>JAVIAB010000125.1:80503557-80838119 GCA_032433765.1 Megaustenia siamemsis | reverse complement strand
ATTTGATTATCGTTTCTTATGATGGTATGTAACAGGTGTATCTAGTTGTGTGCTGTTGAACCTTCCTTTGCCAACTGATCTGCTTTCTCATTTCCTGGTATTCCACAGTGAGATGGGATCCACTGCAGGGCAACCCTGTGGTGCTTGCAGAGTTCAGTCAATAAGGTCTGCAGATGTGGTAATTTTCTGGATTGTAGTGCCTGGAGTACTGATCTTGCATCTGTCAAAAAACACTACAGGCTGCGGGCTAAGATTATGTTCAGCAGTTTTTCTATTGCTAACTTTATTGCTTGTATTTCTGCATCATAATTGTGACAATATTTCCCTGTTGCTATTTTATTATATCCTAGTGTTATTTGGGTATTCTATATTGCACCTGCTCCCCCATTTTTTACTGCATTCTGTGCTGATCCATCTGTATACACACGAATCCATAGGTCTTGTGGGTATTCTTCATCCAGGAAACTGAGAGTTATTGTTTTTCGCTGTAGACTATTCTGTTCCTCTTTATCAACTATTCCTTTCACTTCTGTCCGTATTTGAACTGATAATCCAGATTCCTCTGTCCAGGGAGTCTGTTCTGGTATGGGCAGTAGGGGGTTAACAGCTCTTGGCATGTCTGGTGTTTGTCTACTAATACGCTTGGCTTGGTGGATAAAACTGCTTTCTCTTAAGTCGTCCCAATGCAAGATTTTGGGAATCGGTCCTTCATTGGATGTCTCGGCATGCAAGCAAATTTTTCTGCCTGTATCAGCACCTTTGTGTCCCTCCGTTCTCTCAGTGCTGGTATCCTCCACAATTTCTCCATCTCTAATATTGGTGTTGATTTCATTGCTCCTGTGATGACCCTAAGTGCCTGGTTTGTACTTTATCCAGTTCTTGAAGTGTGGTGTTTGATGCTGAAACACCATGCAGATGATCCTATTCTTAAATGGGGGCGTATACTCTGTTGGTAAACTTTACTGAGTATTTTCCCACTCGCACCCCACGTAGTTCCACACAGCTTTCTTAGAATAGCCAATTTTCTCCTTGCTTTTGGGTTGCCTTATTTATCTGCTGTTTCCAAGATAGTTTGTTATCAAATGTAACTCCGAGATACGTAGCCTGTATGTCTTCTTTCACAGGCTCATTGTTTATATAGATGGCTCCTGCTTTTTGTTTTGGGAAAGAGTGAAAAGTGTAGTACTGCATTGTCTGTATTGATGCTGATACACCATCTATTTGTCCATGATTCAGTGCATTCATAGCTCTTTGTAACAATTTGGAGGCCACTGTTGCATACTCTCTGTGTCACCACATTACCAAGTCATCTGCATACATTGCCACTTTGATACCATGTGGTAGTTCAGTAACTAGGTCATTGATGTAGATCAGAAAAAGTGTTGGAGATAGTACCCCTCCCTGTGGAACGCCTGCGCAGTAAGACCTTCTTACTCTTAAGACCATCCAGTTGCACTCTGGCTCTCCTGTTATGCAGGTATGCTTTGACCCATTTGTACATCCTGCCATTTACTCCATAATTTCTCAGTTTCTTCAAAAGCCCTTCCTTCCATACCTTATCAAATGCTTTCTTTAGGTCTATCCATGCTGCTAGTACCAGTTTCTTTTCTTGAAAACGCATCCTCATTTCCTGGGAAAGATAGGTTGCCTGATCTTCGGTAGAGTAACACTGTCTAAAGCCTGCTTGTTGTGGGGACAAGGAGATTTTCACTTCCAGGTACCACTGCAGTCTGAGATTGATTATACGTTCCATTGTTTTACACAAACAGCTTGTAAGGCTGATTGGTCTATAGCTGGATGTCATTGAACCATCTTTTCCTGGCTTTAGTAATGGTATCATAATTGCTTCTCTCCATGCCTGTGGCACTTTACCTGTGATCCAGCAAATGTTGTAGATCTGCAGTAGTTTGGCTTTAGCTGCAGTTCCAAGTTCTTAATCATTTCATTAGACACTCCATCACTACCTGGTGACTTTTTCATTTTTAATTGGATATTGCCAGCTCTAGCTCTCTTTGTGTAATGGGTATTTCCATGACTTCATGTGCAGTCTCTTCTTGTCTTGCATTTTGTTGTTTAGACGGGTCTCTTGACGTTTCTCTAGGCTAATTTCAATATGTTGTCATTTGCAAAGGAGTCTGCAAAGTGATTTGCTGCATGTTTACCTGTTAGAATGTTTCCATCCTTCTTCAGTGTAATTTTTGTGTTCCCTTCTGTACCCTCATCATTCAGCTGTTTTACAAGCTTCCACACTTTTCTTGTGTCTCGTTCTAGATTCATGTACTCTGTTTTCTCTTTCCAACTTCTCCGTCTGGCTTGTAGTTTAGCCCATTGAAATTTGGCTTTAGCATGCTGATAGTTATTGTGGTGTTCCTGGCAGGGGTTATTTTCTGCTTGTTTTCGAGATGTTTCCATGTCATTGTGCAGTTGCTCTAGTTCACTATTCCAGTATGGTTTGTAGTGTTTCCGTGCCCCTCTGGGTATTGTTTCACTGGCAGCTTGTATTATTAGTCTACTGAATTCATCAACTATTTTGTTGATGTCTCTGTCTGTATTTAGATCTTTAGTCAGTACACTGGTGTAATGTTGATACATTTTCCAGTCTGCCTTTTTGTAATTCCATCTGGAGAGAGTGCTGCTCTCCCTGACGGCCTCATTTTGCACCACTAAAAAGACAGGTCGGTGGTCGCTGCCTCCAAGTTGTTTCCCAACAATACGTGTGATATTCCAATCCAGGTCTGGTGAATGGAAAGCAAGGTCTGGTGTAGATGTGGTATGCCATGATCTGGAATAGAATGTTGGTGGATCTGTTGCCTGGTTTAATAGTATAAGCCCATTGTCATCCTGCCAATTTTCAAGTTCTTCACCTCTCTTGTCCATATCTTCATAGCCCCAGCTCTGTGAATGGCTGTTAAAGTCTCCACATACAATTATTCTTTCTTTTAATGTAATTGTGTCTAGTGCTAGTGGGCGGTCACTCGGACAGTAGTAGTTTAGTAGATGGAAGTCTGTATTTCCTGTCCTGAGGTGCAGTATTTGATATTCCGCCCCATCCATATACACTTCAATCTGACATGCATTAATGTTGTTCCTTACAAGAGTCAGTATTCCGCCCTTTTGTCTGTTTTTCCTGTCAGATCGGTAGCACTGGTATCCCCTAATCTTCAAGGCTATGTCGTTGTTTAGATGGGTTTCCTGCAAACAGCATATGCTTACTTGTTCTTCATGCAGGATATTTTCTAATTCTATCTTTTTACTGTACCCATCTCTTTTGCTGTTGATGCCTTCAGCATTCCAGTGCATTATTTTGAGTGGTCTTATTTTGGGTTGGCCAGTAACTCTATTCTCTCGCCCCCTGACTCCACAGAGCGATTGAGAAGGACATCCAGTAATATAGGTTGGGCCCTTTCGAGGCTGAGGGCCCGGCGCTGCACCTGCCTGAGTGTCCATCACAGGGCGAGTGCCATATCGATTTGCAGTTATAGGCATGCTTCCCATTGGCGTGAGTGCGTGGCATCCTGATTTTTGTAGTGCGCCTTTTGGCTGGTTGCCTCCGACTTCAGCACTTAAAATTGCTAGAGCAGACTGTGGTCTTGCACGGGTGTAGGAAGGCCTGGCCAGTCTTGGTTTTCAGTCCCTGGTGACTGTTAAGCCCCATCCCCACGACAAGGAGCTGGCCTACCCAAATAACACTAGGGATATGAATAAAATAGCAACAGGGAAATATTGTCACAATTATGATGCAGAAATACAAGCAATAAAGTTAGCAATAGAAAAACTGCTGAACATTAATCTTAGCCCGCAGCCTGTAGTGTTTTTGACAGATGCAAGATCAGTACTCCAGGCACTACAATCCAGAAAATTACCACATCTGCAGACCTTATTGACTGAACTCTGCAAGCACCACAGGGTTGCCCTGCAGTGGATCCCATCTTGTTCGATGTACTAGTGACTAAATCTTGTACAGTGTACTAGCAACAAAGCATTGTTCAATGTACTTGTAACTAAAATTTGTTCAATGAGGGGAGTGGAGAAATCGTATTTAACGAATTAGTGGCCAAATCTTGTTTACTGAACTAGTGACCAAATTTTTTTAACGAACTAGTAACCAATCTTGTTTAACGAACTAATGACCAAATCGTATTTAACGAACTGGTGATAAAATCCTACTTACCGAACTAGTAACCAAATTTTGTTTAACGAACTAGTAAGCAAATCTTATTTAACAAACTAGTGATCAAATTTTGTTTAACGAACTAGTAACTAAATTTTGTTGTTCAACGAACTAGTGACCAAATCTTGTTCAACGAACTAATAACCAAATCTTGTTTAACGAACTAATAATAAAATCTTGTTTAACGAATTAGTCACCAAAATCCTCTGTAACCTACTAATGACCAAAACTGATTTAAAGTACATGTGGTTAATCATGTTTAATGTAGGGCTACCAGTCACACAAATCTGAATAAAGTACTAGAGAGAAATGGGAGCCGCGATAACTCAGTGGTTAGTGAACTGGACTACAAAAGACAAGAGGTAGGGTTCGATCCCAACCGACGGCTTCCGGTTCACCCAGCCTTTAATGGGTACCAGATTTTTTTCTGGGAAAGTAAAGCGGTACGGGCTTAATACCGACCACATTACCCCCAAAAATCATGTACCGAAGGTCTGTAAAATGTATGGTCGCTAACACCATATACCCTATGCGCCACTTAGCGTGACGGGGTACTTTAATTTTTTTTATATTTTTGTTTACTCATCATCCTCATCATCATCATCATCATCATCATCATGTGCCATACCGGTTGGCGTAGGTGATCATGTCCCTCCACAATCTTCTATCTACAGTGCATCGTATCAGTTCTGTTGTTGACTATTTTCCATGCCATGACACCAAGCTATCCAGTATTTTCTCTCTTTGTCGCCCACGATCTCTCTTTCCTTTTATTTTGCCAGTTGTAACCAAGTATTCCAACTTTCCTCTTCTCATGATGTGCCCGAAAAATGTTGATTGCTTCTTTCTGATGTTTTTTAAGAGCTCCCTTTTTGTGTTGGCTTCTTTGAGAACTTCCTCATTGGTCATTTTAGCTGTCCAGGGAACTTTCAACATTCTTCTGAGAAATCCCATCTCTATGGCCTCCATTCGTCTTTTCATTTGTTTGTCCACTGTCCATGATTCGCTTCCATAGGTCAGAACTGGTTCTATATAGCACCGATGAACTCTCTTTCTCATTTTTATTGACATAGATTTGTTGCATAAGATATTTTTAACCTTCTGAAATGCTATTTTGGCCTGAGCTATTCTGCTTTTTATTTCTGTGGTGCATCTCCCATCTGATGTTATTATTGTGCCCAAGTATTTAAAACATTGCACTTGTTTCAGATTTGTCTCGTTTATTTTTATGCTGCATGATGGTGGTGATTGTTTCTTCGATATAACCATTACTTCTGTTTTCTTACTATTCAGACTGAGACCTTTCTTGTTGCTTTCTTTTACTATTGTGTCTATCATTTCTTGTAGTTCATTCTCTGTCTCTGCTATTAAGACTGTGTCATCCGCATATCGCAAATTATTTATGTTGTGACCGTTGACTTCAATTCCCTTTTTGTCTACTATTGATCTCATAATATATTCGCTGTAAAGTGAAAACAAATCCGGCGACAGAACACAGCCTTGTCTGACTCCTTGCTTTATATATTGGAGTTGTCCTGTTTGGTTGTTAATTCGTATAGCTGCTGTCTGTTGCCAGTACATGTTTTTTCATGATTCGCAGATCCTTGCCATCAATGTTTAATTTCTCCAGCATTATTATTATTTCCACGTGCTTTACCTTGTCAAATGCTTTCGTGTAGTCTATAAAGCACATATATAAATCTTTCTTTACCTCTGTAGATCTTTCTATCAATGTTCTTAAGATGTATATTGCATTATTGGTGCCCTTTCCTTCCATAAATCCACATCGTTCCTCACTTATTTCTGGTTTTATTTTGTTCCTTACACGTCTCATGATTATTCTTAGTAATATTTTAGTCATATGCTCATGAGACTAATAGTGCGATGGTCTTCACAATCAGTGGCTCCTGACTTCTTCAGTATGGCTACAAAGATAGATTTTAAGTAGATCTTCGAGATGTGTCCAGTGTTATATATGTCATTGAGTAATTTTGTTATGACTAGTACTCCCAGCTCTCCTAATGCATTTATCTCTTCGATTGTTATATTGTCAGGACCTGGAGCTTTGCCTCTTTTCATGTGTTGAATTGCGTCCTCCACTTCACTCAGCATTATTGGTGGTCCTGTGTCTTCAGGTTTTTGTTTACTAGAGAGCAATAATAAGCAAATCTTGCTTATGTATTAATGGGCAACATTCTTAATGCACAGACAACACATACATTAATTTGCAAGTGGCTAAATCAAACGCATTGTGCTGTGACCAATTCGTAATAACGAACTTATGATTAGACTTATTTAATTTAATAGTGACCAAACTATGCAAACAATCATGAAAAGACTAAGTCATGAAAAGCTTAATTCTAACAGATGACAGATTATACACGGACAACAAACAGGTGGAAGAGGTCGATCACGTTTTCTGTCTTGGAAGTCACATTGATCGAGAAGAGGATACAAGCAAAGAAATTAGAATCAGAATAGCTAAAGTAGCAATGTCTTTCACAAGCCTTGAAAAGTTGTGGAAATCAAAATTCATCAGCACAAACACAAAACCTATTTAAAAGGCTATTCAAATCAAACGAACTATATTCCCTTAAGTATGCGTGTGAAAGCTGGAAAAAAAACAAGAGACATAAAAACAAAGTTGAACGCATTTGAAAATAAATGTCTAAGGAAAATACTTGGTATAGCGTGGAACGAATTCAAAACAAACGAGGAAATTAGAGAAATCGCCAATCAACCACTAATATCTTCAGTAATAAAGAAAAGACGATGGTCATTTGTTGGACATGTGATGAGAAGAGATAATAACCAAGAAAGCCGTCATGTGGGAAACAACAGGTAAGAGGAAAAGAGGCCGACCCAGAGAGACACTGAGAAGAACATTGCTCATAGAGGCAAGAGCAGCAGGAGTCGGCTCCCTCAATGAGATAGAGTTGCTAGCACAGAACAGAGACAGATGTCGAGATTTGATAAAAGATCTTTACAAGGATAGAAAACTGCTAGAATACAAACTTACATAAGAGAAGGAGTATCTTGGTCTATGCCCTATGGACCGGCAATGGCACGATAGGTCAATAGATAGATAGTTAGAAACTACCCACGAAAGCGATCAAATATTTCAAATGTAAATGTGGCGTGGCGAAATATTTCAAAAAACTATTCGCGTTTATATTGTTTCCAAAGGTATAACAGATCAGATATTTGAAAAAAAAATATAGTACAATATCTCTCAACATCAAAGGTAGATAAAAGGATGCAAGTCATGCTCGCACATACTAAACCATGCTGTATTAGCTTTATTGTGAGCCTCTCAATATAGCAACAGATGTTGCAAAATGAAAGCTAACACCAAAACAGGTCACAATGATATTGTGTACAATAATAGCAATATTTAACACATTTGGAAGGTTTTCATACCCCGTTATAGCATTAGTAGCATACTTGGGAAAAGAACGAATTTTGTTAAAAAGACAACTAATTTCAGGGAGACGAGGGCGCGCCTCACAGCAGTAGAGCTGGAAGTTGTCAGCGACCCACAGCTGATGGTTTGCTTCCCAGGATCGGTGAACCAGAACCATCCAGACTCTGCTCCACTTCTCCATGTTGTCTCAAGAAGCAGACTAACCTGTCTAGTCTGGCCAAGAGTAGGAATCGAAGAGGGAGGACAACCCGGTACTCAAAAATGTCATGCTCTAGTCGGATACGTTGGGCCGAAAGGTACAGATATAACAGTTATACTGTAAACCACAACACAACGCAGACTTGTCCACTTAACGTCCTTTTAAGGGCGGATGACAAAGTGGCATACTCCTTTAGTCATCGGGCTCCGGCAAGCAAGCAAGCAACGAATTTCAGCTTTGGCAAATTGCTATTAAATGAACAAGAAAAGTATACATCACAAAATGTGATAACATCCCACGAAAGGGTACCAAAAAAACTAGCAATATCTATGGTGCTTATGCATCAGAGGCAGACCAAGACGAAGGTAGGTTTAAGACATCAGAGAATCCTTGAACACGGTAAAAGAAGAAGTGGAAGATCTCTACGGGAGTTTTCCACTTCGAATCCGTGGCTTTCTTTGGTGGTTTACCCTAAGGTGGTCTCTGGCGAGTGAGATCCGAAGTCTCGATCTCTCGGAAAACGGCGAAAAACTGGATGCCCCGTGTGCGTTTGCTCACGTTAAAGAATTATTGCCAGCTAGAAGTCGTAAAGAGTAGGCCAAATATGGTCGTTGCCCTGGCGAAATTATTCAGCGAATCTACCCATCCCGAAAACGGATGTGTGGGGCGTAAAGGGCGTAAAGGCGTAAAAATCATGGCTTTGTCGTAGACCAGCCGCACAACGCGTCCACGCTCACTTACTCATTCTCACTCACTTCACTGGGGAAGACCTTTTATTCCTATTTCTATTTTTCTTTATATTTCTATTTTTCTTTCTATTTCTATTTTTCTTTCTATTTCTATTTTTTCTTTCTATTTCTATTTTTCTTTCTATTTCTATTTTTCTTTCTATTTTTTTACAATTATTTCCGATTTTTTTTTTGTTGGGGGGGGGGGGGGGGGGGGGGTTTAAATACATATGTGTGTGTGTGGTGTGTGTGTGTGTGTGTGTGTGGTGTATGATGTATGTTTGTTCCTGCTAAAGAGACCTATTGAGCCCAAAACGCTGTTCTAATTTGTTTTGTCCACTTGTTACGTAAAGCTTTAACCATACTGTTTTTTTTTTCTAGTTTTTCCTTTTTTTTCTATTTTTTTTTCTATTTTTTTTTCCTTTTTTCTATTTTTTTTTCCTTTTTTCCTTTGTTTTTTCTATTTTTTTCCTTTTTTTTTATTGTTTTTTTCCTATTTTTTCATTTTTTTCTATTGTTTTTTCTCTCCTTTTTTTTTCTATTGTTTTTTTTCTATTTTTATTTCTATATATTAAAAAAAAATGTCTCCACTCTCATTTAAACTGGCGAACACTTAGAAGAAGATTACTCAAGAACACACAAAGTATAATTCATCTGCATAAAACGACAAGAGAAACCACGTTTTTAACTAACTATATAACACTTACGATATCTTTTTTTCAATAACAATTGAGCAGTATCACACAATGATTCGTATTACTTTTAATTTATTTACACATTCACAAAATGAGTAATTTATTACAAATTCACAAAATGAGTAATTTATTACAAATTCACAAAATGAGTAATTTGTTACACATTCACAAAATGAGTAATTTATTACAAATTCACAAAATGAGTAATTTATTACAAATTCACTAAATGAGATCACCAAGCATGTCAATTGTATGGCGACAACAGAAGCCTCACACAGACAGTACAATATTCACATGTACACGATTTCGGTCTTTATTTTTCTGAGTATTTATGTCCTTTAACTGTCTTTTATTGAATCTCGCCCTATAAAGTTTTACTTTTGTAGGATTAAGCGATTAAACCAGAATAAATTGAACTAACAGATTATCATAGAGAGTGTCTGTAGCTGCGGAGAATAGAAGTGAAGTTACGAGGACAAAACGAGGGGTTTTAACAACGCTATGTTTTGTTATGACTCACATGAGCCTATCATTTCGAGTGTCAAGAAGTTAAAGTAAAAAAAAAAGTAAAGTACCCCCGTCACGCCAAGTGGCGTATAGGGAAATATGGTGTTAGTGACCCTATATTTTACAGACCTTCAGCACATGATTTTTGGGGTAATGTGGTCAGTATTACGCCCGTGCTGCTTTACTTTCCCAGAAAAAAATCCGGTACCCATTTACGGCTGGGTGAACCCGGAAGCCGTCGGTTGAGATCGAACCCTACCCCTTGTCCGTGGTAGTCCAGTTCACTAACCACTAAGCTATCGCGGCTCCCAAGAAGTTAAAGTGTTGGAGCAATTCTTCGTGGAGAAGATTATTTTTTGCTAATCAGAATGTCTTTTGATGTAATCATCTACATAGAGTTTCCTGTTATGTGTGCGTGTATTCGTGTGTATGTGCGTCTTCTCGGGTACCCATTTATGGCTGAGTGAACACAGAAGCCGTCCATAAGAATCGAAATCAACCTCTTGTCCTTTAGTAGTCCAGTTCACTAACCTTTGAGCTATCGCGGCTGCAAGGAAAAAGCTCATAGAAATCTCCACGGATGGCGCTTTAAAATGACAATACAGGAACACTCCCTTAAAAATGTCTGGGCTCATTTAGAAGCAGATTTTCTGGAACTGCCGAAAAGGATTGTGAAAATAATGCTCATGCCTTTAGTAACGAAGAAACACTTCAGTGTGGGAAAAACATGTGTTCTCGCTTATCTTAAAAATAAATATTGAAACCTTTCAACGAAACAAGAACAAAAAACTATCTCTACGGCATTTTCCCATTACCTGGGGTCTGCCGGGGAAAGGGAGTTGTGGGGATTGTAGGGATTAAAAATAAAGACCGCTTGTGCAGTGCAGTCGCCACGACGTGTTCGGGAGATATATTTCAACTCCGATAGAAAAAAAAGCTTTTGACTCTACCGGGATTCGAACCCGCGTTCTTCTGGTTTGGAGCTCGACAAGTTATCGATTGGCCACCCGGCCTTCAACCTTTCAAGGATCGCAGACTATCAGACCTCAAAAAAAAAAAAACAAAAAAAAAAAACAATTTCAGCAATTAAGCCAGATATAGCAATGCCTGTACATGTTGAAATACAGCAATAATCGTCTAATTAATTATGTGAATATAATGAGTTTTTCTTCACCCAATTTGTGATTAATGAGGTACAATTTTGTACACAAATTATATTCATGATATTTTTTAAAACTTCATCATTTTCACGTGACGTTTTGGGTAGGCGTGTCATATAAATAGTTTCATAAACTTGTCATTTCAGGTTCTCCAGAAAGAATTAATTGCAACATTATTCTTATTTAGCGTTCAGTCGTTAAATAGGCGTGGGTGCACTGTGTGGCTAGTTTACGGCATGCCACGAAATCTATGATTTTCAGCCCGTCATATCCGTCTTCGACAGGGGTAGATTTGCTATAACAATTTTGCTCGAGAAGCTATTATTTTAGCCTACTCTTTTCGACTTTTAACTGCCAAGAATCCTTTACCGTGCGGACAGTGTACATGGAACCTTCTGTTTCTCGGCGTTATCCAGAGTAGGGGTGGAAGAGGGGGAGGGTAAAGACGCAGAGAAACGATGAATTCGATGAGAAAAATTCCAACCGCTTTTTCCGGTATTCGAAGCTGGCACCTTCTTGACCAGAAGCCAACATCTTACCTCTAGACCACCAGGTCTCCACTATTATTATTATTAATTATTATTATTAATTATTAATTTTTATTATTTTGTGAAGAATATTTCCAGGAAAAAGATAGTATGTGTTTGCATTAAGTTATTTCTCACAGCTCTCCAAAATTGAAAACCTCACACAAGAATTTTATATAAAAAATATACTACACTTAAGGATTTCACAATTTTGAGCTTAATCTTATGGTCCGCGGCAACAAATTTATATTTCAAATGGGTCAGTTGGAAAGAGAAAGTTAACAATAGCTGGCCCAAAGAAGATTAATATGGAGGATATAGTGCCTGGTAAACGAGAATGAGGAATGCCTAGAAGAAGGTGGGGGGGGGGGGGCAAGTTATCACAGACGAGCCGGGATAGACTGCTCCAGATACAGGACTGACAAAAACAAATTTTACAGTAGCAGTCATTGAAGACAAATACCAAGAGAATGGTGTGTGCAATAAGCACACCATGAGCTGTGCGTTTCATCTGTTTTGATCGTGTTTCGATATTCCGATTGTTTACGATGAACGATGATATTATATGATGGAGAACAGATGGCTGTGTTCACTTTATGTGCAGTTTCGCCTTATATGTCTGCTATGATGAGGATTGCAGCTAATTTTCTTTATTTGGGAGGTGAGATAGTAATTCGGATGATTCCACTGGCACTGGCGGTTGAGCAATGATGGATTTTAATTCGTTTGCAGTGATACCAGGACCTTCCATAACCATAGCCAAGAGAAACGACTCCCGGTCAATATGGCGGTTAGGCGACAGGAACCATTGAGGCTCAGTCTAAATTGTGTTCCTTATTGCAGCTTCCTCATATTCCAATTCCGGCTTGCTGCCGGAACTACTGAGTTTAGTACTCCGTACACAGCGTGAGCCGTGCTTTTCATCCGGATTGTATTTCGACATTCCGATTGCTTACGATGAACGATATCGCACGACGAAGGACAGTTCAGGTGCGTTCACTATCGGTGCCACTTGGCCTTCTGTCTTATGGCGCGTACTATAGCTGTTATGATGGGGACTGCAGCTGTCTTACTTTGTTTGGATGCTTCAATTAGATGAGTTTTAATTCGGATGATTTCCCTGGCACGGGTGGTGTAATTGAGCAATTATGGATTTTAATTCGATTTCTATGATACTGGGACCTTCGAATAACCATAACCACAACCACGAGAAACAAGAAAAACAGAAGATTATGACACGAACGATGATTATAATATATAATAAATGTAAAGTAAAGTAAGGGTTCCCTCCACGTCTTGATAGACATATGGGTAATATATTGTTATTGACCATCTGTTTCCATGACCACGGCATATTTTTAGGTGATGTGGTCGGTATCACGCCAGGCCGCCTTTACTTCCCCAAAAATTCTACAGTACCCACTTTATTTTTGGAGACCGGGTGAACCCGGAGCTTTGCCAGTCAGAAAAATAAAATCACTACTTCTGACAATTGGATCCAGACCCTTCTGATCAGGAAGCGAACACACTAACTACTCAGTCACCGAGGCTCTTATAAAATGTGCCCAGGGCACTTATTCAGCTGAAACACGTACTGTCAAACTTGTATGATTATAAAGGTCACTAGATATATTTTTTTTAAATAAATAAAACTAGTATTGCTGGACGCGTACTGACTCGGCAACTACTGTTATTATAATTGAAAATTGGTATTTCAGCCACATTTACAATAAAGTACTACATCTACTGTGCGCAATGGGCGACACTTCCTAGCGCCGACGGCAGACGAAAGTGACAGAATCTAATCTGATCTCCACTTTAAAAATAACAGGAGTTAGTTTATTTGGAAGTAGAAATTGTCATCTTTATACATTTTATCTTAAAGCTGCATGTACAGTTGAAGGTTTGAACTTTTTGAAAGAGTGACTTTGGAGAAAAGAGTAGAGTAACTGGTCAATAAATTTGAATCGTTCTCTTGAAATCTCTTGAAACAACAATGTTTTATGACAGCTTGAAACGACAAACAGAAAATCGCCTTCTGTTTAATGAAGGCACATAAATGTCCAAAGAACAATGTTATTTCCGGTAAACTTTTATGTCATCATCATCATCATATGCCATACCGGTTGGCGAAGGCGATCATGTCTTTCTACAATCTTCTATCTTCAATGCATTGTATCAGTTCTGTTGTTGACTGTTTTCCAAGCTATCTAGTATTTTCTCTCTTTGTCGTCCGCAATCTCTCTTTCCTTGTATTTTGCCAGTTGTAACCAAGTATTCTAACTTTCCTCTTCTCATGATGTGCCCGAAAAATGCTGATTATTTCTTTCTGATGTTTTTTAGGATATGCCTTTTGTGTCGGCCTCTTTGAGAATTTTCCTATTGGTCTTTTTAGCTGTCCAGGAAACTTTCAACATTCTTCTGAGAAATTCCATCTCTATGGCCTCTAACCGTCTTTTCAATTGTTTGTCTACTGTCCACGATTCGCTTCCATATGTCAGAATAGGTTCTATATAATACTGATGAACTCTCTTTCTCACGTCTATTGACATTTATTTGTTGCATATGATACTTTTCATTTTCTGAAATTCTATTTGGCCTGAGCTATTCTGCTTTTATTTCTGTAGTACATCTTCCATCTGATGCTATTATTGTGATCAAAGTATTTGACGCGTTGCACTTGTTTCAGATTTGTCCTCTTTATTTTTATTTCAGAACGTTCATGTAAGATACTTTAATTCCAGAAAGTCACTCTGTAATAGGTTTTTTCCTGACAGAGAAGAAAATGGTAGCTGTATCACCGCGAGTGATATGCACTATCAACAGCCATCCAATTTCTACTGATGAATGTCAGGTTGACCTCACCCAGATGAACCAGGTTCACAGACTGACAAGAGCGACAAGGTCAGTACAAATGAAAACTTGAAGTACACTGATTTTCAAGACACTAGTTTGTTTCTCCCAATTTTTTGTTTTATGCAACCTTTAACATAAGTCTATTCCTGGTTTCTGAAAGACGGGCTTCTATCAACCGACTCGAATAGCAAGAACAAGAATTTTTGATCAATGTAAAGATATTTCATCCTCTTCTTTTTCACTTCCTCCTCCTATCTCATCCTTCTTCTTAGTTTAATTCCCAATTACATAATTAATTTCCTAGTGTTTGTAATATTCAGTCAATCCATCTATTTCGTGATCGTCTCTTAGGTCTGGCATTCTTGCAATCTTTATTGAAGGCTCGTTGTGTGATGGACCTAATTTAAGAATTTTTAAAATTTTAATAACTTATGTGCACTAATTTGACCTTGTAAACATTTTGTGGTGCTTTATTGGTAAAACCACAAAAGCCTCTAACTGTCTGTTTCTAATTCTTCTTTGATAAACATAACGAGATAATGCAATGTAAGAAATATAATACCAATTGAACATAAGTATACCTGGCTTCGGAAGCCGCGATAACTCAGTGGTTAGTGAAGTGGACTACAAAGGACAAGAGGTCGGGTTTGATCATGATCAACGGCTGCCAGTTTCACACAGCCTTAAATGAGTACCAGATTTTTTTTTCTGGGAAAGTAAAGCGGCAAGCGGCGGTAAACGAGCGTATTTCCGACCTCATTACCCCAAAAATCATGTGCCGAATGCCAATAGAAATTATGGTCACTAACACCATATTCCCTATTGCCACTTGGCGTGACGGGGCTCTTTATTTTTTGTTTCCTTTTTTTTATTTTATACCAAGGCTTCAGGGGTCTGGTATATCACGATTTCCTTTTCTTCTGGGATGAGTTGATAGTTTCTCGGTAGCTTAGTTGGGAAAACCACTCGACTGGGCTACCGACATTTAGACAACCCGTGTTCGATTCCCGCTGGAAGCAGTGTGAATTGTCCTGGTGGTTGGAAAATAAAAATACTTCCGCGGTCGACCCAGCCGTTGGCTGAAATGGGTACCAGGGCAGTACTCTGAGAAGGTGAGGAATACCGCTTCCCATCGTGAGTTTCGATGCTTGAAGCGACACTATCCAGAAGTCTCCGAACACTTCTGGATAGGCGGTCGAATCATATGGGTGAAAAAACGCGTGCTAAGATGCCGATTCAAGTCTAGTACTTTATTTTTCCCTATATATATATATATATGTGTGTGTGTGTGTGTGTGTGTGTGTGTGTGTGTGTGTGTGTGCGTGCGTGTGTGTGTGTGTGACCTTTCTCACGTTAACAGCCACAGTAAAGGGGCTGTTGCAAATATCCGGTAGTCACTGTCAGCTTTCTTCCGCCGTCTGCTGCAGGACGGTAGCAGGCGAGCCTGACCTGGACAACATTTAAACCAGAGATTTAAAAACCTGACACGATAACTGCCTCGTCGAACAACCTTTCAGAATGTCACTTAACAACTTGCAGTCATTACCAATTCTCAAAACCAGAGGTCGTTGTTATCTTAACCCCCGCTTTGGTCAATTTTCTTGTTACGCTCTCACTCAATTGCTTAAAAAAACCTAAAGAAGAAAAATGAACTGGCATATGATATCGCTAAATCAATAGTACAATTTCAAAGACTAAGTGCCGTTTGTCACTGATATTTTCGTTCATGTGTTTTTTTATTTATTTTTTTTATTTTTTTATTTTGCGTTCGCCAGCTTTTACCTATGACGAAGTCCCTAGAGACTAGGAACTGAATTTTGCGAGTTAATCCGTTTTTCCCTAGCAGCCGTGTGGACAGGGTCCCTCGCCTCACAGGCAGATAACTCCGTCTTTGTAGGTACTCATATTTTTTTTTCCGTCCATGAGTAATTGACGTTTCAAACCGGGTCTCGATGCTGAGACCAGGTGTGGTTGCCGCAGAGAGAAATCATAAATAAAAATCCAAAAAGTGCAGCCGGGATTTGAACCCCCAACCTCTCTGTTTTGAGGCCGGTGTCTTGCCTCGAGACCAAGCAGTCCCCCTTGCCGTGTTCTGTTACTCATTTCAAAATATAATCTACACCGAGATCTGGAAGGTCTGAAGATAAGACCTCGACCACCAAACAAGAAAGTCCCAAGTTCAAATCTCGCCCCAAAAGGTGGCAAATTTACTTCTCAGATTCGTGCTTCATTCGTGGCTTTACCTCCCCTGGTCTCTGGGTAGCGAGAAGCGAAATCTAGCTCTATCAAATAGCGGCGAAAAAAAAAAAAGAACCGTGTTCACTCTGAGCAAGTTAAAGTACCATTCGCAGTTAGAAGTAGAAGATAGGTCAAAATGGCCGGTGGAAGGAACAATTGTTAGATATTTTAAACATTTTTTTCATGTCGACGAGGGATATGTCGGGCTGAAAGATGTAAAGTAAAGTAAAATATTCCCGTCACGCCAAGTGCCGTATAGGGAAATATGGTGTTAGTGACCATATATTTTACAGACCTTCAGCACATGATTTTTGGGGTAATGTGGTCGGTATTACGCCCGTGCCGCTTTACTTTCCCAGAAAAAATCCGGTACCAATTAAAGGCTGGGTGAACATGGAAGCCGTCGATTGGGATCGAACCCTACCCTTGTCCTTTGTAGTCCAGTTCACTAACCACTGAGCTATCGCGGCTCCCTTGGGCTGAAAGATGCTTGCCATAAAATTGCTACAAAATTCATCCACGCCCATTAACAAGTGAGCGTTTTGTAAGGAGCCCCTTGCCTACTTTATTTGAACTATACCCTCCATTATAGTTCTTTCAAGGCCAATGATTACAATCTTCAAACCCACTTGGTGCTTGCTACCAATGCCAGACCTGGACTCAGGAACAACAAGAAAAATAAGCACAACAGAGATGAAATATCTTAGACGAATGACAGGAAGCAGCCTGAAAGATGAGATTAAAACGAAGAAATATAAAAAAAAAAAAACTAGGAATAAATCCCGCCATAGAATACATAAAGAAACAACAGATAAAATAGTTTGGCCACGTCATAAGACAGAAATATCAAAACACAACACAACGAGCCTTCAATTAATGTTGCAAGAACACGAGACGAGAGTGTCGACCAAAAAAAAAGATGGATTGACGGAAAATAGAAACACTAAGAAACATAGCAGCAGCAGAGGGCAACTGAAGAGAATAAAACCGCAAATTATATCTCCCCTCGACTGCTGAAATGAAATTGAGGAAGAAAAGATGAAAAATAAGAGGGTCACATTGACATTCGTAATGTCTCAAATGCTCGTTATTTTCTTAAGGAACCCAGTCACTAACTAGCAGTTGTTTATTTACATCTCCCCTCATAAAATTGTTTGTAATTTGCTCCTTGTGTTATAGTTAAATGATTGATCTGTAGTTAAGTAAGTAAAGTGCACCGTCACGCCAAGTGGCGTATAGGGAAGATGGTGTTGGCGATCATAATTTTATAGGCCTTCGGCACATGATTTTTGGGGTAATGTGGTCGGTATTATGCCCGTGCCGCTTTACTTTCCCAGAAAAATCCGGTACCCATTTAAGGCTGGGTGCACCCGGAAGCCGTCGGTTAGGATCGAACCCTACCTCTTGTCCTTTGTAGTCTAGTTCACTAACCATTGAGCTATCGCGACTCGATCTGTAGTTCACCTCAAATGTTTTTTTTTAATAGCCAGGTGCCTGATTCAGCTTCGAGGTTTTGTGCCCGCTGGTCGTAAAAAGAAATAAATAGCGCCCTATTAGTCTAAGTTTGACAGAACAGGTAATACTTCATGAGAGAAGCCCGAAGCTTCATTTTAAATAGTATTCGCATTTCTGAAATAATTCTCAATCACTTCTGTTTGCTTTGACAAGATAGTGTCCTACGTTGGTTAACTTTGAGCCTGAATTTCTCAACTTGACGTTTGCTATTGATGTCACTCGGACATAGTTCATCTGTTTGCAATGATCTCTGTCTACAGTGTGGTGTGTTAAAGTGGAAGGTCAACGTCCAACTCTACATCACCAGGTCCCCATTATTTTTACTATTATTATTACTACTCAGTAGTTTTGACCATGTAATGAAAAGGGAACAGCTGGAATATATTGTGACAACTGGGAACATTGAGGGACAAAGAGATAGAGGGAAGCAAAGAGAAAAAATACCAGACAGCTTAAGAGAATGGCTTGGCAGAAGGTTAATAACAGAAATGATGAATAATTGTCGAGATCGAAAGTTGTGGAAAGACATGATCACCTGCGCCAGCAGACACCGTACTTGATTATTATTATTATTATTATTATTATTATTATTATTATTATTAGTAGTAGTAGTAGTCTACGTCACTCATAGTTGACTATAGATTTTTCAGCGTCCCTAGAAATGTTTTTTTTTTTCATTTCTTTCGCCGTGTATTCTATTTTTATATGAATCTGTCTGCTTTTTATTTGAGTTGGAGCTTTAGAGTGTGTTTCAAAAGATTGGGGTCTGCAGCTATTTCTTCCCGGGCTGCAGGGTTTATGTTCAGAGTCTTCGTGTCACGTTTACACACGTCTACAAATCAACCGGTAACTGCTGCCTCCCGTGTTGTGTTGACACCAAAATTGCGAAGCTGGAGTGTCCTCTCTAGGGCTCGAGCGTGAGCAGAAAATGAAAGAGACAAGTTGTTATTATTATCATATTATTACATTTGCCCTTATGGACTTGTACGATGTCCAGTGATGATGGCCTGTCGATTAAATAAACTAAACTATTAATATTATTATTATCGTTATTCATTTCTATAGCAGCTAAACAACAAATGATAAATAGCATTTTCATATCAAATTTGTGCTATGAAAGTCAAACATGGACCTTTTCTAAATCACATTTAAGAAAGATCAATACATGTGAAATGCGATGCTTGAGAAAAGTAACAACCAACACAAGAAGAGATAGAATACCAAATGAAACCACAAGAAAAATGGTAGGAATAAAACCCTGTCAAGAATATATAGAACAACAACAACTTAAATGGTTGGGCCACCTGGTCAGAATGAATCCTCACAAACACCATCAAGGGCGTTCTTCTCGAGAATGCATGGAAAAAGACCAAAAGAAAGACCTAGAAGAAGATGGATAGATGTAGTGATAGAGACATGTAACAACAAAGGAAAATTACTAATTCAGACAGTTCGAGCAGCTCAAGAGGGACAAATGATATAAACCACGACACCGTTTAGGTATCAGTGAGGAAGAGAAAAGAATAAAAAAAAGAAGAAAGATTATCGTTATTATTCAAAGCTTATCGTATATTTTTGACTGGAGATAAGCTCAGTTAGCTTAGTGGCAGTGTTCCTTAGCGTTTGGCTTTTCGTGGCAAGGCGCGGTGCCACTGAGTACGGGTTTGATCCTGCTTCGGTCCATATATTGTTCTTTGTATTGTTTTTCTGATGTTGATTATTTGTCATTTTTTCCGAGTGCTGTAAACATACCTCTTCCTCTGAATTGATTCGTTGTATAGTTTTGAGACTGCTGATAAGAAAGGAGACAAGCACAAATAACCATTTTGAGATTAACACTTTCCTTTCGTTTTTATTTTTTTAAATTAATATTTGTTGTTTTGCACCTGATGAAGGCTTTTGCCGAAACGTTATAGTTCTTCTCGTCTCTCTACGGGTTTGATTACTTAATACCACTTTATTAATTTTTTTTTTTATTTATTTTTTTTTATTATTTTTTTTTATTTATTTTTTTTTTTACAATTTGAAAAAGAACTATATAGTACGTATATTGTTAATGAAACGTAGACCTGATACAGAATGTGTAAATTAGCAGTAGATAGTAGTGATAGTTTTTTCGGCCCTAAAACAACAACAAAAATAGGATTCTGGAATGTGCGAACAATGGCCGCTCCGACGAAACATGCACAGGTCGCGAGCGAGAAGGACAGATACGATCTAGATATTTTAGGATTAAGCGAAATGCGCTGGCCTGGAACAGGTAGGAGATCTATTGATAATAAAATAGTAGTTTTTTTCTGGAAGGGAAGATGGAAAACACCGTGAAGGAGTAGGCATAATGAAGACAGACAAAGCTGCAAGAAGTTTATTAGAATGGGAACCGGTAAATAGCCGTCTGATACGAACACGATACAAAACAAAACATGGAAGACTTTCAATTATTCAATGTTATGCGGCTACTAACGAAGCTGATGATGAAGTTAAGGATGATTTTTATAACCAACTGCAACAACTTATAAACAAAATACCAAAACACGATCTTTTAATTGTAATGGGAGACTTCAACGCCAAAGTAGGACAAGATAACGCAGGAGTGGAACATGTGATGGGGAGAGAAGGCTGTAATACAACAAGTCAGAATGGAGAAAGATTAATAGAATTATGTTTAATAGAAAATTTAGTTATAGGTGGGACATTATTTCCACATAAAAATATCCACAAAACAACATGGATATCTCCTGATGATAGAACATCAAATCAAATTGACCACCTATGTATTAAACAACAATTCAGATCATCATTAATAGATGTAAGAGCATACAGAGGTGCTGATGTTAATAGTGACCACAACCTGTGCATTGGGAAAATAAGATTAAAATTTAGAAACCAACAGAAGAGGTCAATTACACATAAAATTGATAGTCATAAACTGAAAGATGAAGCAATAAAGGAAAAGTTTAACATAGAGCTAAGTAATTGTTATTCAGCACTTGGTGAAATAGACTTAGATATCAATGAAATGTGGGACTCACAGAGCAAAATACTAATGACAGCAGCAGAAGCAAGTGCTGGACTGAAGAAAATGGAAAAACGAGCTTGGATCTCAGACACCACATGGAAATACATCAAAGAAAGAAGAGAAGCGAAGAGAGCCATGACTAATGTAAAGACAGATCTTGGAAAGGTTCTGGCAAAAGCAACATACAAAGAATTAGACAACAAAGTGAAAAGTTCGGCAAGAAGAGATACAAGAGCTTATATAGACAACTTGGCAGAGAAAGCAGAGACAGCTGCAATTACAGGAGACAGCAGAACTCTTTATACTGTACAAAAGATGCTGACAAACACCTATACATCCAGTGGAACACCAATTCTAGACAAATCTGGATTAATGCTAACAACAAGCGCAGACATAAAAGCCCGTTGGGCGGAACACTTCAAAGAAATTCTTAACCGTCCACTACCTCACAGTTTAATAGATTTTGAAGCTGAAACACCAGCAGCAGAATTAGATGTAAATTTAGATGACTTCACCTTGAGTGAAATAGAAACCACCTTAAAGCTAATGACCAATAACAAGGCTGCTGGAGAGGATAAGTTAACAGCTGAGATCCTCAAGGCAATTGATAGCCATAATTTAATACATCTCCAAAAAATGTTCAACATCATTTGGAAAACAGAGAAGACGCCTCATAAATGGAAAAAAGGAATCATTGTTAAGATCCCAAAAAAGGGCAATCTTAGAGATTGTAACAATTGGAGAGGCGTGACACTTTTGTCAGTTGCCTCAAAATTATTCTGTAAAATCATCCTAAATAGAATAAAGGATTCAATAGATACAGTAATGCGTGAAGAACAGGCTGGGTTTAGAAAAGGGAGAAGCTGTCTTGACCACATTTTCACTCTACGACTTATATTGGAGGAACACATTGAAAAGCAAAAACCTTTTGTACTTAACTTCATCGACTTCAAAAAAGCATTTGATAGTATTCATAGAGATTCTTTGTGGAAAATTCTGAAGCAATATGGCTTACCATCAAAAATCATAAATATTATCAAAGACATGTATGATGGTTACACATGTGCAGTTCGAACAGAGGAAGGACTGAGCGAATGTTTCCCAATAGAAACTGGGGTTAAACAAGGATGTATTTTATCGCCCTTGTTATTTGGAATTGTTATGGACTTCATAATGAAGAAATGCTGCACTGGTAATAAAGGCATCGAATGGATACAAGGAGACCATTTGGAGGACCTGGACTTTGCTGATGACATAGTTCTCATCAGCAATCAGATAAAAACGATGCAGGAAAACACAAATGAACTATCATCAATAGCCAGCAAAATTGGGCTTGAGGTCAATCATGAAAAGACTAAAGTCATGAAAAGTTTAATTCCAACAAGTGACAAAATATACATGGAAAACAAACCAGTAGAAGAGATCGATCACTTCATCTATCTTGGAAGTCACATTGATCGAGAAGGGGATACGAGCAAAGAAATTAGAATCAGACTGGCTAAAGCAGCAATGTCTTTCAGAAGCCTTGAAAAGTTGTGGAAATCAAAACTCATTAGCACAAACACAAAACTTAGGCTATTCAAATCAAATGTACTATCAACCCTTACGTATGCGTGTGAAAGCTGGAAAACAACAAGAGATATAGAAACAAAGTTGAACGCATTCGAAAATAAATGTCTAAGGAAAATACTTGGTATAGAATGGAACGAATTCAAAACAAACGAGGAAATTAGAGAAATCGCCAATCAACCACTAATATCTTCAGTAATAAAGAAAAGACGATGGTCATACGTTGGACATGTGATGAGAAGAGATAATAATCGAATAGCAAAGCAAGCCCTCATATGGGAAACAACAGGTAAAAGAAAAAGAGGAAGACCCAGGGAGACACTGAGAAGAACATTGATGAGAGAGGCAAGAGCAGCAGGAATCGGCTCCCTCAATGAGATAGAACTGCTTGCACAGAACAGAGACAGATGGCGAGATTTGATAAAATATCTTTAAAAGAAAACTGCTAGAACAAAAATTCATATAGGAGAAGGTGTATCTTGGTCTACGCCCTATGGGCCGGTTACGGCTCGAAAGGTCAATAGATAGATAGATAGTACGTATATGTGTGAATAGAATGAACACCAAGAAAGCAGATAATTTGTAGACTCAACGTACACAAACGGTCAAATTCCGCTGTTCAGAAAGAGCGTTCAGGAATTATGTAAAAATAAAATACACAAAATTGAGAAAGATCTGCAAGCAACGTGATGACTAATGCTGAAATAATGTGAAAACGAAATCAAAACATAAAAATGGGGAAAATTAAACGAGGGGAAAAAAGCATTCACAACGCTCAATGTATTCAAGAGATATGACAGTCTGAAGTGGCCTGCCATGTCGAACAAAGGACACGAACGATAGCACGAAATGACAGCGATACAAAATTCGACAAAGTCTTAAGAGTTTCAAGAAAGCGAGGATATTATATATCACTATGACTCACCGTTCTTGGATGGGTGGTGGCCCCGTTTATTTACACTCGTTTTACGAAGATGTTTGAAAAGGGGCAAAGGTGAATTTAACTTTAAAAAATCCCGAATTACAACGAAATAATTTTAAAACACAATGGTAGTAAATCGTGCATATAACAGGTGTGTGGGGTTGCGCGTATGAAGGTATGTACATAGCGTATGTGTGTGTTTCATAGCGAGTTTTTTGTACGCTTGTGAAGGAATGCATAGCACAGGTGTTTGCCAGTGATATTTTAGTTAACTCGTGCTACTTGCTTCTCGTGTAAAAAAAAAAAAAAAATCAACACCCCCCCCTCCCCACCTCTTCTTCTCCCTTGCTTATAACCGTTAATGCAATTAATGTGAGACACGCCTTGTCTGTTGATCAAACAATTAATGTGAGACACGTCTTGTCTGTTGATCAAACAATTAATGTGAGACACGTCTTGTCTGTTGATCAAACAATTAATGTGAGACACGTCTTGTCTGTTGATCAAACAATTAATGTGAGACACGTCTTGTCTGTTGATCAAACAATTAATGTGAGACACGTCTTGTCTGTTGATCAAACAATTAATGTGAGACACGTCTTGTCTGTTGATCAAACAATTAATGTGAGACACGTCTTGTCTGTTGATCAAACAATTAATGTGAGACACGTCTTGTCTATTGATCAAACAATTAATGTGAGACACGCCTTGTCTGTTGATCAAACAATTAATGTGAGACACGCCTTGTCTGTTGATCAAACAATTAATGTGAGACACGTCTTGTCTGTTGATCAAACAATTAATGTGAGACACGTCTTGTCTGTTGATCAAACAATTAATGTGAGACACGTCTTGTCTGTTGATCAAACAATTAATGTGAGACACGTCTTGTCTGTTGATCAAACAATTAATGTGAGACACGTCTTGTCTGTTGATCAAACAATTAATGTGAGACACGTCTTGTCTGTTGATCAAACAATTAATGTGAGACACGTCTTGTCTATTGATCAAACAATTAATGTGAGACACGCCTTGTCTGTTGATCAAACAATTAATGTGAGACACGCCTTGTCTGTTGATCAAACAATTAATGTGAGACACGCCTTGTCTGTTGATCAAACAATTAATGTGAGACACGTCTTGTCTGTTGATCAAACAATTAATGTGAGACACGTCTTGTCTGTTGATCAAACAATTAATGTGAGACACGTCTTGTCTGTTGATCAAACAATTAATGTGAGACACGTCTTGTCTGTTGATCAAACAATTAATGTGAGACACGTCTTGTCTGTTGATCAAACAATTAATGTGAGACACGCCTTGTCTGTTGATTAAACAATTAATGTGAGACACGTCTTGTCTGTTGATCAAACAATTAATGTGAGACACGCCTTGTCTGTTGATCATTTACCAAACAATTATTGTGTGGTGAACTTCGGGACGGAAAGAGACCAAAAGGCAGACCAGTAAAAGTAAAAAAAAGTAAAGAGCCCCTTCACGCCAAGTGGCGTTTAGGGAATATGGCGTTAGTGACCATAATTTGTATAGACCTTCGACAAATGATTTTTGGGGTAATGTGGTCGGTATTACACCCATGCCGCTTTACTTTCACAGAAAAAATGTGGTACTTATGTAAGGCTGGGTGAACCTGGCAGCCGTCGATCAGGATCAAACCCGGCCTCTTGTCCTTGGTAGTCTAGTTCACTAACCACTGAGCTATCGCGGCTCCCAGGGCAGACCAGTGCTGAGATTAAAAGATGTTTGAGGGACTTTCTTTATGAAATTCTCCACTACTGTAAGAAAGTGGGAAAATCTGGCTGCAGATGAGTGATTTCCGCTAATGAAAATGTAAAAAGAGAGGAAATATAATTGTTTTGCCACGTGATAAGACAGAAAGAAGAAACACTGACGAAACGAGTCATCAAAAGTCGCTACGAGAACACCAGACCCAAGGACCGGCGAAAAAAAAAGATAGGAAACTCAAGGAAACATAACAGTAGGAGATGCCAACAGAATAGGAAAATATGCAATTATATCTTCTATTCGGGGGCAAGGGTGCCTCACAGCAGCAGAGTTGGAAACTGTCAGCAACCCAAAGCTGACGGCTTACGCCAGGATCGGTAAACCAGAACTATCAAAACCCTGCTCCACCTCTTCGCGGTGCTCCAGAAACGGAATAACCTATCTAGTCTGGCCAAGCGAGTAGGGATGGAAGAGGGAAAGCAACCCGCTACTTAAAAATAACATGCTAAAGTCGGATGTGTTGAGTCGAAAGGAGCAAATATCACAAACCACAACACAACGTACCTACGCTCACCGTCCTTCTAAAGACGGACGATGAAGAGGACACTCAATTCCTTTAGTGGTCATCGGGTGAACGACAGGGAGGAGGAAGGACATCTGCTATTCGGTAAAAAGCAAATGAGGAATGAAAGAAGAAATTGTTATTCCTAGCAGGTGCCCCAACTCTGAAACACATTGTAGATGTCCACATCGATGTTTTCGTCAAGTTCTATTTATCACAATATGGTTCTTGAATGACGGACTCTCGATCATTGTTTAGGGTACATCACCACGACGATGGCCATGGAGTGTACGATGAATATCTATCTATCTATCTATCTTTCGTTCGCTCGAAGTATTGTCTATATCAGCAATGTCGTTTCCTGTATGAATTTTACTGTACGATGAATATAACGAAATAAACAGAAGTGATTGGACAGTGGCAGTGGTTTAAAAGAGCAAAATAAAAACTGATTGGACAATGGCAGTGGCATCAAGAGCAAACAAAACAAAACTGATTGGACAATAGCAGTGGCATCAAGAGCAAACAAAACTGATTGGACAATGGCAGTGACATCAAGAGCAAACAAAACAAAACTGATTGGACAATAGCAGTGACATCAAGAGTAAACAAAACTGATTGGACAATGGCAGTGACATCAAGAGCAAACAAAACAAAACTGATTGGACAATGGCAGTGGCATCAAGAGTAAACAAAACTGATTGGACAATGGCAGTGACATCAAGAGTAAACAAAACTGATTGGACAATGGCAGTGACATCAAGAGTAAACAAAACAAAACTGATTGGACAATAGCAGTGGCATCAAGGGTAAACAAAACTGATTGGACAATGGCAGTGACATCAAGAGTAAACAAAACAAAACTGATTGGACAATGGCAGTGGCATCAAGAGCAAACAAAACAAAACTGATTGGACAATAGCAGTGGCATCAAGATTAAACAAAACTGATTGGACAATGGCAGTGACATCAAGAGTAAACAAAACTGATTGGACAATATCAGTGGCATCAAGAGCAAACAAAACTGATTGGACAATAGCAGTGGCATCAAGAGTAAACAAAACTGATTGGACAATAGTAGTGGCATCAAGAGTAAACAAAACTGATTGGACAATATCAGTGGCATCAAGAGCAAACAAAACAAAACTGATTGGACAATAGCAGTGGCATCAAGAGCAAACAAAACTGATTGGACAATAGCAGTGGCATCAAGAGCAAACAAAACAAAACTGATTGGACAATAGCAGTGGCATCAAGAGCAAACAAAACAAAACTGATTGGACAATAGCAGTGGCATCAAGAGCAAACAAAACTGATTGGACAATAGCAGTGGCATCAAGAGTAAACAAAACTGATTGGACAATAGCAGTGGCATCAAGAGTAAACAAAACTGATTGAACAATGGCAGTGGCATCAAGAGTAAACAAAACTGATTGGACAATGGCAGTGGCATCAAGAGTAAACAAAACTGAATGGACAATAGCAGTGGCATCAAGAGTAAACAAAACTGATTGGACAATAGCAGTGGCATCAAGAGCAAACAAAACTGATTGGACAATGGTAGGAGCATCAAGAGCAAACAAAATCAAACTGATTGGACAATAGCAGTGACATCAAGAGCAAACAAAATAAAACTGATTGGACAATGGCAGTGGCATCAAGAGCAAACAAAATAAAACTGATTGGACAGTGGCATTGACATCAAGAGCAAACAAAATAAAACTGATTGGACAGTGGCAGTAGCATCAATAGCAAAATAAAACTGATTGAACAAAACCAAAACAACAGAAACATAATAGATGACATGGGTGCAGTGACATCACAAGATAAATCAACAAATTAGATATGGACAGTGACATAAAAAGATAAATAAAAAAAAACACGAAGTGCAGTGACGAAGTACAGTGTCATCAAGATATAAATAAACCGCGGGATAAAAACACTGGACAGTGCCTAGACTGAAAGTAGTCATGATTAAAAAAGGTAAAGAGCCCCGTCACGCCAAGTGGCGTATAGGGAATGTGGTATTTAGTGACCATAATTTGTATAGACCTTCGGGACATGATTTTAGGGTAATGTGATCGGTACTACGCCCGTGCAGCTTTACTTCCCCAGAAAAAATCCGGTACCCATTTAAGGCTGGGTGAACCAGGAGGCTGTCGGTCAGGATAGAACTTGACCTCTTGTCCTTTGTAGTCCAGTTTACTAACCGCTGAGCTATCGCGGCTCCAAGTCATGATTAGCGCTCGAGTAAGATCAGAAGAGTATGAGGGACGGTTGGTCTCGAGGCAAGACGCCGGCCTCGAAACAGAGAGGTTGTGGGTTCAAATACCGGCTGCACCAGTTTGGATTTTTATTTATGATTTCTCTCTGCGGCAACCACAACCACCCCTGGTCTCAGCAGCGAGGCTCGGATTGAAACGTCAATTACTCATCGACGAAAAAAAATATGAGTACATCCGAAGACGGAGTTATCTGCCTGTGCGGCGAGGGACCCCTCACAACACGGCTGCCAGGGAAAAACTGATTAACACGCAAAATTCTGTTCCTAGTCTCTAGATGCTTCGTTAGAGGTGTAAGCTGGCGAAAGCAAAAAAAAAATAAAATAAATAAGGTACATTACTCTAATACTCTATTTTTAGAAGTATATTATAAGAAGTATATTATTGTATAAATATTCTTCTTTCTTCTTCTTCTATCCTTCCTTTGCTGCCGTTGGCGTCGAGGGGAGAAACAATCTGCGATTCTTTGCTCTTCTGTTGGCCTCTTCTGATGTTATTCCTCCCAGTGACTCTAGTATTCCCTTTATCCATCTCTTGTTTCACTGAATCAAAAAATACACCGGCACGGTCACTCTGCCATCTTGAACCCTCACTTGTATAAATATTACTATACATTTTTCATCGACCATTTATGTCAGATATGATCAATATATCAATCCAATTCGACAATGTGAAAGAGGAATTTTTTTTTTTAATCACTTTTAACAAGAACGAAGGAACTGTGCTAGGTAAGTGTACTGGATTCAGGAATCTGTTGAGGACGTTCCAGATAAGAGGTTTTGACAAAATTCATTTAGCGCCGAATAGGTCAACACGTAGAATAACAGCTACTGCATACCAAAGCTGCACTCGGACGGTTCTCGTGAGGAGATCGATGGTACACGAGTGGGTGATGGTAATAGTTTGTATTGAACTAGAATTTTATATTAAAAAAACAAATTGAGAGAAGAAGACAGGACTCCGTCACGCTCTGCAGTGGTTAGGGAGTATAGGGTTAGTATACACATTTGTGTGTGTGTGGTTATCATGAAGATACAGACCTTCATTAATGGATGCTTGGGCAGAATAAGAGGATGGAAATCGCAGGACAAAATCATTAACGTAGAATTATGGAAAAATACCAGTCAAATACCAGTAGATAAAAAGATGCAGCGAAGCGATAGCGCTGGATAGACACACACTGTGGAAGCCAACTGAAAGTATTACACGACAGGCCTATTTTTTGGAATCCCCAAGGGAAAAGACAAAGAGGAAGACCAACATATTCTAGGAAAGCACAGATGCAAGCAGAGATGAAGATGATGGTGAAGACATGGAATGATCTTAAAAGAATGGCAGGAAACAGAACGGCTTGGAAAGTGTTTGCTGAAGACCTGTGCTCCACAGGCAGCTGAAAGGATGCGCATCTCCACATCATTTGGTAATGTCGTCAGTATAACGCCAATGCTGTATTTCTCACCCGAAAAAAATACGGTATTTTTTTCAAGTTATCGATATTTATTTAAAGTTAACGGTATTTATTTAAAGTTAACGGTATTTATTTAAAGTTAGCGGTATTTATTTAAAGTTAGCGGTATTTATTTAAAGTTAGCGGTATTTATTTAATGTTATGTGCACTTAAAGTTCGTGGATCGGAATCGAACTTGACCTATTTACTTTAGTGGATCGGCGCAATGACATAATTATATTTTTTTTTTCTTTCAATCTGAGGTGCTGGATGGTCTGAAGGCAAAACGTCTACCTCTAGGCAACAAGTTCGAATCCCGCCTCTGTGGGTGGGAGTTTTCCTCTTCAAATTCGTATTTCTTTGTGGCTTTATTATTTTCCCGCTCTCTGAGGGGTGAGATTCGATGTCAAGACCTATCAGATATCGGTGAAATAAAGCAGAGGGTCTCGTGAGCAAACTGAGCACATTAAGAAGAACTTTTGGCAGTAGGAAATCGAAAAGTGTAGGCCAAAACTGACTGCTGGCCGAGCAAAAGTGATAGGAAGAAATTTAGCCAAACCGTCTAAACTCTAAACGGTAAAAAAATACAAGTAACTCTGAAATTGGAGAATTTCTGCCTGTGTGGCGAGGGGCACATGAGTACAAGGTTGCCGGTGGGGGGGGGGGAAGAAAAATAAGGTTGGGGGAAGGGGTTGTATTCAACCAAAATTCGGTAACACAAGACACCACTAAAAATGTAAAGCCGGTGAACGCAAAAAAGAAAGTTTGTTTCTTTTCTTTTCTTCCTAACAGTTTACCACTCATTTATATTTTTAAGCCTCACATGAAACGTATTAGTTAACGTCTAGAGATAGATATTAATAAATGAATATTATTATTATAGAGGGAAACTTCCGAGGCGATAATCAGTGAATCAATTCAGAGGAAGATGTATGTTTTCAGCACTCGGAAAAAATGACAAATAAACAACAACAGAAAAAAAGAACAAAGAACAATATATGGGTCCTAAGCAGGATCGATCCTGTATTCCCTGGCACAGCGCCTTGCCACAAAAAGCCAAACGCTAGGGAACACTGCCAACACGGCTAACTTTGCTTTTCGTGGGAAGGCTCTGTGCTAATGGTGTAAGGGTTCGATCCTGCTTATGACCATATATTGTTCTTTATTTTGTTTTTTTCTGTTCTTGATTATTTGTCATTTTTTTCCGAGTGCTGTAAACATACCTCTTCCTGTGAATTGATTCGTTAGTTAACGTGTAGGTGGTTCATGTGGTCAAAATCTTTTGGGCTATCTTGAAAAGAGATGAAGAAGTCAAGACATCACAGCAACCGTAGATGAGTTAAAGATGCTCATCCATTCAACAGCAGGAGCGAGAGGTAAATCAACAATAAATAGAATGAACGAATCAAAACTATTTTTATCAAATGATTTAATTAAGTGAACTAATCAACATTGTTTTAACAAATGATCTAATTAAATGAATGAATCAAAATTATTTTTATCAAACGATTTAATGGAATGAACTAATCAAGATTATTTTTATCAAATGATTTTTTAATGAAATGAACTAATCAAGATTATTTTTATCAAATGATTTAATGAAATGAACTAATTAGCATTAATTAGTCAACATCAGAATGAGCGAATCAAATATTTCTTCGAAAAACATCAAATGATTGGAACTATTGAAAGTTATTTTAGTGTGCTAATGTATGAAGTGACCTAATCATAAGAAATACTACCTTAATATCATCACTAACTAACAAACGAAAATCTTCATTCATGAACTAAAAAAAAAAATATTTGAAAATTCTAACTAAAAAGTTAACCCATAAACGTGAAATAACTTGTGAAAAATAAAAATAGACAAAACAAACAATTATTTTAAATTTTCAACTAATCAAAAATAAACTTAACAGCAAATTAATTCATTTTTTCCCCCGTACATAAAAACATTAACTAATAACATTAAAAAAAAAAAAACTAGAACACATTTTTAACAAAAAAATCTTCTAATCGAAAAATCTCGTCCACCGGCAGTTAACAAATAAAACCTACCGGTAATTTATTTGGAAAGAAAAAAAAAATCTCTCTTGGCAGATTCAGAGATAGTAGTGAGAAGTAATATTTTATTTCTGCATACTTCTTTGTTCCTGTTCGGTTAGATTCATGCTAATTCTTTCGTTATTTTTATCCACATAATTCACCTTTGCTGTAAATTGTGCATATTAAAGCAAGGGCAGATAACTCATGAATTTAAAGTGGCCAGCTACTCACAGCTGGTTGTTTGTATCACAATCAGTAAACTTTAACTGACCAAGAACCCACTTTACCGTGGCTGGTGTTAAAACTGACTGAGTAGTCTAACCAGAATTTCTCCAACTGTGGTGCCGTCACTGAGAATTCTCGAAGGCTTGAAGAATAATACGATAATGTGTAGCATAATCATCATCAATTACCGGGCCTACTGGCGTAGGCGATCATGTCTCTCCACAACTTTCGATCACGACAGTTCTTTATCATTTCTGTTATTGACCTTCTGCCAAGCCATTTTCTTAAGCTGTCTGGTATTTTTTCTCTTTGTTTCTCTCTATCTCTTCGTTCCTCAATTTTTCCAGTTGTTACAATATATTCCAGTTGTTCTCTTCTCATTACATGGCCAAAAAATGATGATTGTTTCTTCCTAATATTGGAAACCAGCTCTCTTTTTGCTTTGACCTCTTTCAGAACGTTTTCATTGCTCTTCTTAGCTGTCCATGGTATTCTCAACATTCTTCTGTAAAATCACATTTCTACAGACTCCAGTGATTTTCTTGTCTGTTGTCCTATTGTCCTTGATTCACATCCATATGTTAAGACTGGCTCTACATAACATTTAAGAACTCTTTTTCTTGCTTCTATTGACAAAAATGGATTGCATAGTATCTTCCTCATTTTTTGGAAAGCTGCTTTTGCCTGAGCCATTCTGCATCTCACCTCTTTTGTACATCTTCCGTCTGAGGTTAAAAAAGTTCTCAAATATTTAAATTCATTTAACTGTTTTAATATTGCTCCACTTGTCTTTATTTTGCACTGAGGTGATGTCTTTTTCTTTGTTGTTACCATTACTTCTGTATTTTTGCTATTAAGGCTGAGTCCTCTATTTTTGCTTTCCTTCACTATAATGTTCAACATTTCTTGTAACACATTTTCACTCTTAGCGATTAATACTGTATCATCAGCATACCTTAGATTATTTATATTATGACCTCCAATTGTTATTCCAGGCATGCCCCTGTAAATATACTATAAATATTAAGCAAATCTGGTGACAGAACACAACCTGTAGCAAAATAGAAAGAGAAAATGAATGAATGAAAGAACAATATAAAATTAATTGCAAATTAGTTGCAGTTGAATCCTTGGGGGGTCGGAGGGGGGGGGGGGGGGGGGTAGTGTCCGCGGCGCAACCACAAAATTTATTAAGGTGGGGGGGGGGCCGGGGTCCGCTACCATAAATTGTATTTAATGGCGGAGGTACGCTACCACAAAATGTATTTAATGGGGGAGGTACGCTACCACAAAATGTATTTAATGGGGGAGCTACGCTACCACAAAATGTATTTAATGGGGGAGCTACGCTACCACAAAATGTATTTAATGGGGGAGCTACGCTACCACAAAATGTATTTAATGGCGGAGCTACGCTACCACAAAATGTATTTAATGGCGGAGCTACGCTACCACAAAATGTATTTAATGGGGGAGCTACGCTACCACAAAATGTATTTAATGGGGGAGCTACGCTACCACAAAATGTATTTAATGGGGGAGCTACGCTACCACAAAATGTTTTTAATGGCGGAGCTACGCTACCATAAAATGTATTTAATGGGGGAGCTACGCTACCACAAAATGTTTTTAATGGCGGAGCTACGCTACCATAAAATGTATTTAATGGGGGAGCTACGCTACCACAAAATGTATTTAATGGGGGAGCTACGCTACCACAAAATGTATTTAATGGCGGAGCTACGCTACCATAAAATGTATTTAATGGGGGAGGTACGCTACCATAAAATGTATTTAATGGGGGAGCTACGCTACCACAAAATGTATTTAACGGGGGAGCTACGCTACCACAAAATGTATTTAATGGGGGAGGTACGCTACCACAAAATGTATTTAATGGGGGAGCTACGCTACCACAAAATGTATTTAATGGGGGATGTACGCTACCATAAAATGTATTTAATGGAGGAGCTACGCTACCATAAAATGTATTTAATGGGGAGGTACGCTACCATAAAATGTATTTAAAGGGGGAGGTACGCTACCACAAAATGTATTTAATGGGGGAGGTACGCTACCACAAAATGTATTTAATGGGGGACCTACGCTACCACAAAATGTATTTAATGGGGGAGGTACGCTACCACAAAATGTATATAATGGGGGAGCTACGCTACCACAAAATGTATTTAATGGGGGAGGTACGCTACCACAAAATGTATTTAATGGGGGAGCTACGCTACCACAAAATGTATTTAATGGCGGAGCTACGCTACCATAAAATGTATTTAATGGGGGAGCTACGCTACAACAACATGTATTTAATGGGGGAGCTACGCTACCACAAAATGTATTTAATGGGGGAGCTACGCTACCACAAAATGTATTTAATGGGGGAGCTACGCTACCACAAAATGTATTTAATGGGGGAGGTACGCTGCCACAAAATGTATTTAATGGGGGAGCTACGCTACCATAAAATGTATTTAATGGGGGGTCCGCTACCACAAAATGTATTAATGGAGGTCCGCTACCACAAAATGTATTTAATGTGGGTCCGCTACCACAAAATGTATTTAATGTGGGTCCGCTACCACAAAATGTATTTATGGGGGTCCGCTACCACAAAATGTATTTAATGAGGGGTCCGCTACCACAAAATGTATTTAATGTGGGTCCGCTACCACAAAATGTATTTATGGGGGTCCGCTACCACAAAATGTATTTAATGGAGGTCCGCTACCACAAAATGTATTTAATGGAGGTCTGCACCCACAAAATGTATATAATGGGGGTCTGCTACCACAAAATGTATTTAATGAGGGATGCGCTACCACAAAATGTATTTAATGGGGGTCCGCTACCACAAAATGTATTTAATGAGTGTCCGCTACCACAAAATGTATTTAAGGGGGGTCCGCTACCACAAAATATGTATTTAAGGGGAGTCAGCGACCACAAAATGTATTTAATGGGGGGGGGGGTCTGCTACCATAAAATGTATTTAATGGGGGTCCGCTACCACAACATGTTTTTAATGGGGGTCCGCTACCACAAAATGTATTTAATGTGGGTCCGCTACCACAAAATGTATTTAATGGGGGTCCGCTACCACAAAATGTGTTTAATGGGAGTCCGCTACCACAAAATGTATTTAATGTGGGTCCGCTACCACAAAATGTATTTAATGGGGGTCCGCTACCACAACATGTATTTAATGTGGGTCCGCTACCACAAAATGTATTTAATGGGGTCCGCTACCACAAAATGTATTTAATGTGGGTCCGCTACCACAAAATGTATTTAATGGGAGTCCGCTACCACAAAATATGTATTTAAGGGGAGTCAGCGACCACAAAATGTATTTAATGGGGGGGTCTGCTACCATAAAATGTATTTAATGGAGGTCCGCTACCACAACATGTATTTAATGGGGGTCCGCTACCACAAAATGTATTTAATGTGGGTCCGCTACCACAAAATGTATTTAATGTGGGTCCGCTACCACAAAATGTATTTAATGGGAGTCCGCTACCACAAAATGTATTTAATGTGGGTCCGCTACCACAAAATGTATTTAATGGGGGTCCGCTACCACAACATGTATTTAATGTGGGTCCGCTACCACAAAATGTATTTAATGTGGGTCCGCTACCACAAAATGTATTTAATGGGAGTCCGCTACCACAAAATGTATTTAATGGGGGTCCGCTACCACAACATGTGTTTAATGTGGGTCCGCTACCACAAAATGTATTTAATGTGGGTCCGCTACCACAAAATGTATTTAATGGGAGTCCGCTACCACAAAATGTATTTAATGGGGGTCCGCTACCACAAAATGTATTTAATGGGGGTCCGCTACCACAAAATGTATTTAATGAGGGATGCGCTACCACAAAATGTATTTAATGAGGGATGCGCTACCACAAAATGTATTTAATGAGGGATGCGCTACCACAAAATGTATTTAATGAGGGATGCGCTACCACAAAATGTATTTAATGGGGGTCCGCTACCACAAAATGTATTTAATGGGGGTCCGTTACCACAAAATGTATTTAATGGGGGTCCGTTACCACAAAATGTATTTAATGGGAGTCCGCTACCACAAAATGTATTTAATGCGGGTCCGTTACCACAAAATGTATTTAATGGAGGTCTGCACCCACAAAATGTATATAATGGGGGTCTGCTACCACAAAATGTATTTAATGGGGGTCCGTTACCACAAAATGTATTTAATGGGGGTCCGTTACCACAAAATGTATTTAATGCGGGTCCGTTACCACAAAATGTATTTAATGGGGGTCCGCTACCACAAAATGTATTTAATGGGGGTCCGCTACCACAAAATGTATTTAATGGAGGTCTGCACCCACAAAATGTATATAATGGGGGTCTGCTACCACAAAATGTATTTAATGAGGGATGCGCTACCACAAAATGTATTTAATGGGGGTCCGTTACCACAAAATGTATTTAATGTGGGTCCGCTACCGCAAAATGTATTTAATGGGGGTCCGTTACCACAAAATGTATTTAATGGGGGTCCGTTACCACAAAATGTATTTAATGGGGGTCCGTTACCACAAAATGTATTTAATGTGGGTCCGCTACCACAAAATGTATTTAATGAGTGTCCGCTACCACAAAATGTATTTAATGGGGGGTCCGCTACCACAAAATGTATTTAATGTGGGTCCGCTACCGCAAAATGTATTTAATGGAGGTCCGCTACCACAAAATGTATTTAATGGGGGGTCCGCTACCACAAAATGTATTTAATGGAGGTCCGCTACCACAAAATGTATTTAATGGGGGTCCGTTACCACAAAATGTATTTAATGGGAGTCCGCTACCACAAAATGTATTTAATGGGGGGTCCGCTACCACAAAATGTATTTAATGGGGGGTCCGCTACCACAAAATGTATTTAATGGGGGTCCGCTACCACAAAATGTATTTAATGGGGGTCCGCTACCGCAAAATGTATTTAATGGGGGTCCGTTACCACAAAATGTATTTAATGGGGGTCCGTTACCACAAAATGTATTTAATGGGGGTCCGTTACCACAAAATGTATTTAATGAGGGATGCGCTACCACAAAATGTATTTAATGGGGGAGCTACGCTACCACAAAATGTATTTAATGGGGGAGCTACGCTACCACAAAATGTATTTAATGGGGGAGCTACGCTACCACAAAATGTATTTAATGGGGGGTCCGCTACCACAAATGAATGCTAGAATGAATTATTTTGTTCTTAGCGTTGGCCGGTAAAGTGGGCGTAGATGCGCTGTGTCGTTAGTTAATGGCAAGCCGTAATATCTGCACCCTTGACCTGACACATCCGTTTTCTTCATAAGTGGAATTATATTGACACTCACTCTCAGAACGTGCTCGATAATGACCCATCGTCTTCTCCTCGCGAAGTTTGAATACATTCTCGACACGTCTCTAACGCTTTATTTAATTTGAAATCGTCGCATTTAATATTCTGATAATATCTTGGCAAGCATTTGTTTTCAAAGGCGTTGGATTTCTTTTCTAACGTTTGAATTGACTTCCAGCTTTCACGTTAATACGTTAGTACCGGCATTTGAAAAAAAAAAAAAGTTGAACAGGCTGCGTTTCGTACACTGACCTAGTATTTCGTTTTTAAAAAAAAAACATCAAGAATTTTGCTAGTTTGATTAATGTATTAAAACTAGGGCACTGTTGGTTGATGCCTAAAACTAAGCTCTATCCCGGAGGCGGGGCGGCGGGGGGGGGGGGGGGGGGGTAATTTTGCGTGAATATAACATTTTCCTATTTTTCACACTGGTACACACAGTGTGTTTAGGTATTCCCCGCCATACAGGCAGATATTCTCCAACTGCAGAGGTACTCTCATTTTTTTTGTCGTCCAGAGCTATAACGCTTAGGGTGCATTTTTCGTAAAATACCCGGGCAGCGTCCATTTCTGGCCTACTCTTTTTCAATCTCCAACAGCCAATGGTTCTTTAACGTGCGCAGTATGCACACGAGAGCTCCTGTTATTTCGCCGTTTTCTGAGAGAACCAGGCATCGGATCTCACTACCCTGAGACCAGGGAAGGGTGAGGGTATAGCCGCGGATTCAATTTATTTTATTTTATTTTTTTTTAATTTCCACCGTTTGTGGTGGGGATCGAACCCCGGACCTTCTTGACCAGAGGCCGGCGTCTTACCTCTAGACCACCAACACCATTAAAGAACAGTAATATATAGATTGGGAGCCGCGATAGCTCAGTGGTTAGTGAACTGGACTACAAAGGACAAGAGGTAGGGTTCGATCCCAACCGACTGCTTCCGGGTTCACCCAGCCTTTAATGGGTACCGGATTTTTTTTCTGGGATAATAAAGCGGCACGGGCGTAATACCGACCACATTACCCGAAAAATCATGTGCCGAAGGTCTGTACAATTTATGGTCACTAACCCCATATTTCCCTACACGCCACTTGGCGTGACAGGGATACTTTACTACTACTTTTTAATATGTAGATTCTTTCTCTTAAAATCTCACCGTCTATTCACCAAAGAAGATATTAAAAAAAAACGCTTTAATTCTCTATTTTTACGCTTGAAACTATTTTTCTCCACACGGTCTCTCTCTCTCTCTCTCTCTCTCTCTCTCTCTCTCTCTCTACCAATTCAATGAACATTTAACAAAACCCAACCCCCAACCCTCGGACAGACACCTTGCATTGCTGTATCTCGCATGCCCCTGTGCTACCACCAGGAAAAAATGGAGACCTCCAGCTGTTTAAAGTGTTGCAACAAACGATATGTCCAGCAAACCGTGCCAATCTTAAGGTGGAGCAAACACAGAAAGTTACTGAATGAGTCACCGTATCCTGAAGGCCGTTCACAGAGCATTACATTTCAGCGGTTCTCGTGTCACCAGAAACAGCTACTGAGCACAGAGGTTCGTGCAAGCAAGCGCGTAGCCGTTTTTGTGTGCACAATTTATGTTTTAATCACGTAGCAACTGTGCAGTACCTGTTTGTTGGCTTCATGGTCCGGACATTGTTAGTTTATTCCGGAAAGAACAGGCTGCAGTCGCCGCAGTTGTGAAAATGGGTACCTTCTTCTTCCTTTTTCTTCTTATTTTCTTGCTTCTTCTTTTTTATTTGTCATCATCATCTTATTCTTTATCATATCTTCTTCTTTTTCTTCATTATCTTCTTTCCTTCTTCATCATCTTCTTCTTTTTATTTATCATCTTCTTCTTTTACGTCATCTTCTTTTTTCTTTATCATCTTCTTTTCTTTACCATTTTCTTCTTTTACGTCATCTTTTTTTCGTTATCATCTTCTTTTCTTTACCATTTTCTTCTTTTACATCATCTTCTTATTTTTTTTTCATGATCCTCTTTTACTTCTTCATCTTCTTCTTCCCATAACCCATTGAGACACTACTTACAGACTTCGTCAAACTTCTTTATGTATTTCTATCTTAGTCATTCTTTTTTTTAAAATGGGAACTCAAAGACTGTCAATTCCTTGATGTTATCATTCCATCTATTTCTTTACCTACCTCTCATTCTTCCTCGTTTCAAAATTTCTAGCAGAATAATATTTGCCAGGCCAGATGACGAGACACTTGGTCAAGTCATTTCAATTTGCATTTCTTCACAATAGTCAACAAATCATCATGCACACCGATTGCTTGTTGCATCCGTTTGCGACCTTCTCAATTTGTCATATGATCCAAGTAAGAGATGACAAAACCATTATGATAACATTTCATCTCCACAGCTTGTATTTTCTTCTGTAGATATGCTCTTAGCGTCTACAATTCGGTATCGTATAGAAAAATTGATTTATCCATGATGAGCATCATATTTTACACCCAAGAGTAGTAGTTGTCGAAAATCGAAGGCCCAGCAAACAAATTAAAATTCATAATTACTCAACCGCCCGAGCCATTGGAATCATTCGAATTAACATCTCACTCATTGAAGGATCCAAACAAAGAAAGGCAGCTTCAGTCCCCATCATAGCAGCTACAGCACATGCCAAAAGACATAAAGCGTAACAGTATTAAAAGTGAACGCAGCTGAACTGTCCTTCGTTATACGATATCATCATTCATCGTAAGCAATCGGAATATGCAAACACGATCCGGATGAAAAACACAGCTCACGGTGTGCACAGAGCACTAAACTCAGTAGCTCCGGCAGGCAAGCCGGAATCAGAAAATGAGGAAACTGCAACAAGGAACACTTTTCAGACAGAACCTCAACGGTTCTCGCCGCCTATCCGCCATGCTGACTTAAAGCCACGAGTGATGATTTTATCTTTCAAAATAGGTTTTAGCGCTGCAAGGTTTGCTGTAGTTTGCGCTAGTAGTATACAAGGGTCCAACTGTTATTATTTGGCCCGTAAATTAACAAAGATATATAGTAGGCGCGCGGCGCGCCTAATGTACTGTAGGCGCAGGGGGAGTTAACCGTGACAGCTGGTCCCAGTGACCCCGGAAGTGACCTGTTTATGTCTGGTGTATGCTGACTTTGGAGTTCTTTATGTACTTGATCGTTAGTGATAGGTTAGTAGATTATACAACATCAATAAAAAACAATCAATATAAAACAGAAGACAAAGATATATTTTATTCTTTTATTATCTCAATAGGTGTATAACATACATTGATATTATATAACATTACAAAAATATTCAGTACACGAAGTAAATATATAGTACAAGGATAGCATTTAGTTATACCTAGGTAGTTGGGTGTCTGCTTAGCTAGGGTGAAACTGTTAGAGATTGCTGGGTAGTCTAAACTGGTAGTGTAAAGAGTTAAATATCTAGAGGTGTAGTCGAGACGTTATCATCAGCTACCTTTCTTTTTATATAGAAATAGGAAAGAGCATTTCTTGTTTGACTGTAGGAAAATATGGAATTATTTAAGACTTTGAAACCTACATTTTTCCCACCCTTGGCCTTTTGCGTGGCGAGAACCTCTAAAAACATATCTTTATCTAATTTGTTGTGTTGCTTGCTTAGCCCTTTACAACTGATTTTATCGTAATCCCCACTACAATGGTACGTCTTACTACATAAGCTAACAAGAGCTGTCCCTTCGTACTCTAGTTTAAAAAGCCCGGGCGTTCGTTTGGTGTATGCTTTAACACCCTTACAGTTTATACAGTCTGTTTTACTAGTATGTTCATCGCAAAACTCAGCAGGAAACCAGTCTTTATATACACTATTAAACTCATCCCGCAGACCTGACTTAACTATATCCTCTAGCTTAGGTGCACTTAACGCCAAGTATAAACTATCAGTATCTGTTTCACATAACTGAAAGTTGGACCTATCTACAAACTTATCTAAGAACTCGAAATAAAAATCTAACATACGAAGTTTTGCATATTGATACACGAAGAAACCGATTTGTAGGGGTAAGTCCCAAACAGTTTTCTTTTTCTCCATCTCAATTTCAAAAAGATCCTCCCCTATTTCAGTCATCTTTTTAAACCGGGAACTATTTATCATTTTTGATATCTCATCCCCCTGAACGTACGAGACAGCGCTATGATTGGCCTTATTGGTTAGAGTCTTCCCGTAGGCTGAGTTTCCTAAGAGCTTCATCGTATCGCTTACTATAGATTGACTTTCGTCTAGATCACCAGCCCGCCTAGCGTCAGAAACCATTTCTCCAAACTTTTTAAAACAACTAGACGGTTGATATTCTATCACTTGATAAATTTTTGTTACCTCCAATCCGTGGTCTAAATACCATTTTAACAATGGTGTTGCCAACAAAATTTTTTCCCCGACATAACTACCGATTAGGGTGCGACGAGGGGTTGACAACAAGTTATGTTTGAGGGCATATTCACCCATAAACGGACCAATATCAGCACGCGTGACGTCAATATTTTTGAAAATTGGAGTCATCTCACTGAAATGTTCCTTCAGGCGATCGGGGACGTGAATGTCGCACTCGACGAGCCCAAAACATGTCCCATCTGAAACAGAAGCCAGAATCTGTTTATCACTGAGAGGGAGCCCTTCTTTAGAGTAAGAGGGTCTAGCTCTAGGGATGGCTTTAGAAAGGAAAGCCCTAATGGTTGGGTCAGACTTTTTCAGAGCCTGCCACTCACATTCCCACATAACTTCTACTGGGACTTTTACCTCCTCAGTTAGGTAGGTGTGTATCTCACATGTTTTTTCAAACAGCTCGAACAATGGCTTATTATTAACAGGGTTTCTTTCTTTATCTTTGGTGAGGGGACAGTCTTTGTGACCATGGTACAAACAACCATGAAAATTATAGCCTCTTCTATTGGATTTATCCCACCCATCCACAGGGATATTTCTATCACCTAACCGAAACTCCCTCCCATTAAACTGAGTTTTCAACTCCACCCCTTTCTGGTGAGCGACCCATGTTAGCCACTCTCTACTTTGTTGGACATAATAGTTATCTTTTTCGACCCTAAACCCGGTCTCCATTCTTCTAATAATTGGGTAATCTGTTGGCATTGGGTTCATCAGAGCCCAAAGATACAACGCGTTGGCATCGTAACCTTGGATGGATTTGACTACCTTTCCACCCCTAATAAGCGTTTTGCCTACCTCGTGATACCTATGGAAAATTATAGAGGGACCCCCGACGATATTATCTCTAATCATTGTGTGTAGACTCGCCTGTTTGCTCGAACATAAACTAAACATTACACCCCTATTAATGGTCTTAAAAAGATACTTTAAACAAACACCCGGAACCGAAATGGCGTCTTTAAAACAGTCTACACCCCGCTCCCCATAAAAGCGAACCTGCTGCTCCAAGGCTTCTAAGAATGGGACTACATCTTTGTTGTTATACCACACCAAAAAGTCCCTAAGTGTGGTCATGTTATTGTCCTTCCAGACCTTTTGGCACAGAGCGTACTCCTCCTTGGAAATATTGGAATTTTTTAACGACGAATAAAACGCTTCGTGTGGGGGTAGTTCTGTCTCCTCCAACTTTTGGGGATCGTCTATATATTCATAACAAAAGTAACCCTTTGTTTCACAAATCTTATAAGCCGCCAGATATTTACTATAGCTAAACCCGGGGGCTAGATAGTTTACTATATCTAAGAATTTTAGATTCGGCGTTGCAATACACATAAAGTTATTGTTTCTTTTAACTATAAACTTGAACGGTCTTTCTACTTTGTAGTCTACTTCCATTTTATCTTCCTCTTCTTCGATAACATCAGCGTCCTCTTCTTCTTCTTCCTCTTCTTCTCCACCCACTTGGGCAGTGACAGCCATGAAGTGCTTTATTAAATAAGGTTTAATGACGTTGACGTCATATTTCCCCGAGTTAAACCCTATCACTGGAAGCTCTTTTAAATACTCATCAAACCTAACTATTAGCTTGTCTTTATTCAGATCATGGAGTTGAGTAAAAATACTTTCAAACCGATCTCGCAACAACGAGTATGCCCTAGCAGCTATACCAGTGAGGTAGTCAACCATCTGACTAACTAAAACCTGTGGGTCACCCTTCGTTATGAAGCATATTGGGCCCTCCCACCCGGGGACATTTGACGCTACAGAGCAGGAGAGGGGTACGTGTTTGGCTACAAAGGTAGTCGAGTGCGTTTCTTGGGGAACATTCCCTTTATCAAAGTAACATTCATAATCGAATGTTGCCCTGAAGGGGAAAATAAAACACGCTGGAGTACTTATTCCTTCAGCGCTGATTGCGTCCCATACACTTTCAGGTGAAGAATAAATACCACCTTTATATGTCTCTACAGCCAAATCCCCATTGCAAGTTTTTTCGTGCCTATCCATACGCCCAAACTTTTTCCACAGTTTCCCACATTTTCCACAAGAAAAGCTTTTACTAGCCCTAGAAAGATCGTTTATATAAAAGAAGTGGTTTTTGTAAAGTAAAAGACGGAGAGTTTCATTATAACTACTACCGCTTCTCAGAACAATACGCAAGGCTTGCGCGGAATCAAATTCAAAAATATCTATATTTAGTGCAAAACAATTTTCTAAGAGAGGCATTTCAGCAAGAGTTACACCGTGAAAGTTACTTAACTTTAGAGACGGGTTAAACTGTTTGAAAAGTAGTCTCGAAACCTTCCTAACATTATTAAGGGAGTCCCTCGATGGACAGCTAGACAACGGAAGAAGCAGAGATTATCATTGTAAACTTTAGAATTGGAGTCGTTTTGAAGGATATTAATGCCGTAGTTGGATGTAAGGTAGGGTGGGATATCTATCAGACACCCTATAGAATAATCTTGGAGTTTATAAACATAAACACTCGTACTGACTAATGCTTCTAAGGTATATTTGGTTGTCTCCCTGTTTTTATTTGCATACCCTAATATATCACTTTCATTTAATCTATCAACAAACGTTTCAAAATCATTTCTGTTGTTAACTAACAGGGGTTTGTCTAACCCTGTCGCGTTATTCGAGCTGGCGTGAAAGTAACGCAACCCCTGTGTCTCTCTATGTCTTAAGACTAGATGATGACTATAATTCACCTTGAAACGCTTTTTCTGGGCTTGGAAGATTGGGTTTACAAGGGTCTTCCAATCTATAGGAGTATCAGGTTGATGAAATATAGTGTACGTATCCATGTATTTGTTCCTACGTTCATGTGTTCTAATAGCTAACCAGTTGTTCTTATATATCTTCTTAATATCTTGAGGTAACTTATTTAAAGAGTCTATTTCATTAATACGTCTTGGTCTCTTTGAGGGCTCTTGAGTCGAACTCTTTACGGCCCGTTTGCGTGAGGTTGTCGATACCAGTGGACCCGCTGGCGTTGATGGTGTTGAGGTGTCCACAGCTATGTCATGGCTAGCAAGATGTCCTTGCAGATGGCTTGCCCCAGTGAAGCTTTGTTGGCAGATATGGCAGATATGTGGGGTAACACTGGGTTCTTTTGAAGGTATATGATTTGTTGACACAGGAGTTGGTGATGCAGGAACGGCTGATACAAGAGAGGCAGGATGCTCTGTCTTGATATGTTTGGCAAGATTGTCAGCTCTATTGTATACTCGTTCACAAACATCACATTTGTATTCCTGACACCCATGTACACTAGCAACATGGCGTTTTAGGTCTCGGCTCCGGGTGAAAGTTTTGGAGCAGATATGACAAGTGTTAGACATCTGTAGAAAAGAAATTGAAACATTACAACTAAAGAGTAAAGAACAGTAAACATTACAAGAAAAGTAAACAACAAGATACACAAACTATCGAAATTAGGTTACAAAAGTAACACGTGGATGCTAAAAAACCAACTTATCGAAAATAGGTTACTAAAATAGCACGTGGATACTAAACAACCAGCTTATCGAAAACAGGTTACTAACGTAACATACTATAGCATTAAAGAACTAAGATAACACTTACCTTTTATGTGTTTGAAGGCACGAGACACGTCCGTCGGCAACAACTGTAAGCGAAAGTCTGATTACAAACTTCAAAGTCGCGTTATATATACGCCAGAAACACCGGAAGTGTTACTAAAAATAGAACTGACCGCTGATGCAATACCGGAAGTGTTACTAAAAATAGCTTTTGACGGCTGACGTGATGCCCGTGGAGTTTCTAAAAATAGATTTTGACCTATGATGCAATACCAGGCGACTTTATAGGAGTTTTTCCCCTTGACCCTTTATGAGGGGACGCCCATGAAACTGTTAGAAATAGTCAATTTACACTCTAGACATATCCCAAACTTCATTTTAGTCATCCCCATATCAAGAATTTACATAAAAACACCTTTTGAAATTACTACCCCTGTACCCATTTTTGGCGGTTACGCCTATGAAACTGTTAAAAATAGTCAATTTAACATCTAGACATACCCCAAACTTTATATTAAGCATCCCCATATCAAGAATTTACATAAAAACAACGTTTGAAATTACTACCCCTGTACCCATTTTTGGCGGTTACGCCCATGAAACTGTTAAAAATAGTAAATTTAACATCTAGACATACGCCAAACTTTATATTAAGCATCCCATATCAAGAATTTACATAAAAATCACTTTTGAAATTACTACCCCTGTACCCATTTTTGGCGGTTACGCCCATGAAATCGATAAAAAATTGAAATTTAACCTCTAGACATACCCCAAACTTCATTTTAATCATCCATGTATCAAGAATTTACATAAAAACAACTTTTGAAATTTCTACACATGTACCCATTTTTGGCGGTTACGCCCATGAAACTGTTAAAAATAGTCAATTTAACATCTAGACATACCCCAAACTTTATATTAACCATCCCCGTATCAAGAATTTACATAAAAACAACTTTTGAAATTACTACCCCTGTACCCATTTTTGGCGGTTACGCCCATGAAATCGATAACAAATTGAAATTTAACCTATTGGTATACCCCAAACTTTATAATAAACATCCCCAAATCAAGAATTTACATAAAAACAACGTTTGAAATTACTACCCCTGTACCCATTTTTGGCGGTTACGCCCATTAAACTGTTAAAAATAGTAAATTTAACATATAGACATACCCCAAACTTTATATTTAGCATCCCCGTATCAAGAAGTTACATAAAAACACCTTTTGAAATTACTACCCCAGTACCCATTTTTGGCGGTTACGCCCATGAAACTGTTAAAAATAGTCAATTTACACTCTAGACATACCCCAAACTTCATTTTAGTCATCCCCATATCAAGAATTTACATAAAAATCACTTTTGAAATTACTACCCCTGTACCCATTTTTGGCGGTTACGCCCATGAAACTGTTAAAAATAGTCAATTTAACATCTAGACATACCCCAAACTTTATATTAAGCATCCCGATATCAAGAAGTTACATAAAAACAACTTTTGAAATTACTACCCCTGTACCCATTTTTGGCGGTTACGCCCATGAATTCGATAAAAAAATTGAAGTTTAACCTATTGGCATACATCAAACATAATATGTGACACGCCCATGTATCAAATTTGCCTAAAAAATCAACCAAAAATTAGTAGTATAGTATGTCATTTAGGATTAGACTCTCATATAAGGAAAAACGGTAGACTCTCATATAAGGAAAAATGAAGACTCTCATATAAGGAAAAACCGCACCAAAAAATGTGTGGCCATGTACGGGTAGACTAATTATATAAGGATTTATGAGCGGCTGGCCGCTCTTTCCACGGTCCTAATTGACATACTATACTACTAATTTTTGGTTGATTTTTTAGGCAAATTTGATACATGGGCGTGTCACATATTATGTTTGATGTATGCCAATAGGTTAAACTTCAATTTTTTTATCGAATTCATGGGCGTAACCGCCAAAAATGGGTACAGGGGTAGTAATTTCAAAAGTTGTTTTTATGTAACTTCTTGATATCGGGATGCTTAATATAAAGTTTGGGGTATGTCTAGATGTTAAATTGACTATTTTTAACAGTTTCATGGGCGTAACCGCCAAAAATGGGTACAGGGGTAGTAATTTCAAAAGTGATTTTTATGTAAATTCTTGATATGGGGATGACTAAAATGAAGTTTGGGGTATGTCTAGAGTGTAAATTGACTATTTTTAACAGTTTCATGGGCGTAACCGCCAAAAATGGGTACTGGGGTAGTAATTTCAAAAGGTGTTTTTATGTAACTTCTTGATACGGGGATGCTAAATATAAAGTTTGGGGTATGTCTATATGTTAAATTTACTATTTTTAACAGTTTAATGGGCGTAACCGCCAAAAATGGGTACAGGGGTAGTAATTTCAAACGTTGTTTTTATGTAAATTCTTGATTTGGGGATGTTTATTATAAAAGTTTGGGGTATACCAATAGGTTAAATTTCAATTTGTTATCGATTTCATGGGCGTAACCGCCAAAAATGGGTACAGGGGTAGTAATTTCAAAAGTTGTTTTTATGTAAATTCTTGATACGGGGATGGTTAATATAAAGTTTGGGGTATGTCTAGATGTTAAATTGACTATTTTTAACAGTTTCATGGGCGTAACCGCCAAAAATGGGTACATGTGTAGAAATTTCAAAAGTTGTTTTTATGTAAATTCTTGATACATGGATGATTAAAATGAAGTTTGGGGTATGTCTAGAGGTTAAATTTCAATTTTTTATCGATTTCATGGGCGTAACCGCCAAAAATGGGTACAGGGGTAGTAATTTCAAAAGTGATTTTTATGTAAATTCTTGATATGGGATGCTTAATATAAAGTTTGGCGTATGTCTAGATGTTAAATTTACTATTTTTAACAGTTTAATGGGCGTAACCGCCAAAAATGGGTACAGGGGTAGTAATTTCAAACGTTGTTTTTATGTAAATTCTTGATATGGGGATGCTTAATATAAAGTTTGGGGTATGTCTAGATGTTAAATTGACTATTTTTAACAGTTTCATAGGCGTAACCGCCAAAAATGGGTACAGGGGTAGTAATTTCAAAAGGTGTTTTTATGTAAATTCTTGATATGGGGATGACTAAAATGAAGTTTGGGATATGTCTAGAGTGTAAATTGACTATTTCTAACAGTTTCATGGGCGTCCCCTCATAAAGGGTCAAGGGGAAAAACTCCTATAAAGTCGCCTGGTATTGCATCATAGGTCAAAATCTATTTTTAGAAACTCCACGGGCATCACGTCAGCCGTCAAAAGCTATTTTTAGTAACACTTCCGGTATTGCATCAGCGGTCAGTTCTATTTTTAGTAACACTTCCGGTGTTTCTGGCGTATATATAACGCGACTTTGAAGTTTGTAATCAGACTTTCGCTTACAGTTGTTGCCGACGGACGTGTCTCGTGCCTTCAAACACATAAAAGGTAAGTGTTATCTTAGTTCTTTAATGCTATAGTATGTTACGTTAGTAACCTGTTTTCGATAAGCTGGTTGTTTAGTATCCACGTGCTATTTTAGTAACCTATTTTCGATAAGTTGGTTTTTTAGCATCCACGTGTTACTTTTGTAACCTAATTTCGATAGTTTGTGTATCTTGTTGTTTACTTTTCTTGTAATGTTTACTGTTCTTTACTCTTTAGTTGTAATGTTTCAATTTCTTTTCTACAGATGTCTAACACTTGTCATATCTGCTCCAAAACTTTCACCCGGAGCCGAGACCTAAAACGCCATGTTGCTAGTGTACATGGGTGTCAGGAATACAAATGTGATGTTTGTGAACGAGTATACAATAGAGCTGACAATCTTGCCAAACATATCAAGACAGAGCATCCTGCCTCTCTTGTATCAGCCGTTCCTGCATCACCAACTCCTGTGTCAACAAATCATATACCTTCAAAAGAACCCAGTGTTACCCCACATATCTGCCATATCTGCCAACAAAGCTTCACTGGGGCAAGCCATCTGCAAGGACATCTTGCTAGCCATGACATAGCTGTGGACACCTCAACACCATCAACGCCAGCGGGTCCACTGGTATCGACAACCTCACGCAAACGGGCCGTAAAGAGTTCGACTCAAGAGCCCTCAAAGAGACCAAGACGTATTAATGAAATAGACTCTTTAAATAAGTTACCTCAAGATATTAAGAAGATATATAAGAACAACTGGTTAGCTATTAGAACACATGAACGTAGGAACAAATACATGGATACGTACACTATATTTCATCAACCTGATACTCCTATAGATTGGAAGACCCTTGTAAACCCAATCTTCCAAGCCCAGAAAAAGCGTTTCAAGGTGAATTATAGTCATCATCTAGTCTTAAGACATAGAGAGACACAGGGGTTGCGTTACTTTCACGCCAGCTCGAATAACGCGACAGGGTTAGACAAACCCCTGTTAGTTAACAACAGAAATGATTTTGAAACGTTTGTTGATAGATTAAATGAAAGTGATATATTAGGGTATGCAAATAAAAACAGGGAGACAACCAAATATACCTTAGAAGCATTAGTCAGTACGAGTGTTTATGTTTATAAACTCCAAGATTATTCTATAGGGTGTCTGATAGATATCCCACCCTACCTTACATCCAACTACGGCATTAATATCCTTCAAAACGACTCCAATTCTAAAGTTTACAATGATAATCTCTGCTTCTTCCGTTGTCTAGCTGTCCATCGAGGGACTCCCCTTAATAATGTTAGGAAGGTTTCGAGACTACTTTTCAAACAGTTTAACCCGTCTCTAAAGTTAAGTAACTTTCACGGTGTAACTCTTGCTGAAATGCCTCTCTTAGAAAATTGTTTTGCACTAAATATAGATATTTTTGAATTTGATTCTGCGCAAGCCTTGCGTATTGTTCTGAGAAGCGGTAGTAGTTATAATGAAACTCTCCGTCTTTTACTTTACAAAAACCACTTCTTTTATATAAACGATCTTTCTAGGGCTAGTAAAAGCTTTTCTTGTGGAAAATGTGGGAAACTGTGGAAAAAGTTTGGGCGTATGGATAGGCACGAAAAAACTTGCAATGGGGATTTGGCTGTAGAGACATATAAAGGTGGTATTTATTCTTCACCTGAAAGTGTATGGGACGCAATCAGCGCTGAAGGAATAAGTACTCCAGCGTGTTTTATTTTCCCCTTCAGGGCAACATTCGATTATGAATGTTACTTTGATAAAGGGAATGTTCCCCAAGAAACGCACTCGACTACCTTTGTAGCCAAACACGTACCCCTCTCCTGCTCTGTAGCGTCAAATGTCCCCGGGTGGGAGGGCCCAATATGCTTCATAACGAAGGGTGACCCACAGGTTTTAGTTAGTCAGATGGTTGACTACCTCACTGGTATAGCTGCTAGGGCATACTCGTTGTTGCGAGATCGGTTTGAAAGTATTTTTACTCAACTCCATGATCTGAATAAAGACAAGCTAATAGTTAGGTTTGATGAGTATTTAAAAGAGCTTCCAGTGATAGGGTTTAACTCGGGGAAATATGACGTCAACGTCATTAAACCTTATTTAATAAAGCACTTCATGGCTGTCACTGCCCAAGTGGGTGGAGAAGAAGAGGAAGAAGAAGAAGAGGACGCTGATGTTATCGAAGAAGAGGAAGATAAAATGGAAGTAGACTACAAAGTAGAAAGACCGTTCAAGTTTATAGTTAAAAGAAACAATAACTTTATGTGTATTGCAACGCCGAATCTAAAATTCTTAGATATAGTAAACTATCTAGCCCCCGGGTTTAGCTATAGTAAATATCTGGCGGCTTATAAGATTAGTGAAACAAAGGGTTACTTTTGTTATGAATATATAGACGACCCCCAAAAGTTGGAGGAGACAGAACTACCCCCACACGAAGCGTTTTATTCGTCGTTAAAAAATTCCAATATTTCCAAGGAGGAGTACGCTCTGTGCCAAAAGGTCTGGAAGGACAATAACATGACCACACTTAGGGACTTTTTGGTGTGGTATAACAACAAAGATGTAGTCCCATTCTTAGAAGCCTTGGAGCAGCAGGTTCGCTTTTATGGGGAGCGGGGTGTAGACTGTTTTAAAGACGCCATTTCGGTTCCGGGTGTTTGTTTAAAGTATCTTTTTAAGACCATTAATAGGGGTGTAATGTTTAGTTTATGTTCGAGCAAACAGGCGAGTCTACACACAATGATTAGAGATAATATCGTCGGGGGTCCCTCTATAATTTTCCATAGGTATCACGAGGTAGGCAAAACGCTTATTAGGGGTGGAAAGGTAGTCAAATCCATCCAAGGTTACGATGCCAACGCGTTGTATCTTTGGGCTCTGATGAACCCAATGCCAACAGATTACCCAATTATTAGAAGAATGGAGACCGGGTTTAGGGTCGAAAAAGATAACTATTATGTCCAACAAAGTAGAGAGTGGCTAACATGGGTCGCTCACCAGAAAGGGGTGGAGTTGAAAACTCAGTTTAATGGGAGGGAGTTTCGGTTAGGTGATAGAAATATCCCTGTGGATGGGTGGGATAAATCCAATAGAAGAGGCTATAATTTTCATGGTTGTTTGTACCATGGTCACAAAGACTGTCCCCTCACCAAAGATAAAGAAAGAAACCCTGTTAATAATAAGCCATTGTTCGAGCTGTTTGAAAAAACATGTGAGATACACACCTACCTAACTGAGGAGGTAAAAGTCCCAGTAGAAGTTATGTGGGAATGTGAGTGGCAGGCTCTGAAAAAGTCTGACCCAACCATTAGGGCTTTCCTTTCTAAAGCCATCCCTAGAGCTAGACCCTCTTACTCTAAAGAAGGGCTCCCTCTCAGTGATAAACAGATTCTGGCTTCTGTTTCAGATGGGACATGTTTTGGGCTCGTCGAGTGCGACATTCACGTCCCCGATCGCCTGAAGGAACATTTCAGTGAGATGACTCCAATTTTCAAAAATATTGACGTCACGCGTGCTGATATTGGTCCGTTTATGGGTGAATATGCCCTCAAACATAACTTGTTGTCAACCCCTCGTCGCACCCTAATCGGTAGTTATGTCGGGGAAAAAATTTTGTTGGCAACACCATTGTTAAAATGGTATTTAGACCACGGATTGGAGGTAACAAAAATTTATCAAGTGATAGAATATCAACCGTCTAGTTGTTTTAAAAAGTTTGGAGAAATGGTTTCTGACGCTAGGCGGGCTGGTGATCTAGACGAAAGTCAATCTATAGTAAGCGATACGATGAAGCTCTTAGGAAACTCAGCCTACGGGAAGACTCTAACCAATAAGGCCAATCATAGCGCTGTCTCGTACGTTCAGGGGGATGAGATATCAAAAATGATAAATAGTTCCCGGTTTAAAAAGATGACTGAAATAGGGGAGGATCTTTTTGAAATTGAGATGGAGAAAAAGAAAACTGTTTGGGACTTACCCCTACAAATCGGTTTCTTCGTGTATCAATATGCAAAACTTCGTATGTTAGATTTTTATTTCGAGTTCTTAGATAAGTTTGTAGATAGGTCCAACTTTCAGTTATGTGAAACAGATACTGATAGTTTATACTTGGCGTTAAGTGCACCTAAGCTAGAGGATATAGTTAAGTCAGGTCTGCGGGATGAGTTTAATAGTGTATATAAAGACTGGTTTCCTGCTGAGTTTTGCGATGAACATACTAGTAAAACAGACTGTATAAACTGTAAGGGTGTTAAAGCATACACCAAACGAACGCCCGGGCTTTTTAAACTAGAGTACGAAGGGACAGCTCTTGTTAGCTTATGTAGTAAGACGTACCATTGTAGTGGGGATTACGATAAAATCAGTTGTAAAGGGCTAAGCAAGCAACACAACAAATTAGATAAAGATATGTTTTTAGAGGTTCTCGCCACGCAAAAGGCCAAGGGTGGGAAAAATGTAGGTTTCAAAGTCTTAAATAATTCCATATTTTCCTACAGTCAAACAAGAAATGCTCTTTCCTATTTCTATATAAAAAGAAAGGTAGCTGATGATAACGTCTCGACTACACCTCTAGATATTTAACTCTTTACACTACCAGTTTAGACTACCCAGCAATCTCTAACAGTTTCACCCTAGCTAAGCAGACACCCAACTACCTAGGTATAACTAAATGCTATCCTTGTACTATATATTTACTTCGTGTACTGAATATTTTTGTAATGTTATATAATATCAATGTATGTTATACACCTATTGAGATAATAAAAGAATAAAATATATCTTTGTCTTCTGTTTTATATTGATTGTTTTTTATTGATGTTGTATAATCTACTAACCTATCACTAACGATCAAGTACATAAAGAACTCCAAAGTCAGCATACACCAGACATAAACAGGTCACTTCCGGGGTCACTGGGACCAGCTGTCACGGTTAACTCCCCCTGCGCCTACAGTACATTAGGCGCGCCGCGCGCCTACTATATATCTTTGTTAATTTACGGGCCAAATAATAACAGTTGGACCCTTGTATACTACTTGCGCTATTCTAGTTAATATTTGTCTTCGAGCTTTCATCAATGAAAGTTGATCCTAATTATTTAAATTTCTCAACTGTTTATACTTGTCCATTTATTTTGATTTTTTGTAATAATATTCCTTAGGTTACTGGCAAACAATTATTTTTTTTCAACACTAATCTCTACGCTACATATAGCAGATGAACAATAAGCATAAAATGTTATGGCTCAGCTAAACTAATAGAAAGAAAAGACAAATTACATCGTTTCAGCAAACGATTTCATCAGGTATATCAAACAAACTATATAAATTAAACTAATAAATCCAAGCCAGAAAACACAGCACAGATCTAAAAAAAAATGGAGGAAAGAAATGGCGGTAAAAGACGGTGGCCAGGAGTTAGAATTTGGTGATAAAAGTAATAAACAATAGGGCAGGTAGGATTAATGAGATCAAAAGGAACAAAACAGTGAAAATTGGGGAAATTACAATAAATTAGAAAGGGGGTCTCTCATGAGGAACGACGAAAGGAGATGTCCCATAGGGTACGAGGAAAACGAGAAGATGAGAACAAATAAAGAGAAGCTGGGGTGGCATGAGAGGAAAAGAGTAAGAGAGGTATTAAAGATAACGCAGGGAGAAACAGGGATTGTGTACAGGAAAGAAAAGAGACCAGTGATTACAGAAAAGAGTGCAAATAGTTTAAACTTCTCGCTTGGAGAGTGTTACAACGGACTACGGGTCGGTTTTCCAAAGCGAACGGACTGTGGGTATCAACAAGAGATGATGGCAGTAACCAGGAAGTCATCAGAGGTATTATTGCCTGGTGATCTGAAATGGGAGGAGACAGGAGTGCCGGAATCACGTTTGATGTCCTCTTTTTGTGTAGCCTTTGTTTTATCTAGTCGTTGTATCAAGTCTGTTAGTTTGTTTTTTTTTAAAATCACTTCAGGATAAACTATCGATCACATCAGAAAAAACCACATATGATCAACAGTACTGTCACCAATACTGACAGTTATTTTAATGATCTTCTAAATTCTAAAGCATCCGTCATGATTCTCTCCAAGCAGATGTTAAGTATGTTAGGAACGTATACGTTAATTAAGTAATGTAGCAACGTAGATGTTAATTAAGGTAGGAATATAGATGTTAATTAAATTAGGAATATAGATGTTAATTAATGTAGGAATATAGATGTTAATTAAGGTAGGAATATAGATGTTAATTAATGTAGGAATATAGATGTTAATTAAGTAAGGTAGGAACGTAGTTGTTAAATAAGTATGGTAGAAACTTAGATGTTATATTACTATGGTAGGAAAGTAGATGTTAATTAAGAATGGTTGGAACGTAGATGTTAATTAAGTAAGGTAAGAACGTAGAAGTTGCATAAAGTCTGAACGTTGATGTTAATTAAGTAAAGTAGGAACGTTGATGTTAATTAAGTGAAGTAGGAACGTTGATGTTAATTAAGTGAAGTAGGAACGTTGATGTTAATTAAGTGAAGTAGGAACGTTGATGTTAATTAAGTAAAGTAGGAACGTAGATGTTAATTAAGTAAAGCCTGCACGTTCATGGGAGTCGCGATAGCTCAGTGGTTAGTGAACTGGACTACCACGGACAAGGGGTAGGGTTCGATGTCAACCGACGGCTTCCGGGTTCACCCAGCCTTAAATGGGAACCTGATTTTTTTCTGGGAAAGTAAAGCAGCACGGGCGTAATACCGACCACATTACCCCCAAAATAACGTGCTGAAGGTCTGTAAAATATAGGGTCACTAACACCATATTTCCCTATACGCCACTTGGCGTGACGGGGGTACTTTACTTTTTTTTTTTACTGCACGTTCATGTTAATTAAGTAAAGTCTGAACGTTGATGTTAATTAAGTAAAGTCTGCACGTTGATGTTAATTAAGTAAAGTCTGCACGTTGATGTTAATTAAGTAAAGTCTGAACGTTGATGTTAATTAAGTAAAGTCTGCACGTTGATGTTAATTAAGTAAAGTCTGCACGTTGATGTTAATTAAGTAAAGTCTGAACGTTGATGTTAATTAAGTAAAGTCTGCACGTTGATGTTAATTAAGTATGTAACCGTTGATCAATGCTACATGTAACATTAAGATTGCAGGGCTAAGCTTGATATAACTCGTCCACTTGTATGACAGAGCACCTTATGCCTGTTTATGCTCTCCTTAAATGACGACAGTCAATAATAACATTCCGTGACATCATCACGGATTCCAGGTATCACGAGTCCGAAGTTACCACAGGTGCATCTGCACGATGAGCATGACTGGTGATACTGTCAATGGCCGGATCTTCTCTGAAAATTTCTCGCTGCTGGATGGAGTAACAATCCCTCTCTTGACCATTTCCCCTTTGACGTGTCGTTACTCCTTCGGACTTGTTGTGTGCTCGCCCTGTTAGCCGTTCTCTTCAAGCCGTCATGATCTGTAATTTTGTATTTCACGTTGTGTTGTTTTACTTCTCCGCGACTTATCCCCGCTCGTTCACTCGCTGGATCATTGCATAATTAAACTGCTTGAATGACTTAACAACAGTTCAATTGAACACAAAAACATCTTTAATTACAAGCGCATGTCCGGAGCATACAGAACATTTACAATTTGACAAAACATACGTTAACATCAAAAATATGTGCGAACCTCATGGTTTTCGTAGAACTCTTCCTTGAGGTTCCCGACTATGGGAGTGATCAACCTGACCACTGAAAATCAATTTCATAGCAACGCTATTCATAACTTGACAAGTCTCTATGGAAGTCTTTCTCGATGTTCCTTATGGTGTATGCGATCATTCACGATCACTAAAGTCAATTGTTCATGGTACACGCTAATTCATAGCTTAACAAGTCTCTCTGAAATCTCTATATGGATTCCCACGTATGTGCAATCAAACATGATCACAAAAACAGTCACTTTTACACGGTAGAAGCTAAACACAGCTTCTCAGGTTTTCTGCCACGACTTCCTCAAAGTCGTTTACTGTTGGAGAAATTCCACATCTCCACCAGATTCATTGCGTTGACTGCCCTGATTCATAATCAGGTTATTTAAGATAAAGCAACCCTAGCTTCATCCGCTGCACTCAACATATGCTCTCTATACCCATCTAATTCTTCATGGTAGGAGCTAATTACAATTGTCCAACAAGATTACTGCGTTGACTGCTCTGATTCATAATCAGTTGTGTTGCAGACCAAGCAATCTAACCTTATCCACTGCTCTCAACATATATCTTATTCTAACATTTAACACAGAACACTTACTAATTTACAAACACAAAAATCACCGAATTCTTACAACTAACTACTGGCTACTGCCCTAAGAATAACCTAACTTCCATCTATTCAACTCATTCTCTCTAAGTCCACGATCTCGACTGAATTTCTTCAGCCGCCCGCATAGGACCACAGCACAGATGCAACTGACTTAAACTCACTTTCTGTTTCTCATTTCCCCACTTCCCTGAAAACAGTTCACCCCAAATCATGCTTATTTGGCCCCTTCTCTTTATCACCACTTATCTCCTCCTTCTATAGCCTTTTTCGGCTAAACTCTTATTTATCCTTTGTTTTGCTTATCATCCCCTTTCTGTCTACTAATATAACCTTTCCCAGCTACACTATTATTTATGCTCTGTTTCATTCATTCTCCTCTCCTATCCCCTGTTTCAAGTAAAGTCTGAACGTTGATGTTAATTAAGTAAAGTAGGAACGTTGATGTTAATTAAGTGAAGTAGGAACGTTGATGTTAATTAAGTGAAGTAGGAACGTTGATGTTAATTAAGTAAAGTAGGAACGTTGATGTTAATTAAGTAAAGTCTGAACGTTGATGTTAATTAAGTGAAGTAGGAACGTTGATGTTAATTAAGTAAAGTAGGAACGTTGATGTTAATTAAGTAAAGTCTGAACGTTGATGTTAATTAAGTGAAGTAGGAACGTTGATGTTAATTAAGTGAAGTAGGAACGTTGATGTTAATTAAGTGAAGTAGGAACGTTGATGTTAATTAAGTAAAGTAGGAACGTTGATGTTAATTAAGTGAAGTAGGAACGTTGATGTTAATTAAGTGAAGTAGGAACGTTGATGTTAATTAAGTAAAGTAGGAACGTTGATGTTAATTAAGTAAAGTCTGAACGTTGATGTTAATTAAGTGAAGTAGGAACGTTGATGTTAATTAAGTAAAGTAGGAACGTTGATGTTAATTAAGTAAAGTCTGAACGTTGATGTTAATTAAGTGAAGTAGGAACGTTGATGTTAATTAAGTGAAGTAGGAACGTTGATGTTAATTAAGTGAAGTAGGAACGTTGATGTTAATTAAGTAAAGTAGGAACGTTGATGTTAATTAAGTAAAGTCAGCACGTTGATGTTAATTAAGTGAAGTAGGAACGTTGATGGTAATTAAGCAACCACTGAGCTATAGTGGCCCATTTATTTTATAAGCTTTTATATTATTTTTGCTTAAATTTACCCTCAGTTTCTTTTAATCTTTTTTTTTTGTTGTAGATAGTCCTCCTTTGCTTCTTTCCCTCTGCTTCGAATGTTGTGGTTTAGTACAGTAGTTGTGGCCTTTTTTTTTTTGTTTTAGTTTTCTTGCATCACAAAATTGTGTGGTGTCCTTTGTGGCCCAGAATGATCACACAATCCAGTTCTTTACTTAGTTCTTAACTTTAGCTATTTATTTGTTTAATTACCTTGCTCGTAAATTCGTAATTTTGCTAGTTTATTGCTAATTTAATTTCTTAATTAATTATCTTATTAATATGCCATTAAAATAGATTTGCAGTTATTTAGTTCGTAATTTTTTGTTACTAATTCATTCGTTATTGGGTGTCGGTTCTACACCGAAGGTTGGCTACCATGAAGCGCCATTTTACTTCGTCTCTTGTCTTGATTGTGCACTTTGTCATAGTTTACCTGTCCTCCGTTTGATGTTACCAGTCCACTTTAGTCTTGGCCTGCCTCTGCCTCCTTTATCTTGACCCTTCGTTTTGCTATATTGTAAATTACTTTGTTACTTACTTCTTTAGTTTCCTAACTGATTGATTAGTTAAATATCTAGTTATTGAGCTAGTTCTCCATATCTCTAGTTCTCCAATTCTCTATTTCTCTATCTCTCTATTTCTCCATCTCTCTAGTTCTCCCAGTCTCTAGTTCTCCTGTTGTCATCTCAAGTTATTTATTTCCTTCTCATTTTATGGCCAAGATAAGATGATTGCCTCCTCCTGGCGCTGAATTTAAACTTTTCTTTCTTTCTTTTTGCTTTTGTCGGATTCTTTTAGAACTTTCTAACAATTTTTAAAGTTTATGTGGCATTCTCAATTTTTTGTCTTCTAAATATATTCCTGTAACCGCTGATGATGTCAACGCCTGTTGTCTTAATTTCCATGATTCACTTCCATATGCCAGGATTGGCTCAAATTATTTAAAAAAACTTCGTTTCTTATCTCCATTGATATAAATAGGTTGTTTAACGTTATTCTCTCTCTTCAGGATATTACATTTGAACGGGCTCTTCTGTGTCTTACATCATCTTTTAATGAAGTCAGACAAAATCAAATGGGAAGAAATGGGTGCAAGTCGCCAAACAGCGCCTGAACTGGAAGCGGCTAGCGACTAATAGTGACTGTCCGTGAGAGGGTCAGCGCAACAGAACTTACATATGGTCCTGCTCTACTCTCCCGCTGTTGTCTGGGAAAAAAAAATTAGTCTGACAAACGAAATAGAGAATGGAAGTCAAACCCGTACCAAATATGCTTGCTGAAGTCGAACGGGCCTGGAAGAAAGGCGAAAAGTATCGTGGATCAATGTGAACGAATTATTAACATAGCTTAAACAAGCTTCTCCCTCTATAGACATGAGCAGGCTGGGAACAGGCCACTGTGGCCTCTGGGCACACCTACACAAATATAGGATCGGTAATACTGCAACAGCCGAATGTGGAGCATCTAAACAGACTCCGTAGTGCATATCCTACAGGGTTGCATCACTCTGAGTGCTCTAAAAATACCGATATGGCCCATAGAAACAACCATGCATGACAAACTATGGTGAAGCGGTGAAGACATCAAACGTACCGTCTTGTTCGTGGCAGTGGCTGGTCTGTCTAAATGCATCACTGATCGCTGAAATGAGGAACGAGAACAAGACGAAGAACAAGGACATGAAGAAGAATAACAACAAGAACAACAACAAGAACAAGGACATGAAGAGAATAACAACAGGAACAAGAAGGACATGAAGAAGAATAACAACAAGACCAACAACAAGAACAACGACATGAAGAGAATAACAACAGGAACAACAACAAGAACAAGGACATGAAGAAGAATAAAACAAGAACAAGGACATGAAGAAGAATAAAACAAGAACAAGGACATGAAGAAGAATAACAACAAGAACAACAACAAGAACAAGGACATGAAGAGAATAACAACAGGAACAAGAAGGACATGAAGAAGAATAACAACAAGACCAACAACAAGAACAACGACATGAAGAGAATAACAACAGGAACAACAACAAGAACAAGGACATGAAGAAGAATAAAACAAGAACAAGGACATGAAGAAGAATAAAACAAGAACAAGGATTTAAAGAAGAATAAAACAAGAACAAGGACATGAAGAAGAATAAAACAAGAACAAGGACATGAAGAAGAATAAAACAAGAACAAGGACATGAAGAAGAATAAAACAAGAGCAAGAAGGACATGAAGAAGAATAACAACAAGAACAAGGACATAAAGAAGAAGAACAAGGACATAAAGAAGAATAAAACAAGAAGAAGAACAAGGACATAAAGAAGAATAAAACAAGAAGAAGAACAAGGACATAAAGAAGAATAAAAACAAGAACAAAAAGACAAGGACATGAAGATGAATAAAACAAGAACAAGAACAAAGACATGAAGATGAATAACAACAACAACAAGAACAAGGACATAAAGATGAATAAAACAAGAACAAGAAGAACAAGGACATGAAGAAGAATAACAGCAAGAATAACAAGGACATGAATAAGAATAACAACAGGAAGAAGACCAAGAAGAACAAGGACATAAAGAAGAATAACAAAACAACAAGAAAGACATGAAGAAGAATAACAACAACAAGAAGAACAAGCAGAAAAAGGACATGAAGAAGAATAGCAACAAGAACAAAAAGAACAAGGACATGAAGAAGAATAGCAACAAGAACAAGAAGAACATGAAGAAGAATAAGAACAACAATAAGAACAAGAAGACCAAGGACATGGAGAAGAATAACAACAAGAACAAGAATGCAATGAAGAAGAATAACAACAAGAAGAACAAGGGCATGGAGAAGAATAACAACAAGAATCAGAAGAAGAACAAGGACATGGAGAAGAATAACAACAAGAATCAGAAGAAGAACAAGGACATGAAGAAGAATAACAACAAGAATCAGAAGAAGAACAAGGACATGGAGAAGAATAACAACAAGAATCAGAAGAAGAACAAGGACATGGAGAAGAATAACAACAAGAATCAGAAGAAGAACAAGGACATGGAGAAGAATAACAACAAGAATCAGAAGAAGAACAAGGACATGGAGAAGAATAACAACAAGAATCAGAAGAAGAACAAGGACATGAAGAAACATAACAACAAGAATCAGAAGAAGAACAAGGACATGGAGAAGAATAACAACAAGAATCAGAAGAGGAACAAGGACATGGAGAAAACATAAGAACAAGAACACTTAATTCTTTGTGAGCCAAACTTGATCAAGACTTCTGTTCCATCTTGTGTGGGACACAGAAAATAGACTTGTCGATCTGGTGAAGCAAGTACACATCGACGAAGGAAGGCAAATCCGCTGCATAAAATACCAAGTTGAAATAGGCTATCTTGGGTCGAAAGATACAAACCCTGCAATCTGCTGTAAAGAACGACACAATGCATCTTACGCCCTTTTCAGGGTGAACGAGGAAGAGCAGCGGTCGTTATGGTGAACAGTAACAGCAAAAACAAAGAATTCTATTTTCAACCTCAAAGCTGCAAGAGCTATAAGAACACCAAGAACACAAAGATAAGCACCAAGAACAGCAAAAACACCAATAACAACACCAAGAACGGCAAAAACGCCAATAACAACACTAAGAACACCACGAGCAGCAAGAACAACACCAAGAACACGAAGAAAACAAGAACACCAAAAACAACGCCAAAGAACAGATGTCGGACATTTTTTGTGTGTGCATTGAATTATTGAGTTATTTGCGGGTCATCATCATTGCACTCCGAACATGTCAACATGTCCATAGGTGCTCAGATCCCGTCCTCAGCAAGTCCCGCAGTGTCCAGCAACTGACGACTAAAGTTCTGTGGTTGATAAGTCTTCCTACACGCCCACTAAGTTTCTCGTTTCTGACTGTGCCCATATAAACTCCCATCTCTTTCATCCGAAGGAGTGACGGGTACCCATGGTTGTCGAAGTCCTGTGCCCTTCCCATATCTCAGAGGGCATTTGATGATGTCCGCCCGATTTTCAACGACAGCGCAACTATCCAACCTGTCCGCTCTTTTAGTTTTTTTGTATGCCTTTACAAAGGTGAAACGTCTTAACGTAATTTTACATAAAGCTTCTTATCTATTGTCGTTTTTGGACTGCATGTCGGTCGGATCTATCTACAGTTAGATAAATACTCAGTGTTAATCCAAAGATAAGAGCTGGGGGCCTCGGTAGCCTAGTTGGGGAAACCACCCGACTGAGCCAACAACGTTCGGACAACCCGCCTTCGATTCCAGCTGGAAACAGTGTGAGTTGTACTCGTGGTTGGGAAAAAAAAATATCGCGATCGACCCAGCCACTGGCAGAAATGAGTACCAAGATATTACTCTGGGAAGGTGAGGAATGCCGCCTCGAATCGTGAGTTTCGATGCTTGAAGCGACACTATCCAAAAGTCTCCGAACACTTCTGGATAGGCGACCGATCACATATGGGTGAAAACTCGCGTGCTAAGACGCTGATTCAAATCTCTTAAATAAAGTAAAGTGCTCCCGTCACGCCAAGTGGCGTATAGGGAATATGGTGTTAGTGACCATAAATTTTACAGACCTTCAGCACATGATTTTTGGGGTAATGTGATCGGTATTATGCCCGTGCCGCTTTACTATCCCAGAAAAAATCCGGTATCCATTTAAGGCTGGGTGAACCCGGAAGCCGCCGTCGGTTGGGATCGATCCCTACCTCTTGTCCTTTGTAGTTCAGTATTCAAGTCTCGTACTTTACCTTTACTTAAGGATACATAAAGCTCCTTATCTATTGTCGTTTTACGATTGTATGTCGGTCGGATCTATCTACTGTTAAATAAATACTCCGTGTTAATCCAAAGATAAGAATGGATTTGCTAAATATCATAGGGCTGGAGGAGCTAAGGTACCTTTTAGGACTAGGGCTGAAAGTGGGCAGTAACTAATCGCTGATCGTTGCAAGATGCTCGATGAAGCAAAACTGTCGAGATGATACTCAGCCTATATTTGGTGTCCTTTGTAATAGGATAACAAGACTGGACAAGCGAGTAGGGATTGAGAAGGCAGGCAATCCGGTACTCAAAAACTGTCAAGCTGTTGTCGGATATGTTTGGCTGGAATGTGCAGATAATGCAGCTTGCTGTAAACAATAACACGGCGCATTTACGCTACTGACCTTCCTTGAAAGGACGACAGTGAAGAGAAGTAGTCGTTAGGTGAGCGCATGAAAGAAAGATAGAAAAAAATAAGAAAGAAAAAAAGAGAGAAAGAAAGAAAGAAAGAAAGAAAGAAAAGAAAGAAAGAAAGAAAGAGGGACTGCACCTCCTAGCACGTTCTTGCTATAATTAAAGTAAATTGTAATGGGATCAGTATCCTCGTCATGTCAAACAAATATCGTGACGGAATGTAGCCTATTATGTTGATTTTAAAGTTACATCTAGAGACCCCAAGATGTAAATGTGACACAACAACGCTACTATGTCATTAAGAACTCCTGCATTCACTTTGTTCATTTCAGTTGCAGCCTCGATGAAGAATAAAATAATAAAACCTCTCAGCCATGTCCCTCCATCAGACCCTCCAGTATGGCTGAGCGAAAGGAGGTTGAATGGGGAAGGCAAGCCGGTAGTCAAAAATTATCTGCAGATTTCGGATGCGTTGGGCCGAAAGGCGGAAATATTTTAACCTAGGTGCAAACTCAAGATGGCGTGCGTGTGTGGACAGTGTTTTCCGTTACAGCGTGTGTTGTTTCGAAATACGCCGGCTACACGCGGTGTGATTCTTGGGATTAATATTCTGCTCATGCTCTGTTGTGGTTGTTTAACTTCTAACAGGCTGGTGGATGGTGGAAATTCTCGTTGTTAAGTGGGTATTTATCTTCTTTTCATTCGAGATTGACCTCGATAGGTCATTGTTTTTCACTGTCGCGCCAGGCAGACGGAAATGTCCATTCCGAATTGTACAAAGTCTGCAACGGTGGATGGGGCGGAAGAGTCAGCAATGACCAACGGCACAGAAAGTGAAAATAGCAAAGTGTGTGGTACACAAGAGGCATGTTCAGGACACGAAGGACAAATGTGGATGACCACCGTGAAAGAGATTGGAGCCTCATTACGTACTTGTCCAGAGGAAGCCATGGAGAGGAATTCGAATACTAACATCAAAATAAATAACACCAGGGCTAAAACTAACAATAGCAAAATGTTACGTCTTCTCAATATTCTTATATGGTGCAGAAACATGGACATTAGACAAGAAAACAGAACAGAGAATTGAAGCCTTTGAAATGTGGATTTACATAAGAATAGCTAGAATTAGATGGAAGGAAAGAAAACAAACGATGAAGTTTTAAAACTACTAAAAATAAAAAGAGAACTTCTAAATACAATTAAGACAAGACAAATGAAATTTTTGGGTCACGTTAAAAGACACAACAGCCTACTAAAAGTAATCCTGGAGAGGAAAATACAAGGTAAAAGAGGCAGAGGCAGACCAAGACTAACATGGACGAGTAACATCAAAAAAAAGATGGATAAATCAGCCTATGACAACCTGCACCATCAAAGCAAGAGACAGGGCAGAATGGCGCTCCATGGTAGCCACAACATAAACGAATCTACGCCCACATAACGTCATTTTATAAGGGCGGATGACGAAGAGATGTTTTTGTTACTTTAGTTCATGTCAAGTGAACGCTATAAAGAAAAAAAATATATAGAAGTAGGATTTATGGAGCGGAGAGGTCCTTGTGATGTAGGGACAACTGTGTTGCGGAAGAAACAACATACCTGCAGACAGGTGAATAAAAATGAAATAATTCTTCCTGCTGATGAAAGCTAAGACGAGTGTTCATAAAAGAAAATATGGGGGGAAAACCCAGAACGTATAGACGACAAGCTAGGATTGAAGGATGGAAGCAATTTCTGGATAGATATGACGTGTTTCTTGAAGGTGTGGGTGGGGAGGTGTGTGTTTGTTGTGGGGTAGAAAGAAAAGGGATGGGCGTGTTGGAGATACAAGTCAAAGTGTGGAAGAAATTAGAAAAAAAGTATATTTTAAAAAAAGGAACCCGTCACTCTGCATTACATGTAGGAGGAAGATGGTGTTTGTGCCAGTATGTTAATATATATATATATATATATATATATATATACATATATATATATATATATATATATATATATATATATATATATATATATATTGCGTAAGTTTCTTTTCATTATATTGTCTCTTTCTTTGTTTTACCAGTTTTAGTTACTTCCTAATTTGTAGTAATATATTTCCATTGAGCTGTCCGTTCGTTGCTGTTTTCCTGTTTTATGAGGAAGGCCGAATCATCACTAATCTGTATTGTCCCCTTTTGTAAAGCTGTCACCCTACACTGTGCTGTACTTGTGCCAATATTTGGTTTATAGACCTTTGGCACATAATTTTGATGCACAATGTGGTCAGTATTAAGCCCGTCCTGTTTACTTTCCCAGAGCGAAAAGAAAGAGCGGTGCTCATTTATTTATTTTATTTTTTTTTTTGCGTTCACCAGCTTTCACCCTCGGCGAAGTCCTGAGAGACTAGGAACTAAATTTTACGTGTTAATCCGTTTTTTTGTCTGGCAGCCGTGCACACATGGGTCCCTCGCCGCACAGGCAGATGACTCCGCCTTCAGTTACTCATATTTTTTTCCGTCGATGAGTAATTGATATTTCAAGCCGGGGCTCTCAACTGAGACCAGGAGTGGTTGCCGCAGAAAGAAAAAAAAATAAAAATCCCAACAGTTGCAGCCGGTATTTGAACCCATAACCTCTCTGTCTAGAGACCGGCGTTTGCTTCTAGACCAACCAGTTCCCACAGTACCCATTTAGGGCTGGGTGAACCTTCGATCAGGACCGAACCCGATCTCATGTCTTTAGAAGCCCAGCAGTAGTGATATATGGCATTAACACCCAACAAATGTTAGCAAACCCTAACATTTGGCCCTATATAAATAGTGTACCCTAACATGTCCAGAATTTTTCCTTTTATGAGAGTCTACCTGAAAATGGGCGCCCGGGAGACCTCTCGTCGTGGCGGGGTGACCTCTCGTCAAAGGGGGAAATGGGGTGGGGTGATCTCTCGTTGACCTCAAGGGTGAATGGGGTAGGTGACCTGTTGTGATCTCTCGTCGTGATGGGAACTCAAGAAAGTGGGCGTGAAATTTGTCATGACATAACTTTGTACTTTCAAAACAAGCGGATTCAAGGCAACTTTCAATATATACCTAAAATTTCTTTGCATCTAATGATAACAACTTACTCAGTACTTGTCCATAACACTAACACATGCCTATGTATGTACACGAAGGCGATTTAATGAGTTTAATACGTGAAATCATCAGCAGCGTAAGATTTATTAATGTCCAAATTGACCGCTTGTCCGTAACACGGATACCGGCGCATTAATGACTTTAGCAGGTACCCGCGAAAGACCCTGTTTCTCTATGAGATTTTTCGCTCGAGTAACTTAAACCAAGCGAAAAAACCCACCTACGCCAGTAGGCCCGGTACTTGATGATGATGAACTTAAACCAGCTTAGTCGTCTACATGAGCTGCGCTAATGAGTTTATCAGCTATCTAGTGCTGTGGCGTTGTTTTAGAGAGAGACGGTAAATTAATGGAATATTATATTCTTTTAGTGGGGTTATGTCAGGGGTGTAACCTACGTGTTTGTTAGCACGTTCTTTGTACAGTTATAGCAGGGGGCGTAACTTTCATGCTTTGCAGTACTTTTCTTAGCAGAGTTGTAACAGGGGTGTGAACTTTAAGTATAGTCTTTCATTGTAATGTTTTCAGTGTGTTTGCTTTTTTCTAGTGTTATAAAAATATTTCCATTAATCATTTAGACAGTCCTAACTATTAACACGTGTAAAATTTTTAGTAAATTCTAATTATTTATTAGGGTTTTCTCAGTTGTATTAACGTTTTTGATTGATAAGTGGACACGTTGGTATTGCATCATATGTTGACAGAGGCGTAACTTTCATGCTTAGTAGGAGTGTATTAGAATTTCACGGAAGTGATCGACTTTACATGTAATCCATCTAGTGACCACGGTCGTCTTCCTTCCTTGTAGCCATGATTAGTAATACTTTCGTTTAGTAGAGTTATAGCAATGGAGCGTAACTTTCATGCTTTGCAGTACCATTTTCTTTTAGTGGCTTATGCTAGGGGCGTTATCAAATCAGTACAGTCTTTCGCTGTGTTGATTTTCAGTGTGTATGGGATTTTTTAGTGGTGTGGGAATATTTTCATTAATCATTTAGACACAGTCCTATCTATCATCGCGTGTAAAATTTTTAGTAAATTCTAATTATTTATTAGGGTTTTCTCAGCTGTATTAACGTCTTTGATCGATAAGTGGACACGTTGGTATTGCATCATAGTTTGACAGAGGCGTAACTTTCATGCGTAGTAGTGTTAGGAGTTTGATGTATTAAAATTTCACGGAAGTGATCGACTTTACATCTGATCAATCTAGTGACCACGGTCGTTTTCCTTCCTTGTAGCAATCATTGGTAATACTTTCGTTTAGTAAGGTTTATGACAGGGGCGTGACTTTTTCATGTGTAGTAGAGATAGGACTTAGTCTTATAGTTATTTTTATTCATGACAACTTTATTGTAGACCTAAAATTTGTTTGAAATTAATTGTAACATACAATTTAGTGCTTGGCCAACTAATGTCCAAGGTCGTGCTAATGAGTTTAACAGCTGACCGGTAATGGAATTTCAGGGGCGTAATCTACTTGAGGGGTTCTGCGATTAACTTTTTGGACTTTGTGACTAAGTATTTTGCAGAATTGAACAGCTGAATGGAATTTATGTGGAAATACAAACGAGTCTAGACCATCCTCTCATCATCGAGTTTCAGTGACAAAACCAACTAGGTCGACAAGAAGTATTTAGATGAAGCCTAAACGGTGACATTAAAGTAGAAAAACAGGAAAAGCCTAGGGACAAAAGTTCCGTGGGAAGGTCAGGGGTAACGTCATAACCATCAAAGGGGGGGGGGGAACTAGAGAACACTCCCTGGTATCGATTGACTTTAGTGAGCTTGAGTGATGGAAGGGCAGCCTGAATGACTACTCGAACAAGGGACTCTGATTGTGTCATAGACCTGGCACTGTGTTTCTTCTACCGTTGTAACGGTTTGCAAGTGACATGTACTAGGATTCCTCGGAAGTTTTCACTAGTGTGTTGGAATGTAGAAGATGAGGAAGCTTGGATTTTGTTCCAGGGACTAGTCCTCACTCCAAGTGATTATGCCGCAACAAGTCTTTCTGTCAGTACCACACAAATCGGCAGTGGAGGGGACTAGTATACCTGAGGATAAGTGCCAATAAAGAGCATCTATTGCACCACGAACGCATCGCAGACAAATGTCCCTGTGATTTTATAAAAATACTATTTTGTAAAGTTGAAGCACATTGAATCTCCCACACGTTCTTTAGCCGCTGTTGTAAATTGCATCGTCAGCAACAGCATGTGCCATAGTGGTTGACGTAGGCGATCATGTCCTTTCACAATTTTCTATCTACAGTGCATTGTATCAGTTCTGCTGTTGACTGTTTTCCATGCTATGTCATTGTATCAGTCACAGATGTCATGTCGTTGTATCAGACACAGGTGTCATGTCGTTGTATCAGACACAGGTGTCATGTCGTTGTATCAGACACAGGTGTCATGTCGGTGTATTAGGCACATGTGTCATATTGTTGTTAACTGTTTTCTATGTCATGTCGATGTAGCAGTCGCAGGTGTCATGTCGTTGTGTCAGACACGCATGTCATGTCGTTGTATGAGACACAGGTGTGATGTCGCTGTATGTAGGTTGTCTAGTGTGTCGTGATGGGTGTATGCAGGTTGTCTAGTGTGTCATGTTGAGTGTATGTAGGTTGTCTAGTGTAGCATGAGGGATGTTTGTAGGTTGTCGAGTGTGTCATGGTGGGTGTATGTAGGTTGTCTAGTGTAGCATGAGGGCAAGTATGCCGGTTGTCTAGTGTGTCTTGATGGGTGTATGCAGGGTGTCTGGTGTGTGATGATGTCTTTATGCCTCATGTCTGATGTGTTGTGATGGCTGTATGTAGGTTGTCTAGTGTGTCGTGATGGCTGTATGTAGGTTATGTAGTGTGTCATTATGGTTGTATGTAGGTTGTCTAGTGTGTCTTCATATCTGTATGTAGGGTGTCTGGTCTGTCATTAGGGCTGTATGCAGGTTATCGAGTGTGTCATGATGGGGGTATGCAGGTTATCTAGTGTGTCATGATGGATGTATGCAGGGAGTGTAGTGTGGTATGATGGCTGTATGTAGGTTGTCGAGTGTGTCGTGATGGTTGTATGTAGGTTGTCTAATGTATCTTGATTTTGACCGGATAAGTTACTAAAAATAGATTTTGACCTATGATACAAACGATATTCACAAATTATCGAAATTAGGTTACAAAAATAACGCGTAGATACAAAAAAACTCAACTTATCGAAAATACATTACTAAAGTAACATACTATAATATTAAAGAACTAAGCGAACTCTTACTTTTTGTGTGTCTGAAGGCGCGAGACATATTCTTCGTCAACAACTGTGAACATATGTGTGATTACAAGATTCACAGTGGAGTTATAGTTACCACTAAAAACCCGCCCTGTAGACTATCGGTGAGGGGCAATGTGGGTGGAGGTGTTACTAAAAATAGAATTGTCCGCTGATGCAATACCTGATGAGTTACTAAAAATAGATTTTGACCTAAGCCGCAATAACAAAATACTCATTGTACTGCTGGCCAGTTGGGACTGAATGTTCATTGATTATTATAATACACCAAATAGGAAAACTGAATTTCTCAGTCATAGAGAAAGAAAAGTACGATGCCACTGTAGGTGTGTCAATAACAATGAAGAAACATTAAAGAAATCGTAATTAAGTTGTGAAATTTTGGTAGTTGAGAGATAAATCTGAAGATAAGTATGACAAACTATAAGAGCAAGGAAACAATAATATATTACAAACACATCCACTTAGAGCCAGTGTTAAGTTATCGCGTATTTATCTGTAGCTAAAATAGACGGTTATAAATTGAGTAGAGGTAAACTTATACCCTATGGCTCATCTACTTTTTCGAGAAAAACTCAAGTTCAGAAGATGAAGACAGTGATGCAGGTAGTGATTGGTCAATGAGTGAGCAAACCACGACAATATGCATATCCCCTAGTAGTGATTTTAATAATAGTTTAACTTTAGACTCAATATTCAAAAAGACAAATATCCATGAAATGTTGTTAAACACTAGTGAAACCTCTGACACCTATACCACCTATTCTCAAAATCAGAGATCTCGAAAACTGGAGATTCCAACTGAAATAATTAACAACCACTCCTCGACTGATAATAGAAATATACAGATCTTTGAACAGGATATTGATTTTGAGCACATTAATGCGACGTGGAACGAACAATACCCCACTCCTGACAGGAATAGTCTAAAATAATTTAAAATTAAACAAATTGAAGCAAGTCAAATAAAACAAATAATTATGATATTTTTTCTATATAATTTTTATTTTCACAATAAAACATAAATTTATTTTAATACAACATCAACGTAGACAACGCATGTTACACATTCAAATATATATAATTAAACAATGATGATTTAAATACTACAAATATGAATACAACATAGCTAAGAAAGTACACATTTAACAACATATTCATGTGTATAGTGCTTAAATTACAATGTTTCGTGGTCTTCCATGTGGTATTTTAATGGATAAGGCTCTTAAAGCGTAACCGAATTTTATTTATTGTTCTTAATAATATAAGATCCATCAGTTATATTATCGATAGACCGGGGATCAATTCGTTTGTGAACTGGTGCTGTGAGAAAAGCCGAAAGGTCACTCTGTTGGTATTAGAAGCCTTCATTAACGGGAGGAGCCGCGAGCGACCAGTCACCCTCATTGGTCGTTTGTTCACTGTCTCACTCTGAGCGAAATGTAGATGCTCCATCAGTGGTTGGTTGTATACTGTAACACTCTGCTGAGAGAATTGTAGATGCATCACCAGTGGTTGCTTGGTGATGGAAGCTTGGAACCTACATACAACCATCATGACACACTACATAACCAACATACAGCCATCACGACACACTAGACAACTTACATACAGCCATCACAACACATCAGACATTCGGCATAAAGACATCATCACACACCAGACACCCTGCATACACCCATCAAGACAGACTAGACAACCGGCATACTTGCCCTCATGCTACACTAGACAACCTACATACACCCACCATTACACACTAGACAACCTACATACACCCACCATGACACACTCGACAACCTACAAACATCCCTCATGCTACACTAGACAACCTACATACATTCAACATGACACACTAGACAACCTGCATACACCCATCACGACACACTAGACAACCTACATACAACGACATCGCACCTGTGTCTCATACAACGACATGACATACGTGTCTGACACAACGACATGACACCTGCGACTGCTACATCGACATGACATGGAAAACAGTTAACAATATGACACATGTGTCTGATACACCGACATGACACCTGTGTCTGATACTACGACATAACACCTGTGTCTGATACAACGACATGACACCTGTGTCTGATACAACGACATGACACCTGTGTCTGATACAACGACATGACATCTGTGACTGATACAATGACATAGTATGGAAAACAGTCAACAGCAGAACTGATACAATGCACTGTAGATAGAAAATTGTGAAAGGACATGCTCGCCTACGTCAACCACTATGGCGCATGCTGTTGCTGATGATGCAATTTACAACAGCGGCTAAAGAACGTGTGGAAGATTCAATGTGCTTCAACTTTACAAAATAGTATTTTTTATAAAATCACAGGGACATTTGTCTGCGATGCGTTCGTGGTGCAATAGATGCTCTTTATTGGCACTTATCCTCAGGTATACTCGTCCCCTCCACTGCCGATTTGTGTGGTACTGACAGAAAGACTTGTCGCGGCATAATCACTTGGAGTGAGGACTAGTCCCTGGAACAAAATCCAAGCTTCCTCGTCTTCTACATTCCACCACACTAGTGAAAACTTCCGTGGAATTCTAGTACATGTCACTTGCAAACCGTTACAACGGTAGAAGACACCAGTGCCAGGTCTATGACACAATCAGAGTCCCTTGTTCGAGTAGTCATTCAGGCTGCCCTTCCATCACTCAAGCTCACTAAATTCAATCGATACCAGGGAGTGTTCTCTAGGTCCCCCCCCCCCCTTTGATGGTTATGACGTTACCCCTGACCTTCTCAAGGAACTTTTGTCCCTAGGCTTTTCCTGTTTTTCTACTTTAATGTCACCGTTTAGGCTTCATCTAAATACTTCTTGTCGACCTAATTGGTTTTGTCGCTGAAACTTGATGGTAAATATAGTCTAGACTCGTGTGTATTTCCACATAAATTCCATTTAGCTGTTCAATTCAGCAAAATACTTAGTCACAAAGTCCAAAAAGTTAATCGCAGAACCCCTCAAGTAGATTACGCCCCTGAAATTCCATTACCGGTCTGCTGTTAAACTCACTAGCACGACCTTGGACATAAGTTGGCCAAGCACTGAGTAAGTTGTATGTTATCATTAGTTTCAAATAAATTTTAGGTCTACAATAAAATTGTCATGAATAAAAATAACTATAAGTCTCTGTCATATCTCTACTACACATGAAAAAGTCACGCCCCTGTCATAAGCCTCACTAAACAAAAGTATTACCAACCATGGCTACAAGGAAGGAAGACGACCGTGGTCACTTGATGGATCAGATGTAAAGTCGATCAATTCCGTGAAATTCTAATACACCCAAACACATAACTCTACTACGCATAAAGTTACGCCGCTTTCAACCGATGATGCAATACCAACGTGTCTACTTATCAATCAAATTCGTTAATACAGCTGAAAAACTCTAATAAATAATTAGAATTTACTAAAAATTTTACACATGATGATAGTCAGGACTGTGTCTAAATGATTAATAAAAATATTCCTACAACACTAGAAAAAACCAAACACACTGAAAACATTACATTGAAAGACTATACTTAAAGTTCACGCCCCTGTCACAACTCTGCTAAGAAAAGTACTGCAAAGCATGAAAGTTACGCCCCCTGCTATAACTGTACAAAGAAAGTGCTAACAAACACGTAGGTTACACCCCTGACATAACCCCACTAAAAGAATATCATAGTCCATTAATTTACCGTCTCTCTCTAAAACAACGCCACAACACTAGATAGCTGATAAATACATTAGCGCAGCTCATGTAGACGACTAAGCTGGTTTAAGTTCATCATTATCAAGTACCGGGCCTACTGGCGTAGGTGAGTTTTTTCGCTTGGTTTAAGATACTCGAGTGAAAAAGTTCATAGAAATGGGGTCTTTCGCGGGTACCTGCTAAAGTCATTAATGCGCCGGTATTAGTGTTACGGACAAGCGGTCAATTTGGACATTAATAAATCTATGCTGATGATGATTCCACGTGTTAAACTCATTAACGCGCTTTCATGTACATACCCAGGCATGTGTTAGTGTTATGGACAAGTACTGAATAAGTTGTTATCATTAGATGCAATGAAATTTTAGTATATATTAAAAGTTACCTTGAATCCGCTTGTTTTGAAAGTACAAAATTATGTCACGACACATTTCACGCCCACTTTCTTGAGTCCCCATCACGACGAGAGATCACAACAGGTCACCCACCCAATTCCCCCTTGAGGTCAACGAGAGATCACCCCACCCCATTCCCCCTTTGACGAGAGGTCACCCCGCCACGACGAGAGGTCACCCCGACTGGCCGCACATATTCGGGTCGACTCTCATAAAAGGAAAAATTCTGGACATGTTAGGGTAGACTATTTATGTAGGGCTAAATGTTAGGGTTTGCTAACATTTGTTGGATGTTAATGCCATATATCACTACTCCCAGCTCACTAACCACTGAGCTATCGCTGCTCTCTAAAGAGTAAATATGTAGATAGAACAATAAGGTGACAATGACATTTACATAAAGTTACCTACAGTTGCGGATGATTAGTGAATGGGTCGGTATATCCAAGATAAAATACGCTGAGAGTAGGCTTTACATACAGTTACGTAGTTACGGATGATTAGTGAATGGGTGAATATATCCAAGATAAAATACGTTGAGAGTAGGCTTTACATACAGTTACGTAGTTACGGATGATTAGTGAATGGGTGGGTATATCCGAGATAAAGTACGTTGAGAGTGGGCAACATAAAATAGATAGTGATATTGTGATGATAGACAGATGGTGGAGCGATAGAATAATGGGTGCAAGGACGGGTGAAAGGGGCATAAAGTTATATAGCCCTATAGAGTGATGGGGGGGGGGAGAGAGAGAGAAACAGACAGTATAGGTAAATAGACAAGCAGAGTAAGACAAACAGAAACAGTTTGAAACAGAATTCTGGATTAGAGACAGACAAACACACAGACAGATAGATGGACAGACAGACAGGTAGGTAGGTAGGTAAGTAAGTAGGTTGATAATTAGATAGATGGATAGATAGATGGATGGATAGATAATTAGATAGATAGATAGATAGATAGATAGATAGATAGATAGATAGATAGATAGATGGATGGATGGATGGATGGATGGATGGATGGATGGATGGATGGATGGATGGATGGATAGATAGATAGATAGATAGATAGATAGATAGATAGATAGATAGATAGATAGATAGATAGATAGATAGATAGATAGATAGATAGATAGATAGATAGATAGATAGATAGATAGATAGATAGAATTCAACAGCCTCATGACGTAAGAGCCAATCCCATTCATAACGATCAGGCCAGGTACAGAATGCCTACCTGTGGCGAGGTGTGCACCAAAAGCAGGTTTGCAAAAGAAGAGGTGGAGATATGGCTGGGAGAGAGGGGAGAACGGCAACCTGACATTTAATATCGGTATCTGTGTTACGATTCCTGACAGCGCGCACCTGGGACGGTGAGAAAGTTTCAGGATTTCACGTGCGCTTCACCTGATTGTGTGTGGTGTGTATATGCGCAATGAGAAAGAGAGTGAGAGAGACACAGTGTGTGTGTGTGTGTGTGTGGCTGTTTGTGTGTGAGAGACGGAGTGCGAGAGAACGGCAGAAAAAGACAAGATATATATATAGTGTCAGAAAAGAAACGGCAGTAGATAAAGAAAGAGCGAAAATAGCACATACTGCGATGTGTTTATGTATGTGTATTTATGTATTTGTGTATTTCTGTTTATGTTTCTGTATTTCTATACACGGAGCCGCGATTGCTCAGTGGCTAGTGAGCTGGACTACAAAGGACAAGAGGTAGGGTTCGATCCCAATCGACGGCTTCCGGGTTCACCCAGCCTTAAATGGGTACCGGATTTTTTCTGGGAAAGTAAAGCGGCACGGGCGTAATACCGACGACCATCTCCCCCCCCCCCCAAAAAAAAAAAAAAAACCACGCTCACTTCATGATCAGAAGGACGCCGGTTCAATCTCTATAAGAGCTGGATTTTTTTTTTTCGGACCATCAAGCCTGCGAGATTCACCCAATCTCTAAAAATGGGTACCGTCGATTTTTTTCTTGGAAGTAAAGGCGGCTTGGTCGTGATACCGACCATATCACACACAAAAATGAGTCGTGGTCATAGCAAAATATTGTCACTACCGCGATAGCTCAGTGGTTAGTGAACTGGACTACAAAGGACAAGAGGTAGAGTTCGATCCCAACCGACGGCTACCGGTTCACCCAGCCTTTAATGGGTACCGGATATTTTTGTCTGGGAAAGTAAAGAGGCACGGGCGTAATACGGACCACATTACTCCAAAAATCATGTGCCGAAGGTCTGTAAAAATTTATGGTCACTAACACCATATTCCCTTTACACCACTGGGCGTGACGGGGGTACTTTACTTTACTTTTTTTTAACCCCTTTTTTGGGACATTGGTCACGAACAAGGTCTCTCCATCCATCCCTATTCGGGAACATTTTTTTTCTACATCTTTTCAGTCTAGGCCAATGTTCTTTGAGGGTTTCCGTGACATCTCTTCTTGTATTCCTGGGCGTTCCTGTGAGTTCATGACAGTGTATGTCTTACCATGCAGTATTCAAACATTGTTCTAGACATTCTTCTGTAAAACCACATTTTCGTATCACACAAAGACGTGCTTGTCTATTGCCCGTTCGTCTAGGAGTAATTTCTACGAGATTTTAATACTCATCATCATCATCATCATCATCATCATCATCATCATCATCAACAATATCATTAAGTGTCATGTAGGTTGGCGAAGACTATCATCTCTTTCAACATATCTAGGTTCTTCATGCATCTCATAATTTCAGTCGGTGATCCTTTTATTAAGCCATTTGGATAAGCTGTTAATGTCTTATCTTGGTTTTCCCCCGCTCCACTTTCCATTCACTCTGCCCGTTGTAATAGTATTCTCAATGCAGTATTATCAATGCAGTATTCCTAATGCAGTATTCTCAATGCAGTATTATATGCAGTATTCTCAATGCAGTATAATATGCAGTATTATATGCAGTATTCTCAATGCAGCATTATATGCAGTATTCTCAATGCAGTATTTTCAATGCCTTCTTTTCGTACCAGTAGTAGCAGTAGCCTCAGTCAGACATCGCTGACAATAGATTTTCCAGCGCCCCTAGAAATATTTTTTATATTTTCTATCCCGCGTATTCACTTTTTCTATGAATCTGTCTGCTTCATATTTGAGTTGAAGCTTTAGAGTGTGTTTCAAAAGATTGCGGTCTGCAGCTATTTCTTCCCAGGCTGCAGGGTTTATGTTCAGAGTCTTCATGTCGCGTTTACAAACACCTACAAATCGAAGTTTTGGGCGCCCTCTAGTTCTTTTGCCATTTGCTAGTTGTCCATAGGGTATATTTTTTGGTATGCGGTCATCATATATATATAGTGTACGTGGCCAAGCCAGCGTAACCTACGTTGTTTGAGCAGCGTGTAGATGTTCGGGAGGCAAGTGCGAGTCATGACCTCCACGTTTGTCACTTTATCCTTCCAGGTGATATAAAAAATACGGCGCAGACATCGGATATGGAATGCATTTAGCCTTCTCCCCTGCTTTGCCTATGTTGTCCGAGATTCGCTGCCATACATGAGGATACTAATGATGATGGCATTGTAAAATGCAACCTTTCTCTTCTCGAACCATATGCCCAATATATGTACATTGGTATTTAAAAAATATTTTTGTTTCTTAAAATTCGAATGATATTTCTGGTTTTTCCAGCTCTTTTTAAACATTCTTATTTAGTGATCTCTGTTGTACATGGGAGTTCATAGCATTCTTCATTAGTAATCTTTGTTGTAGGAGTTCATAGCATTCTTCATTAGTAATCTTTGTTGTAGGAGTTCATAGCATTCTTCATTAGTAATCTTTGTTGTAGGAGTTGATAGCATTCTTCATTAGTAATCTTTGTTGTAGGAGTTCATAGCATTCTTCATTAGTAATCTTTGTTGTAGGAGTTCATAGCATTCTTCTTTAGTAATCTTTGTTGTAGGAGTTCATAGCATTCTTCATTAGTAATCTTTGTTGTAGGAGTTCATAGCATTCTTCTTTAGTAATCTTTGTTGTAGGAGTTCATAGCATTCTTCATTAGTAATCTTTGTTGTAGGAGTTCATAGCATTCTTCATTAGTAATCTTTGTTGTAGGAGTTCATAGCATTCTTCATTAGTAATCTTTGTTGTAGGAGTTCATATCATTCTTCTGATACACCACATCTCAGATGCCCACAGTCTTCTCTGTATTGTTTTGTTTACCGTCTATAACTCACTTCCTATAGTGGAAAAGGTTCTAAGTAGCAATTTAAGACACGTTTTCTAACATTAATTGACAATAATTTGTTACAGTGTATGTCAATACTGGGTGCACAACACTTAATAACTTGTTATTTCTTTAATTATTTTAAAAATTTGTTGCAAGGCACATACACACAAAGAAAAGACCAAAGCAGTTCTCCAGGAATTTAAAAACATTTTGTGTAACAATGTCCCATCTGGTGTGATACAGAAAGCTCATGTAAACCAATGTAATATAGCGCTATCTACAAAATTGAATGGCAGACAAGTGCAACTGCTTTTAATTTCATCTGGGTTTATATCATCATCATCAGGTGTCATGCCGGTTGTCGTAGGCGATCACTATCTCTCACCGTCACTTGGTCTTTCATCGTCATCATCATCATCATCGTGTACCCTACCTTCTGGCGTAGGTGATCATGTCTCGCCACAATTTTCGATCTCGACAGTTATTTATCATTTCTGTTGTTGACCTTCTGCCAAGCCATTCTCTTAAACTGTCTGATATCTTTTCTCTTTGCTTCCCTCTATCTCTTCGCCCCTCAATTTTCCCAGTTGTCACAATATATTCCAGATGTTCCCTTCTCATTCTATTGACCTTTCGAGCCGTAGCCTGCCCATAGGGCGTAGACCAAGATACTCCCTCTCTTATCTGAATTTTTGTTCCAGCAGTTTTCAATTCTTTTAAAGATATTTTATCAAATCTCGCCATTTGTCTCTGTTCTGTGCAAGCAGCTCTATCACATTGAAGGAGCCCTCATTACATGGCTAAAAAAAATGATGATTGTTTCTTCCTAATATTGGAAATTAGCTCTCTCTCTCTCTTTGTTTTGTCCTCTTTCGGAGTGTTTTCTTTACTCTTCTTAGCAGCCCGTGGCATTCTCAACATTGTTCTGTAAAACCACATTTCTACAGCAGGTCTTTCATAAATGTCAAAATTCCAGCTGCTGATCTTTTATTACGCCATTTGCATAAACTGTTCAATATTGCTTTCTTCATTTCCCTCTGTTATTCTTTCCATCCATTCATGGCGTTTCTATATTATTCCAAAAATGCGACAGACAGATTAGAAACAGACGGAATAAACTTTACTTAGAAATAAATAAAAAATATAGTGAACAGGATATTTTAAATATTTCTTTGCAGCTTACCACAATGTGTATTTGCAAATGTATTATAATTACATACGAGCTATCCTACACCTTAGTAAAGGGAGACAAGATATTGCCTGGTTTAGGTCCGATTACTCTGTGTATACGTGACGTGCGTGAAAGCATTGCATGGGATATTATTAGTAGGAGCAGGGGAGGTAATTATATATGTAGAGTATAATCGTTTTAGGTCAGTGGTTTTCAAGATATGGCATACCGTCCCCTTGAACGAAGAAAGGATTTTACGCGGATAAATGTGTGTTTGGGGGGGGGGGGGGGGGGGTGAAGCGGGAAAAGGGTAGTGGCAGCTGACGTCACTTAAGAAGTATTTCAAGACTAGATGAATGACATTTATTTTTCAAGACAATTGCGTTTGTCTTGATCGTGGCCGTCTCTGCATCAAATGTTGGCGGTTACGATGGAAGGGAGGCAACTTAGATGTTGTTAATAATAAAAATTTAAGAAACAAGTAATTATGTTGTATGATATTCATAGTGTGTATATAAGTGGAATGGTAATCATTGTGTATATAAGTGGAATGGTAATCTTTTGTTTTATTTTCATTCTTATCATCAGCTTTACATTAGCTTTACATTTCTATGCATCTTGAAGCATTTCTATGCTTTTATCCCCTCATTTGTTCTTTATAGCCCATTATATGATTAATTATCAATTAAACTTTAGTTCTTTTTTGTTTGCCTCTACCTATTTTACCTCTACCTAATTTATCTTGAATTTTTTTCTATTTGTGGCTTTCGGTGTTTATTTTTTTTAATTGTGACCATATTTGTTCCTGCGCAACCTTGACAAAAGCTAAGGAAGTTATAGAGGGCGGCCAAGTTATAGAGGGCGGCCAAGTTATAGAGGGCGACCAAGTTATAGAGGGCGGCCAAGTTATAGAGGGCGGCCAAGTTATAGAGGATGACCGAGTTATAGAGGACGGCCAAATTATAGAGGGCGGCCAAGTTATAGAGGACGACCGAGTTATAGAGGGCGACCAAGTTATAGAGGGCGGCCAAGTTATAGAGGGCGGCCAAGTTATAGAGGGCGACCAAGTTATAGAGGGCGACCAAGTTATAGAGGGCGGCCAAGTTATAGAGGGCGGCCAAGTTATAGAGGATGACCGAGTTATAGAGGACGGCCAAATTATAGAGGGCGGCCAAGTTATAGAGGGCGGCCAAGTTATAAAGGGCGGCCAAGTTATAGAGGGCGGCCAAGTTATAGAGGGCGGCCAAGTTATAGAGGACGACCGAGTTATAGAGGGCGACCAAGTTATAGAGGGCGGCCAAGTTATAGAGGGCGGACAAGTTATAGAGGACGACCGAGTTATAGAGGGCGACCAAGTTATAGAGGGCGGCCAAGTTATAGAGGATGACCGAGTTATAGAGGACGGCCAAGTTATAGAGGGCGGCCAAGTTATAGAGGGCGACCAAGTTATAGAGGGCGGACAAGTTATAGAGGGCGACCAAGTTATAGAGGACGGCCAAGTTATAGAGGGCGGCCAAGTTATAGAGGGCGACCAAGTTATAGAGAGCGGCCAAGTTATAGAGGACGACCGAGTTATAGAGGGCGACCAAGTTATAGAGGGCGGCCAAGTTATAGAGGGCGGACAAGTTATAGAGGACGACCGAGTTATAGAGGGCGACCAAGTTATAGAGGGCGGCCAAGTTATAGAGGATGACCGAGTTATAGAGGACGGCCAAATTATAGAGGGCGGCCAAGTTATAGAGGGCGGCCAAGTTATAAAGGGCGGCCAAGTTATAGAGGGCGGCCACCGAGCAAAGTTTAACTGATTTTTGCGCGTTATTTCGTTTTTCCCGCCGTGTGCTCAGGGGTCCCTCGCCGCACAGGCAGATTACTCCGTCTTCGGAGGTACTCATATTTTTTCCGTCGATGAGTAGTTGATATTTCAAGCCGGGCCTCGCTGCTGAGACCAGGAGTGGTTGTCACAGAGAGAAATCATAAATAAAAATCCCAACCGATGTAGCCGGGACTTTAACTCACAGCCTCTCTGTCTCAAGACTGGCGAAGTGCCCCGTGGCCAACAGTCCCCCCGGTAAATTAAACCTTCGACTGCATAACATTTTAGGTTTATTTACGTCATTGTTACTAATCATCATCATCATGTACCCTGCCGGTTGGCGTTGGCGATCATGTCCCTCCACAATCTTCTATCTACAGTGCATCGTATCAGTTCTGTTGTTGACTGTTTTCCATGCCATGACACCAAGCTATCCAGTATTTTCTCTCCTTATCGTCCGCGATCTCTTTTTCCTTTTATTTTGCCAGTTGTAACCAAGTATTCCAACTTTCCTCTTCTCATGATGTGCCAGAAAAATGTTGATTGTTTCTTTCTAATGCTTTTTTTAAGGAGCTCCCTTTTTGTGTTGGCCTCTTTGAGAACTTCCTCATTGGTCTTTTTATCTGTCCAGGGAACTTTCAACATTCTTCTGAGAAATCCCATCTCTGTGGCCTCCAATCGTCTTTTCATTTGTTTGTCTACTGTCCATGATTCGCTTCCATAAGTCAGAATTGGTTCTATATAGCACCGATGAACTCTCTTTCTCATTTTTATTGACATAGATTTGTTGCATAAGATATTTTTCATTTTCTGAAATGCTATTTTGGCCTGAGCTATTTACTTTTTATTTCTGTAGTACATCTCCCATCTGATGTAATCATGGTTACTAATACAAAACGGAAAAAACAGTCCTCTTATATGGCTCTGAGATATGGATGTTTCATAACTTTATCATCATCATGTGCCATACCGGTTGGCGTAGGTGATCATGCACTTGCACAATTTTCAATCCACAGTGCATCGTATCAATTCTGTTGTTGACTGTTTCCCATGCCATGACACCGGGCTATCTAGTATCTTCTTTCTTTGTAGTCCGCGATCTCTCTTTCTCCTGTATTTTGCCAGTTGTAATCAAGTATTCTAACTTTCCTCTTCTCATGTTGTGCCCGAAAAATATTGATTGTTTTTGTGATGTTTTATACGAGCTACCTTTTTTTGTTAATAACATAAAATAAAATAATAAAAACAATAACACAACTAAACAAAAATTACACACATTTGTAAGCAAAGGTCTGATGACATTTTTGAACGTCAGATTGTAGACCCAATCATAAATAAAGATATTTGGGAAAGAATAAAACAAGGGTCAATCAAGTAACAGATTATCAATATAAACAGACACGGATTGGACACACATTAAGAAAGCATGATAGCAGCATAACAAGACAGACATTGTCATGGAATCTACAGAGCCAGAAAAGCCCAGGGGGACATGGAGAAGAGAAGTGGCGCAAATCCCCAAGAATATTGTCATAGACTTGAGATATGTTGATAAAACGTTCAAAAATATTATCATAGACTGGAGAGAAGTAGAGAAAACGTTCTAGAATATTATCATAGACTGGAGAGAAGTAGAGAAAACGTTCTAGAATATAGACATAGACTGGAAAGAAGTAGAGGAAACGTTCTAGAATATAGACATAGACTGGAAAGAAGTAGAGGAAACGTTCTAGAATATAGACATAGACTGGAGAGAAGTAGAGGAAACGTTCTAGAATATAGACATAGACTGGAGAGAAGTAGAGGAAACGTTCTAGAATATAGACATAGACTGGAAAGAAGTAGAGGAAACGTTCTAGAATATAGACATAGACTGGAGAGAAGTAGAGGAAACGTTCTAGAAAAGGAATGGATGGAAGGACCTTGTCTGTGGTCTATGCTCCAAAAATGGGTCTACGGGGCTTTGGTTTGATAGGTTAGTTTAACGTCAATGTTTTGTTGATTTCTGTTTTTTATCTATTTTACAATCTTCACTGGAAAGGTTTCATCATCATCAAGTACCGGGCCTGCTGGCGTAGGTGATCATGTCTCTCCACAACTTTCGATCACGACAGTTATTTATCATTTTTGTTGTTGACCTTCTGCCAAGCCATTCTCTTAAGCTGTCTGGTATCTTTTCTCTTTACTTCCTCTATCTCTTCTTCCCTCCATTTTCCCAGTTGTTACAATATATTCCTGCTGTTCTCTTCTCATTTCATGGCCAAAAAATGACGATTGTTTCTTCCTAATATTTGAAATTAGCTCTCTTTTTGCTTTTACCTCTTTCAGAACATTTTCATTACTCTTCTTAGCCGTCCATGGTATTCTCAACATTCTTCTGTACACCCACATTTCTACAGACTCCAGTGATTTTCTTGTCTGTTGTCCTATTGTCCATGATTCACATCCATATGTTAAGACTGGCTCTACATAACATTTAAGAACTCTTTTTCTTGTTTCTATTGTCAAAAATGGATTGCACAGGCGAAGGTTTAAAGAACAGAGTTGCGTGGGAAGAACACTATAGGTTATCGGCTAAAGCATTAACATGCGATTCAACCCCATAGTCAGAAGTGAATCTGTTCGATTCAACCCCATAGTCAGAAGTGAATCTGTTCGAACTACGTTTGAAGCAATCGATATTTACCTCATTGATTTCGAACCTGGACGTAGATAACATCATACACCTAGAACTTTCCGACAGGGAAGTTAAGAAGGAGATTCCGTGATCAATTAGAGTACTAAGGATATGTAGATGAAAAGAACATTGAAAGAGCTCTAGAATATAGCTATTTTGGAAGTATTATAACAAATAATTAAAAATATAAGACAGAAGTGGAGCCGCGATAGCTCAGTGGTTAGTGAACTGGAATACAACGGACAAGGGGTAGGGTTCGATCCCAACCGACGGCTTCCGAGTTCACCCAGTCTTAAATGGGTACCGGATTTTTTTCTGGGAAAGTAAAGCAGCACGGGCGTAATACCGACCACATTACCCCAAAAATCATGTGCTGAAGGTCTGTAAAATATAGGGTCACTAACACCATATTTCCCTAAACGCCACTTGGCGTGACAGGGGTACTTTACTTTTTTTATAAGACAGAATTAAACTAACAAATAGGAATGGCAAAAAGCAACAACATGAAAAATACACTCATATCAAAGCTAATAACGCCAGAACTAAAACTACGAATAGTAAAATGCTACATTTATTCAACATTCTGTATAATTCAAAAAGAGGTATATTGAACAAGAAAACAAAGTAGACAATTGAAACCTTTGAGATGTTTATTTATTTTTGTTAAATAGGGAGAACTGGGTGGAAGGAAAAAAAGGCAGACAAGAAGATCTGAATCAGCTGAAAATAATAATTAAAAAAACAACAACTACTTAACACAATTCGAAAAAGACAAGTGAAATTTGTTGGACATGTGAAGAGAAACAATACCTTTTTAAAAGTCATCTTGAAAGGGAAGGTACAATGTGGAAGAGACAGAGGCAGACGAAGACTTAAGATAATATCAAAAGATGTATAATTCAGTCTATGACAACCTGCACTATCAAAGCAAGAGACATAGCGGAATGACGCTCCATGGTAGCCAACCTTCGATGCAGAGACGACACATGATGATGATGTTAACGACAGCACAGGGCATCTTTAATGCTTTTATAAGGACGCACGGTAAATAAGAGTTGTGATGTAAACAACGAAGGAGAAGAAATTGCTGTAATCCACAACGGAGCGCATCAACGTCCTTTTAAAGTTATTTTAATTGTCAACAAGTGCCTTCCGTCGCGTTAGAACACAAGAGTAGAAGGTAAAGCGAACAAAATAAAATGTTGACAGCAGAGTCTATGTCTGGGAGAGTTATCTTGCTAACAGTTTAGTTTACGTAACAGACCTACAGATGGCGCTGCGTGTTTCTTTCTTTTTTTTTTTAAAAGAAAATGGGATCAATGACGTCATTCAGAAATTATCATTGGACAAGAAAGCCTTGAGGCCATATTTTTTTCTTGACCGCTTAACAAATCAAGCAACTTATCTTGCACCGCTGTTTGTCATTGGTACTTTAGATGATTTCCTCATTTGTGTCTTTCCAGGAATGTACATGCTTATTCGGTTATATTCGTACATTCAAAAGTTATAAGAAGAGACCGCATTTTAAAATGTAAAAACTTGTGTGGTTAAAACATGAATATATCACCCCGGAAACTCTCAGATTTGTTAATTTATGGCAGGACAAAATCACTAACATAGAATTATGGAAATGTACCAGTCAAATACCAGTGGATAAGAGATACAGCGAAGACGATGGCGCTGGATCGGACACACACTGCGGAAGCCAACTGAGAGTATTACACAACAAGCCCTTTTTTGGAATCCCCAGGGAAAAAGGCAAAGAGGAAGACCAAGGAAATCTTGGAGAAGACAGATAGAAGCAGAAATGAAGATGATGGGGAAGACATGGAACGATCTTAAAAGAATGGCAAGAAACAGAACGGCTTGGAAAGTGTTTGTTGAAGAAATATGCTCCACAGGGAGCTGAAAGGAAGAAGAACAATGTTAGAAATATTGTATGAAGTTACAAAAATGAAACCACTTCATTAAAATACCAATTATAAGAATGAGGATAATGTAAGGCATGGTTCCTTGGCAACCCATTAGGGACAGACAAAGAAGAAGGCGGTTTCAAGACATCAAGGAAACCTTGAACATAACAACATAAGAAGTGGGAGATCTGGCTAGAGACAGAGATTCTTTCAGACAGGCTGTGGTGAATGCAACGTTCTGTGGGAGAAGTGGCTAGAGACAGAGATTCTTTCAGACAGGCTGTGGTAAATGCAACGTTCTGTGGGATAAGTGGCTAGAGACAGAGATTCTTTCAGACAGGTTGTGGTGAATGCAACGTTCTGTGGAGAAGTGGCTAGAGACAGAGATTCTTTCAGACAGGTTGTGGTAAATGCAACGTTCTGTGGGAGAAGTGGCTAGAGACAGAGATTCTTTCAGACAGGCTGTGGTAAATGCAACGTTCTGTGGGAGAAGTGGCTAGAGACAGAGATTCTTTCAGACAGGCTGTGGTAAATGCAACGTTCTGTGGGATAAGTGTCTAGAGACAGAGATTCTTTCAGACAGGCTGTGGTAAATGCAACGTTCTGTGGGAGAAGTGGCTAGAGACAGAGATTCTTTCAGACAGGCTGTGGTAAATGCAACGTTCTGTGGGAGAAGTGGCTAGAGACAGAGATTCTTTCAGACAGGTTGTGGTGAATGCAACGTTCTGTGGGAGAAGTGGCTAGAGACAGAGATTCTTTCAGACAGGCTGTGGTAAATGCAACGTTCTGTGGGATAAGTGTCTAGAGACAGAGATTCTTTCAGACAGGCTGTGGTAAATGCAACGTTCTGTGGGAGAAGTGGCTAGAGACAGAGATTCTTTCAGACAGGTTGTGGTGAATGCAACGTTCTGTGGGAGAAGTGGCTAGAGACAGAGATTCTTTCAGACAGGTTGTGGTAAATGCAACGTTCTGTGGGAGAAGTGGCTAGAGACAGAGATTCTTTCAGACAGGCTGTGGTAAATGCAACGTTCTGTGGGAGAAGTGGCTAGAGACAGAGATTCTTTCAGACAGGCTGTGGTAAATGCAACGTTCTGTGGGATAAGTGTCTAGAGACATAGATTCTTTCAGACAGGCTGTGGTAAATGCAACGTTCTGTGGGAGAAGTGGCTAGAGACAGAGATTCTTTCTGACAGGTTGTGGTAAATGCAACGTTCTGTGGGAGAAGTGGCTAGAGACAGAGATTCTTTCAGACAGGCTGTGGTAAATGCAACGTTCTGTGGGAGATCTGGCTAGAGACAGAGATTCTTTCAGACAGGCTGTGGTGCATGAAACCTTCTGTTGAAGATCTGGCTAGAGACAGAGATTCTTTCAGACGGGCTGTGGTAAATGCAACGTTCTGTAAAGGACATACGACCTGATGGTGATGACCACAAACGTTTTTAAATGTTAAGACACAATTCATTTAATCACTTTGATTGTTTAATACATAAAGCGCATGTGTTGTTGTTGTTGTTGTTTGTTTTGTTTCCACAGAAAGACACACGAAAATAAACATGGCAAGCAAAAAATATGGATTAGATATGAATATCAAAAAAGACTAAGACTACGATCATAGACAAAGAAAATACTCAAAGCTTACAAGTGGATATCAAAGTTGAATGAATGGACCAGGAGACAGTTCAGAGCTACAACTACCTTGGACATACTATAACCAGTGATGGAATATGTAAAACTGAAATAAACAAAAGAATAGAAATGACAAAAAGTAATTTTAATGTCATGAAAAATATACTAACATCAAAACAAATAACACCAGTGCTAAAACTAAAAATAGCAAAATGTTATATCTTTTCAATATTCGTGTATGGTTCAGAAACATGGACATTAGACCAGAAAACAGAACTGAAAATCACAGCCTTTGAAATGTGGATTTGTGCAAGAATATGAAGAATTGGAAGGAAAGAAAAGAAAACAAACGATGCAGTTTTAAAACAACTAAAAATAAAAAAAGAGAATTATTAAATATAATTCAAACAAGACAAATGTGATTTGTGGGGCATGTTAAAAGACACAATAGCCCACTAAAAGTAATCTTGGAAGGGAAAATACAAGGTAAAAGAGGCAGAGGTAGACCAAAACTAACACTGATGAGTACAAACAAAAGATGAACAAAGCAGCCTATGACAACCTACATCATCAAAACAAGACAGAGCGGAATAGGTCTCCATGGTAGCTAACCTTCGATGCGGAGACGGCACTCAATGATGATGATGATGATGATCTGTGATAGACAGCTGTGACAATGGTGAATTAAATCATCCAATGGGCAGATGCGCTTTATGGAACCAGGAAAGCCACAGCCAAGTGCGAGAACCTCTGTTACAAGCTACCAATATTTACAATTCAGGGGACCCTAGAGCCGGCAGGATTGCCCAGTACGACTGTCCTGGTTCCAGGGTGACAGCAGGATGAGTCACAAGGTAATATAGGCCAAGGCGGGACTCGCGGGACTCGATTCAAGAAAAACCTAGCCATATAAGGGCGACAACTAGGCTAGAAGTATGACAAGTGCGGTCGCCAGATAGGACCTTTGGCTCCCGAGGTGAGATTGTTGTGTGGTTGTCAAGTCATTGTCACTCGGAGCTCGTCTTTCTTTAACGGCGGGCAAATCATTTTTGGATGCGCCTTCCTATTTGAATAACCAGAAAGAGGGTAAAAACATTCGTGGGGTCCGGCTCGTAAAGTGATATCCAACCTGGAGTACGATCACCCCCGGTTGCACGAGTAGCTTGCTAGCGTGCACGTGAGGAAAACAGGAACACACGTTCATTATGACGACACATATAATTGACTTTATATATATATATTAACGACATATTTGACGGTATTTGACATTATGCAGTTAAACCTGAATCAATCAGCTTATCTGAGATCCGTACCTCGCTGTCATAGATATGACTTTTAGATGACGCAAGAGCGTTACTGATAATAGGAGTATAATATCGTTATACTCTCTCTCTCTCTCTCTCTCTCTCTCTCTCTCTCTCTCTATCTCTCTATTATTTCATTCTTTCATGGCTCAGGCCTAGATAAGTGGAAATGTTTATCCACAACCCTCGGTCTTGTAAGTTCTATATAGTCTAATCGTTTATCTTGTTCTATATAGTCTAATCGTTGATCTTGTTCTATATAGTCTAATCGTTGATCTTGTTCTATATAGTCCAATAGTTTATCTTGTTCTATATAGTCTAATCGTTTATCTTGTTCTATATAGTCCAATCGTTGATCTTGTTCTATATAGTCTAATCGTTGATCTTGTTCTATGTAGTCTAATCGTTGATCTTGTTCTATATAGTCTAATCGTTGATCTTGTTCTATATAGTCTAATCGTTGATATTGTTCTATATAGTCCAATCGTTGATCTTGTTCTATATAATACAATTGTTGATCTTGTTCTATATAGTACAATCGTTGATCTTGTTCTATATAGTACAATCGTTGATCTTGTTCTATATAGTCCAATCGTTGATCTTGTTCTATATAGTCCAATCGTTGATATTGTTCTATATAGTCTAATCGTTGATCTTGTTCTATATAGTCTAATCGTTGATCTTGTTCTATATAGTTAAATCGTTGATCTTGTTCTATATAGTCCGATCATTGATCTTGTTCTATATAGTCCAATCGTTGATCTTGTTCTATATAATCCAATCGTTGATCTTGTTCTAAATAGTCTAATCGTTGACTTGTTCTATATAGTCATATCGTTGATCTTGTTCTAGATAGTTCCATCGTTGAGTTTGTTCTATGTAGTCATATCGTTGATCTTGTTCTATATAGTTCGATTGTTGATCTTGTTCTATATAGTACAATCGTTGATCTTGTTCTATATAGTCCAATCGTTGATCTTGTTCTATATAGTCCAATCGTTGATATTGTTCTATATAGTCTAATCGTTGATCTTGTTCTATATAGTCTAATCGTTGATCTTGTTCTATATAGTTAAATCGTTGATCTTGTTCTATATAGTCCGATCATTGATCTTGTTCTATATAGTCCAATCGTTGATCTTGTTCTATATAATCCAATCGTTGATCTTGTTCTAAATAGTCTAATCGTTGACTTGTTCTATATAGTCATATCGTTGATCTTGTTCTAGATAGTTCCATCGTTGAGTTTGTTCTATGTAGTCATATCGTTGATCTTGTTCTATATAGTTCGATTGTTGATCTTGTTCTATATAGTCCCATCGTTGATCTTGTTCTATATAGTCCGATTGTTGATCTTGTTCTATATAGTCCCATCGTTGATCTTGTTCTATATAGTCCCATCGTTGATCTGTTTCCAGTGCCACGGTGTCAAACCACGCAGTATCTTTTCAATGTGTCTCCCTCTTTCTCAACTTCTACATGTACCTCTATCTAAACCCCTAACTCTATCTCTACCTCTATCTCTATCTCAACCTCTAACTCTATCTCTACCTCTACCTCTATCTCAACCTCTAACTCTATCTCTACCTCTACCTCAACCTCTAACTCCATCTCTACCTCTACCTCTATCTAAACCTCTAACTCTATCTCTACCTTTACCTCTGCCTCTATCTAAACCTCTAACTCTATCTCTACCTTTACCTCTACCTCTATCTCAACCTCTAACTCCATCTCTACCTTTACTTCTGCCTCTATCTAAACCTCTAACTCTATCTCTACCTTTATCTCTACCTCTACCTCTACCTCTAACTCTATCTCTACCTCTACATCCATTTCTACCTCTATTTCTACCTCTATATCTACCTCTATCTCTATCTCTACCTCTATATCTACCTCTGTCTCTATTTCTATCTCTACCTCTATCTCTACCTCTATCTCTTTCGCTATTTTTATATCTACCTCTATCTCTACCTCTATCTCTGTCTCTAACTCTACCTCTACCTCTACCACCTATCTCTACCTCTATCTCTAACCTCTATCTCTGTCTCTAACTCTACCTCTACCTCTACCATCTATCTCTACCTCTATCTCTAACCTCTATCTCTGTCTCTAACTCTACCTCTACCTCTACCACCTATCTCTACCTCTATCTCTGTCTCTATCTCTATTTGTACCTCTATCTCTGTCTCTATCTCTACCTCTATTTCTGTCTCTATTTTTACCTCTATCTCTATCTCTATCTCTGTCTCTATCTCTACCTCTATTTCTGTCTCTATTTCTACCTCTGTCTCCACGTCTATCTCTGTCTCTATCTCTACCTCTTTCTCTACCTCTTTCTCTGTCTCTATTTCTACCTCTATCTCTGTCTCTATCTCTACCTCTATCTCTACCTCTATCTCTGCCTCTATTTCTACCTCTACCTCTATCTCTACCTCTATCTCTGTCTCTATCTCTACCTCTATCTCTGTCTCTATTTCTACCTCTATCTCTGTCTCTATCTCTACCTCTATCTCTACCTCTATCTCTATCTCTATCTCTATCTCTATCTCTACCTCTATCTCTATCTCTACCTCTATCTCTGTCTATATCTCTACCTCTATCTCTGTCTCTATCTCTACCTCTATCTCTACCTCTATCTCTACCTCTATCTCTGTCTCTACCTCTATCTCTACCTCTATCTCTACCTCTGTCTCTATCTCTACCTCTATCTCTACCTCTATCTCTGCCTCTATCTCTATCTCTACCTCTATCTCTACCTCTATCTCTGTCTCTATCTCTACCTCTACCTCTATCTCTGCCTCTATTTCTACCTCTACCTCTATCTCTGTCTCTATCTCTACCTCTATCTCTGTCTCTATCTCTACCTCTATCTCTGTCTCTATCTCTACCTCTATCTCTGTCTCTATCTCTACCTCTATCTCTGTCTCTATCTCTACCTCTATCTCTGCCTCTATCTCTACCTCTATCTCTGTCTCTATCTCTACCTCTATCTCTACCTCTATCTCTGTCTCTATCTCTACCTCTATCTCTGTCTCTATCTCTACCTCTATCTCTGCCTCTATTTCTACCTCTATCTCTGTCTCTATCTCTACCTCTATCTCTGTCTCTATCTCTACCTCTATCTCTACCTCTACCTCTATCTCTATCTCTACCTCTACCTCTATCTCTACCTCTGTCTCTGTCTCTACCTCTATCTCTGTCTCTATCTCTACCTCTATCTCTGCCTCTATCTCTACCTCTATCTCTGTCTCTATCTCTACCTCTATCTCTGCCTCTATCTCTACCTCTATCTCTGTCTCTATCTCTACCTCTATCTCTGTCTCTATCTCTACCTCTATCTCTGCCTCTATCTCTACCTCTATCTCTGTCTCTATCTCTACCTCTATCTCTGTCTCTATCTCTACCTCTGTCTCTATCTCTACCTCTGTCTCTATCTCTGTCTCTATCTCTGCCTCTATCTCTACCTCTATCTCTGCCTCTATTTCTGTCTCTATCTCTACCTCTATCTCTGTCTCTATCTCTACCTCTATCTCTGTCTCTATCTCTGCCTCTATCTCTACCTCTATCTCTGTCTCTATCTCTACCTCTATCTCTGCCTCTATTTCTACCTCTACCTCTATCTCTACCTCTACCTCTATCTCTGCCTCTATTTCTACCTCTATCTCTGCCTCTATCTCTACCTCTATCTATACCTCTATCTCTACCTCTATCTCTACCTCTATCTCTGTCTCTATCTCTACCTCTATCTCTGCCTCTATTTCTACCTCTATCTCTACCTCTATCTCTGTCTCTATCTCTACCTCTATCTCTGCCTCTATTTCTACCTCTACCTCTGTCTCTATCTCTACCTCTATCTCTGTCTCTATCTCTACCTCTATCTCTGTCTCTATCTCTACCTCTATCTCTGTCTCTATCTCTATCTCTACCTCTATCTCTACCTCTATCTCTGTCTCTATCTCTACCTCTATCTCTACCTCTATCTCTGTCTCTATCTCTACCTCTATCTCTGCCTCTATTTCTACCTCTACCTCTATCTCTGTCTCTATCTCTATCTCTATCTCTGTCTCTATCTCTACCTCTATCTCTACCTCTATCTCTGTCTCTATCTCTACCTCTATCTCTATCTCTACCTCTATCTCTACCTCTATCTCTACCTCTATCTCTACCTCTATCTCTACCTCTATCTCTACCTCTATCTCTGTCTCTACCTCTACCTCTATCTCTGTCTCTACCTCTACCTCTATCTCTGTCTCTACCTCTACCTCTATCTCTATCTCTACCTCTATCTCTGCCTCTATCTCTACCTCTATCTCTACCTCTATCTCTGTCTCTATCTCTACCTCTAGTTCTATCTCTATCTCTATCTCTACCTCTATTTCTACCTTTTCATGTCCTGTCTTGTCCCCTGTTGTTTCTCAATGTTAACGGCCTCAAAGGATGCTTCCTTTGATCATTTGTTTTCCAGTAAGGTTCAGTATTAATACAGGCCCATCTCTTTTCCTTGTGTCTTTATAGTTATAGTTATGGTTATAGTTATGGTTATAGTTATGGTTATAGTTATGGTTATAGTTATAGTTATGGTTATAGTTATGGTTATAGTTATGGTTATAGTTATGGTTATAGTTATGGTTATAGTTATGGTTATAGTTATGGTTATAGTTATGGTTATAGTTATGGTTATAGTTATGGTTATAGTTATAGTTATTCGAAGGCGCCGGTATCACAAGCGAATGAAAATCCATAATTGTTCAACCACTCGTGCCAGTGGAATTATCCAAATTAACATCTCATCGAATATTCAAACAAAGAAAGGCAGCTGTAGTCCCCATCATAGCGAACACAGCAAACATCAAAAGACATAAGGCGTATTAGAAGCTGAACGATATTATTATTCATCGTAAACAATCGGAATATAGAAACACAATCCGGATACCACACACAGCTCACGGTGTGCACAGAGCACTAAACTCAGTAGCTACGGCAGCAAGCCGGACTTGGAATATGAGGAAACTGCAATAAGAAACACTTTTTCAGACAGTGCCTCAACGGTTTCTGTCGCCTATCCGCCATATTGACCGGAAGTCCCCTTTACTTCTGATTATGTCTCCTCTTTTTACGCATGTATTCTGCTCAGGGACCATCTCTTTTCCGTTATGGCGAGTTATCCTTTTCTTATATATCGTTGTATCCAAATCTAACATTTGCAACAGAATGTGTGATGAAATAGGGGCTTTAAAACAATGCTAAAAATAAAATAGAAGTAGAAAATACAAACATTTGTTTTGTACCCTTAATCCTTTCAGTGATCACACATGATAGTGATGGCAATATCTGTCACGTGACAACCAGCTCTGGCCAGATTTCTCACGCTGCAGCAGTAAAGTTCCGACTACATGTAAATGTATACATTTTGCTGCAAATAGTTGTAATCAGTTACCTAATCCTTTTCTTTTAACAACATGCCAACGCTTCGTTCGTTTGAAATACATTTTTGTCTTCCACATTAATGCCACGCAATAAAAAAAATGTTTTTTTTTTTTTAAATTCATTCTCTTCTCTCTCTCTCTCTCTCTCTCTCTCTCTCTCTCTCTCTCTCTCTCTCTCTCTCTCTCTCTCTCTCTCTTGCACACACACATATATACATATGTTAGCATATTAGAACAGACACCACCATTACTGAGTTATAGAAGAAAATTCTACAGATTATCATGAAATCTAACATAAAAGCACTTCTATTTTTCTTCACAAAAATTGACTCGGGGGGGGGTGAGATGAATACAAACTTCAATATGATAATATTGAGTTCATTCTCTCCTCCATTTTCACTTTCATATTCATTCACTCTCTCTCTCTCTCTCTCTCTCTCTCTTCTTTTCTTTTCTCTTTATCTCCTCTCCAAAGTGTTGCTGGAGAAAGGTCATGGGAAAGTTCAGTTGTAACAGACAGACCAAAGCTGTCTGTGAGACAGACATGTCGAAGATAATTTGGATCGTAATGGCCAAGGCACAACACAAACACATGGGTAAAGAGAAGTGGCCTCACCACGACGTCTTAGAAAAGAAATGTATGAAACAAGAAATGTAATGTGTAAACATGTTACGGGCTAATTGTGTGTGTGCATACGTACGTAGAGAGAGAGAGAGAGAGAGAGAGAGAGAGAGAGAGAGAGAGAGAGATTACACAGATGGATGGAGGCAAAGGCGCCTTATAGTAGTAGAGCTGGAGGCTGTCAGCGACCCACAACTGATAGTTTACGCCAGGATCGGTGAACCAGAACAAACCAGACCCTACTCAGTGCCTTCAGAAACAGATTAACCTGTCTGGCCAAGCGAATATGAATCGAAGAGGAAGACAACCCGGTACTCAAAAACAACAAGCTGAAGTCGGATGTACTGGGCCGAAAGGTGAACATGTCACAGTTCTGCTGCAAACTACAAGACGACATACCTATACCCACTTAACGTCCTTCTAAGAACGGATGATATAGAGAAAAGTTATATTCGTTTAGTAGTCATTGGTGAACGACAGAAAGAAAAAATACAGATGGATGAACAGAAACTACGGACAGACAGAATGTGTGCGGATAGACTGAAAGGCACAAAGACAAGTAGCGAGACACAGAGAGACAGACGGAGCAACAGAAATTTATTCGGCCAGCTTTCTCTCACGGTGAGCGGACGAGTTCATTCCTACTACAGCTCAGTCTAAATTTGTTTACATTGGTATTTTCTATACATAAAAAAGTAAAAGTAAAGTACCCCCGTCACGCCAAGTGGCGTATAGGAAACATGGTGTTAGTGACCATACATTTTACAGACCTTCAGTACATGATTTTGGGGTAATGTGGTCGGTATTATGCCTGTGCCGTTTTACTTTCCCAGACAAAAATCCGGTGCTCATTTAAGGCTGAGTAACCCGAACCGTCGGTTGGGATCGAACCCTGCGCATTGTCCTTTGTAGTCCAGTTCACTAACCACTGAGCTATCGCGGCTCCCATTTTCTAAAGATACGTACACTCTCTATTTCCACCTTTTACCTATACTTCATCATGTAGCACATCCCTCTCTCGATTCATCATTTGATGTCTTGCCCCTCTGCCTACGTCTCCTTGACCTACCTGCCCCTATCATCATAGATGTAGAAATATTTATTTGTTCCTCATCGTTTGTTGTTGTCTTTCTCGTGTTCTGAAGAAGGCCGCAGGTTGACCGAAACGTCAGTATTTTGTTGTGTTCCTTTTGGTAAAACTGTCACCCATAGTTTGTAGGAGTGTACATTACACCCCACTACTGGCTCCAAAGCACAAACAGACAAACAGGCAAACGGAGTGATGGACGAAAGTATAGATGGATAGATGAAAAAGAAACATTCTTTATGGAGATACAGAATGGATGAGGACTAATACGTTCCACTGCTGTAACGGAGTGTCACCATTGTTGTCGCTTGCTTCAAAATATAAATAAAATGGGTCATTGTAACATATGTTGAGAATCATTGCTTGAAAGTTAGGTACACAAATTTGTGATATCGCCCTCTTGAACCGGCCAGGTTATTCAGTTCGCGAGATAAGGTAGCTAAAAACACGTACAGGAACATTAAAAGAACAAGAAATAATAATCACTCGTCTTTTTTGTAAACTTGTTTGTTCTAGACCTAGTTTCTAGATTACTATATTTCCTTTAAACAAAAAGGACACTTAAACAACAAATGTTAGAGAACTAAAGGGACAGTGAAGATACAAATTTGGGATAATGAAGAATAAGGTTGGATAACTAAAAGGATAGTGAAGATGAGTGTATAGGACAAATAAGATAGGGTTGGATAACTAAAAGGATAGTGAAGATGAGTGTATAGGACAAATAAGATAGGGTTGGTTAACTAAAGGGATAGTGAAGATGAGTGTATAGTACAAATAAGATAGGGTTGGATAACTAGAGGGATAGTGAAGATGAGTTTATGGGGTAGACAGGACCACGAAAGAATACAAACAAAATATCAGTAGTAGTAGTGGTGGTAGTAGTAGTAGTAGTAGTGGTGGTGGTCTGTAGTAGTAGTAGTAGTGGTAGTAGTTGGGGTAGTAGTGGTAGTAGTGATAGTAGTAGTAGTAGTAGTAGCAGTAGTAGTGATTGTAGCAGTAGTAGTTGTTGTTGTAGTAGTAGTGATAGTAGTAGTGGTAGTAGCAGTTGTAGTAGTAGTGGTAGTAGTGATAGTAGTAGTAGTAGTTGTAGTAGTAGTAGTAGTAGTGATTGTAGCATTAGTAGTTGTTGTTGTAATAGTAGTGATAGTAGTAGTGGCAGTAGTGATAGTAGTAGTGGTAGTTGTAGACGTGGTGGTAGTAGTAGTAGTATTAGTAGTGGCGGCGGCGGCGGTGGCAGCAGCAGCAGTGGAAGTAGCAGTAAGGTAACCATTGTCTGAACGTAAAATACAATCACGATGTTGATGATCGAACGATATGATCAGTTGGGTCTTATGCTCCAAAAGTTGATGTAGCGATGGCTTTCCTGCTTTCCGTAGTTCCGCTGGAGATTTTGGAGCTTGTTCATCCCAAAGGCATTGCAATATTAGGTCTTCTATATCAAACACAAGTTTGCAGTGATATCGGAACCAAATAACCAAATAACTATATCAACAAACTCTACTACAGCGGGGGCTATGCGATCTTCACATTGTTTGCCAGTTTGTTTTGACGTAGACTTTTACTGAGGTTAATAAGCCGACAGGAGTCAGTGCATCTGTTCTGAAGCCATTTTTAGTGCTTTCGCTCGAGTGTGACGGGTTTGCATTGGACAACGTGCTGAGGATGTGATCTTAGCACTATGGAGTTTTCCCTTGCGCATTGAAGATCTGTCGACTAAACTAAACTAAACTAAACTAAACTAAACTAAACTAAACTAAACTAAACTAAACTAAACTAAACTAAACTAAACTAAACTAAACTAAACTAAATTAAACTACGATTCGGCAGAGTTTGTCAGAATTCGCACGTTTTGTGTGCCTTGATGAAGTTAAACAAGGGATCAAGTCCTGGTTTACCTCTCTATTTATTTCTCCTATTGTTTGAACATCTTCGTACATGCTGTGCTGTATAAATACAAATTACTTATGTACATTATTAGGTGAGGTGAGATCTTTATCAGCTGCTAGTTGCCTATCTCGCAATCCTCTAAGAAGAAAGATACGGCGGTGGGGGGGGGGGGGGGGGGAGAAACGAGTTTACCTCACGGAAGCTGTGGTTGATTCCAAAAGTGTGAAAACCGCTGGTCTGGAAGATATAAACATGTTCTTATCCTAATCGCGTTTAGTCCTAATTCTGTAGCTCTGACGTATCTCCCACTACCCCTCAACCTTTGAGCAACAACTGACGCGCATCGCTGCGCTGCTTTAGGGGGCACCATTCTGGCACAACTAAAGGTCGTTAGTGGTTTCCTGTCTCAAGCCATTTAGTATTCGTGACTCACTAATCTGTCGGTACCATCCACCCTTTTCTTAATCCCATAAACCACCTCTCGTCTCAGTTTTATCTCAGGGCTGTAATGTGATACACGCTGATTGGTTAATTATTGACCAATTAACTTGCTGACTTATGGAATTTGATCTAATGGAAGCAGTTCACACTTGATCGATTCAACTGAAAAATTGGTACTTTAGTTCACACCTTAGGAATTGTTTATTCTGATTTGAAAGATCTGTTTTACAAATCCAGAGACGAGCACTCATGTTGCTCAAGGTTCTGGCGAACCATAAGCAGCCGAGATCTTGCCATCGCGACTGACAACATAAAGAAAACAAGCAAGTCGAAACGTTCTCCAACAAATAGGAGGCAGTGACCACAGACCGATCCTCATCGCTTTGAAAAGATGCAATGTCACACATGAAATCGTTTCATCGCCTTGAAAAGATGCAATGTCACACATGAAATCGATTCATCACTTTGAAAAGATGCAATGTCACACATGAAATCGTTTCATCGCCTTGAAAAGATGCAATGTCACACATGAAATCGATTCATTGCTATGAAAAGATGCAATGTCACACATGAAATCGATTCATCACTTTGAAAAGATGCAATGTCACACATGAAATCGATTCAACACTTTGAAAACATGCAATGTCACACATGAAATCGATTCATCATTTTGAAAAGATGCAATGTCACACTTGAAATCGATATTCATCACTTTGAAATGACAAGATTCAATGTCACACATGAAATCGATTCATCACTTTGAAAAGATCCAATGTCACACATGAAATCGATTCATCACTTTGAAAAGATGCAAAGTCACACATGAAATCGATTCATCACTTTGAAAAGATGCAATATCACACATGAAATCTACCCTCACCCCCCACAGCTGGAACTACAAGAAAGCAAACTGTAACCACCTTACCTGGCAAATCGATAGTGACTTTAAGAAAATCAAAACAGGGAAAATATCTCTAAACTCTAAAGCTCTAGCACACGGTAGAAAATACAAAACTCATCCAGCTTGAAAAGGTAAAAGGCTGCCAGATCACACCAACTGCACCAACAATTCCAAGACAGAGCAAAAAAACAGACTCCAAAGGAAGAGCCCAGACCATCTCCCAAGGGAAACCTTCAGACAACACTCACATTCTTTTCACAGATTTGTGTGAACCCCTCACACCCGAACCATGGTCCAACTGTACAAATATAACAAAAATAATCCCACATGTTCCAGGAAAAGGTCTCCAGAAATGAGCAAACCGAGACCGAAATGAAAGCATTATAACTCACCATGCGGCAGGGAGAATACACCAGAGAGGTTGTAAGAAGACTTATTAACCAACACAGAACTGGAGTCGTCAACCGCTGGACACTGCGGGACTTGCTGAGGAAGGATCTGAGCACATATGGACATGTTCTTGCATGCTTGCTTACGTTCGCCCGATGACTAAAGTATTCTAGAGTATTCGTAGACTGTAGAATTCCTCTTCGTCATCCGTCCTTAAGAGGACGTTAAGTGGGCGTGTCTGCGTTGTGTGGTTTGCAGTATAACTGTTATTTTTGCGCCTTTCGGCCCAACACATCCGACTTCAGCACGTGGACATGTTCTGAGTGAAATGATGATGGCCCGCAAATAACTCAATACCTCAGAGATATATGGACACGGGTTTTAACAGATAGATCCGCAACTGAAGCCGCAAAGAAGGGAGGCAGTGGCAATCAATATAGCCTACCCAAGTGGAAAGACAATACAAACTCTCAACACACAAGAGGTCCCAAGTCCAAAAATAGTCATTCTCACCGATGCAAAGTCAGTCATACAAGGAAAGTCAAGAACAGAACAGGACAGACTCATTCAAGAAATAAAGAACAACATATTTTCGCTTTCAGAAAAGACAGAACTAGTCCTGCAGTGGGTACCAGCACATTGTGGCATCCCTGGACATGAGAAAGCAGATGAGCTCACAAAAGCAGGCGGGAACCTTCAACAGTCCAACCAACCCCACAGCGTCAAAGAAATCACAATAATCCTGAAGCAAGTCAGGAAAACAGAATGGAGAGAGTTGACTGGAAAATATTCGCCAAAGCACGACAGACTAAATAAACATAGCAGACATGAACAGACCAAGATATCCAGAACAGGTCATTGTGACCTCAGAGCACATCTACACAAGATAGGACTCGGTGACGTAGCAAAACGTGACTGCAAAGCAGTCATTGACTTCCGGACTCCCACGTAAGTCAACGGCGTAACAACAGGTTACCCCTGGACGAGGCACGGCAATCATCATCATCATCATCATCATCATCATCATCATCATCATCATTGGGTGATTCTCCGCATCGAAGGTTGGTTACCATGGAGCGCCATTCCACTCTGTCTCTTGCTTTGATGGTGCAGATTGTCATAGGCTGACTTGTCCATCTTTTGATGTTACTCGTCCATGTTAGTCTTGGTCTGCCTCTGCCTCATTTACCTTGTATTTTCCCCTCTAATATTACTTTTATTAGACTGTTGTGTCTTTTAACATGACTAAAAAATTGCATTTGTCTTGCTCTAATTGTAGGCACGGCAATAAGCGAAACAAATTGCATCAACGACCGTAGCTGTGGGACACCGGGTGGGTGCAAGAAGTCATCGGACAGATGTACCCTCCACGGGCACGCCTATAAAAGAACGTTGCAAGAAGGAGCCACTTTATTTCGACTGAAGAGCACAGCAACATGCTGGGGTAAAACCAAGACAGGTAAGTATGAATAGAATCGAGTGTAGCTATTATGTGCCGAACATATAGTGTAAGCTCTAGAGGCAACGCCGCTGGAGGTCGACGCCTGGGAGTCATGACCCAGGCGGACCCACCTCCCCTAGAGTGTCAAGAGACTAGAGGGTCGAAACGCTTGCTCGACGAGGGTCCCTTCTGATGATCAGACTTCCTCCAGCTGCGAAGCTCTGTACACAAAACGTATCCTACTACCAATATTATGTTTGTCCTCACAAATCTATATTCTCGTTCATCGATCCTGTACATTAAGTAAATGGGAATTTATTTCACCTGATTTTCATCGATGGCGGTCAGTCTGTGAACATATCTTGTAGTTTAAAACAGCTTTCTCCACATTCCAGCTCTCTCCTTCCCTACACAGTCATAAACACATAAACGCACATACGTTTTACAAACTCAAGAGCTCGAATTTTCACACACGTTTTGAAACACGCACAATCACTCACGTTTTGAAATACGCAGAATCACTCACGTTTTGAATACGCACAATCACTCACGTTTTGCAATACGCACAATCACTCACGTTTTGAAATACGCACAATCACTCACGTTTTGCAATACGCACAATCACTCACGTTTAGAAATACGCACAATTACTCACGTTTTGAAATACCCACAATCACTCACGTTTTGAAATACGCACAATCACTCACGTTTAGAAATATGCACAATCACTCACGTCTTCACACACTTTCTCACTCGCTCTAAATATTTATATTACTAACACCCCCTTTTTTTTTAAGCAAAACTCTCTCTCTCTCTCTCTCTCTCTCTCTCTCTCTCTCTCTCTCTCTCTCTTCTATAGCGATCTAACATTCTTACTTCTACACTCTTATTTCTCTCTGTCTTCTTCACAAATGTTCACTCTCTGAGCTGGGTGGTCTAGAGGTAAAGGGTCGGCGTCTGGACAAGATGGTACCACGCTCGAATCCTACCAAAGGCGACTAAAAAATGTGTACATTGATTACATGGTTTCTTCATGGATTAGAGACCTCACCAAATCTCTGGGTCGTGAGATCAGATTTCTAGTCCTCTTTGGTAACGGCGAAATAACAGAACTTAAGTGCACCCTGCGCACGTTAAAGAGCTCTTTGCAGTTGGAAATAAAAAAAAGAGTATGTCAAAAATCACCGGGCAAAATGACAGCGGGGTTAAACAAAATCTCCACCAAAAACGTCAAAACTTTCGACGACAAAATCAAATGTGAATACCTATACAGTTGAAGAATATCTGCATGTATGGCGTGGGACAAGTTGCATGTGGGTTGTGGGGGAGTGATATTCACGCAAAATTCAATCCTTTGGGACTTGGCTAGAGATATAAAACTGGCGTATCCAAGCAAAACAAATAATGGCATTGTGTTAATTCTTTTCACACCAAGAAAATATTTCCAGAGATCAAAAGTTAATATAGTAATAATGTAAAGTAGAGAGCCCCGTCACGTCACGTGGACTTATTAGGGAGGAGATATATGGTTGTTGGTGACCATCATTTTTACAGACCATCAGAACATAATTTTTGGATGTTGTTGGTATTACGTCCATGCCGCTTTCATCATCAACATCATCAAGTACCAGGCCTGCTGGCGTAGGTGATCATGTCTCTCCACAATTTTCGATCTCGACAGTTATTTATCATTTCTGTTTTTGACCTTCTGCCAAGCCATTGTCTTAAGCTGTCTGGTTTTTTTTTTCTCTTTACTTTCCTCTATCTTTTCGTTCCTCAATTTTCCCAGTTGTTACAATATATTCCAGTTGTTCTCTTCACATTACATGGCCAAAAAAATGATGATTGTTTCTTCCTAATATTGGAAATTAGCTCTCTTTTTGCTATGACCTCTTTCAGAACGTTTTCATTACTCTTCTTAGCTGTCCATGGTACTCTCAACATTCTTCTGTAAAACCACATTTCTACAGACTCCAGTGATTTTCGTGTTTGTTGTCCTCATGTCAATGATTCACATCCATATGTTAAGACTGACTCTACATAACATTTAAGAACTCTTTTTCTTGCTTCTATTGTCAAAAATGGATTGTATAATATCTTCCTTATTTTCTGGAAAGCTGATTTTGCTTGAGCAATTCTGCATCTCACCTCTTTTGTACATCTTTCGTCTGAGGTTAACAAAGTTCCCAAATATTTAAATTCATTTACCTGTTTTAATATTGTTCCACTTGTCTTTATTTTGCACCGAGGTGATGTCTTTTTCTTTGTAGTTACCATTACTTCTGTCTACCACATTCAACGTACATACGTCTTTACTTTCCCAGAAAAAAAACCCGGTACCCATTTATAGCTGGATGAACCTGGAATTCGTTGAACAGGATCTGACCCGACCTCCCGTCCTTTGTAGTCCAGTTCACTAACAACCACTGAGCTATCGCGGCTCCCTAGTCAATAAGTGCGTAGTGTTGTTTGTTTCACTGCTCTCTCAAAATGTGAAGACCCTTGCTGAAGATATTCAAATAAATATGTGCATTTTAGAGTTTAAAATGCTGTATTACGTGTTAGGTACTGAGGTCTTAGCTGATTGAGGCGGTGGGACTAAAACAAATAATTAGAGCTGATGGACAAGTTGAGATTCGCTAATTATAACGCTTGTCATGGCTTGAAGTAAGTGGTAAGACAAGGGAGGTAACATATTATTTTTAAAAGTTAATCAGTCAAATAAGTGATTGCCTCCCATTCAAAACTTGAGTTTTAATCAGTTTAGATGAAAATTATTATTTTTTTTTTTTTAATGAAAAAATGGTATGGTAAAAACTTTACGTAGGTAAGAAACAAAACAAAAGTTTCGGCCAAGTAGGCCTTCAGCTGGAACAATAAACAACACAAAAATGTATAAGGATATACGCAGAAATCTAACTACATAGCGATATATTTTTTAATGGGGCTGGTATAACTATTATTGAGTGTAACGCGTGTGTGCTTCGCTCTATGTTCATGATCATATAGTTTGTCCCTGCTGGAGCTTGCTACTCAAGACAGTAACTACTGAGTTATCTCTGTTCAACTCAAGTGCCCCACGTTTGTTGAAGTCATGCCAAGATCGTCTGTGGCAGCCTACACCTACCTTCTTCATTATCATGCTCTCTTACTTCAACTCAATATCATGCCCTCCAAAATGAACTTTTCCTGGTTATTATCTTCTTGTGCATGTCCAAAAATCGCACTTTCTTGGTTTTTATGTTGTCTGGAAAGAATTTCTCTGGAATATTAAGATTTTGTCAAAATGGCATGTTTTTGTTTCCTCTCTGTCTGTGATATTGTGGGTATTCCTTTGTAATACTTGCATTCAAAGGCATTAATGGAGTTTTCACCAGATTTGTAGATTGTCCACGTTTTACAGCCATTTTTTCTATATGAGAAAAAATGAAGGGTCTTAGAAATACATGTTTTGTTGCTTATAACAGTTCTTTGCCATATGTCATACAACTGTATTGTTTTATTTATAGCTGTTTTCAGCATTGTTCTTATCTCCTTTGTAGTCTTTATGTCTTTTGTTTTACAAAGAACTGTTGTATCTTGCCAGCCTATGTCCAATATATTTCAGCTGTTACATCTGTTTTTACTGCTGTCAAAATGTCATTTTTGTTGCACTGCGACTGATGAGTTCTCTTTTTGCTATTTCTTTGAAATAGATGGCATCAATTTGGCAATCCCACTTAGTGGTGTGGCTAAAAGTGTATCATTCGCATCTAATTATCTATCATTTATGTTATTATCTGCCATTACTGTGTGTCTCATTAATTATAATTTATATATTCCAAATGTTATGTTAGAGGATGTCAAAAATGATATAAAGCTGTAAATATTTTATTTCGTGCTTTGATTAGGTTTAATCACACTTCTCCTTTTCTTATATGCACTTTATGTTATGGTATGGAATCACAATTCATACACAATGTCTGCATTCCACAGCTTATAATAGTAGTAGATACAATTTGTGTTTTTATTCTGAATATTGAATTTTCATAATAGTCCATTACTGCTTGAAATGATAATTTTTCAATTTCATGTTTTCTGTTTATATTGCGTAAAATAATCTGACCGCTTAAAGTGATAGCATGTAAAGCAATTATTTCTTGAAATGTTTCCTTAACAGTTTCAACAAAGGTACCAGATGTTTGTGAAGCTTATATAAGTATCATCAAAGATTAAATAAATTATGAAATAGAGAATAACAAAGCAAACTATTTTACTAATCACTAGTAAGTAAGCATTTTCTCCCATAACAAACAGGGTGCTTTCTCTACATCTTTATGTTGACCCCAAACTAATATTTAAAATTGCATGTTAGCAACTAACAGAAAATATTCCTCAAGGGTAGTTTTCTTTTCTGGTTGCTGTATCTAATCTAATATTTTATTTATTATAATGTATGCTGGAAATATGTTACATGTTCCAATATTTAAATACATTATTTAGGGATGTGACGCATTATCGGTATTATAACTACTTGTCTTTTCATATCTTCATTTTTTTTTTTGGATTGGTTACATTGAATCTATTTTTGTGATGCACCACTTTAGTCACCACAGAGATGTCAGGCCTAAACATTAATGGGCAGATAATCAATAACTTAAGATATGCTGATGATACTGTTCTACTAGCAGAAAATAATAAAAGATCTACAACAATTACTTAATGAAATAAACATGACAAGCAAAAAATCTGGATTAGATATGAATATCAAAAAAGACTAAGACTACGATCATAAACAAAGATAATACTCAAAACCTACAAGTGGATATCAAAATTGAAGGAATAGATCTAGAGACAGTTCATAACTACAACTACCTTGGACATACTATAACCAGTGATGGAAAATGTACAACTGAAATAAACAAAAGAATAGGAATGGCAAAAAGTAATTTTAATGTCATAAAAATATACTAACATCAAAACAAATAACACCAGGACTGAAACTAAGAATAGCAAAATGTTATATCTTCTCAACATTCCTATATGGTGCAGAAACATGGACATTAGATAAGAAAAGAGAACAAAAGATTGAAGCCTTTGATATATGGATTTATAGAAGAATAGGCAGAATTGGATGGAGAGAATAGATAATAAACAATGAAGTCTTAAAATAAATTACAATGAAAAGATAACTACTAAACACAATTCAAACAAGACAAATGAGATTTTTGGGGCATGTTAAAAGACACAACAGCCTACTAAAAGTAAAAGGAAAAATACAAGGTAAAAGAGGCAGAGGCAGACCAAGACTAATATGGACAAGCAATATCAAAATATGGGCAAGTCAGCCTATGACAACCTGCACCATCAAAGTAAGAGATAGAGCAGAATGGCACTCCATAGTAGTCAATCTTCTATGTAGAGACAGACTTAATGATGATGATGATCATTTTAGTAGTCAGTCTGTTTTTTTTGTCATTTACTGTTAATGTCCATTATGAACCCTGATTGGACAACATTGATGGAAGTAATTGTCATACCACTCTTATTTTTTCAATCAGCATAAGTTAATTTGTCAAAATGAAGACTAATTGTCCAATTGTCTGCTTTGTTATTCTCTATTTCATAATTTATTTAATCTTTGATGATACTTATATAAGCTTCACAAACATTTGGTACCTTTTGTTGAAACTGTTAAGGAAACATTTCAAGAAATAATTGCTTCATATGCTACCACTTTAAGTGGTCAGATTATTTTTGCAATGTAAACAGAAAACATGAAATTGAAAAATTATCATTTCAAGCAGTCAGGGACTATTATGAAAATTCAATATTCAGAATAAAATCACAACTTGTATCTATTACCATTATAAGCTGTTGTATGCAGACATTGAGTATGAATTGTGATTCCATACCATAATATAAAGTGCGTATTGGAAAAGGAGAAGTGTGAAGAGCTCAAGACAGACCAAAACCGAAATGGAGGATTAATATCCAGGAAACTAAAACTGCATTTAATGACAATGGTTGAATCTGTCAGTAGAATAGAGATTTACCTCCCTTGAAACTTGAACTTTCCATAAAAAATGGAGGTGATGAAGAAGGATATGAAAAACATTAATTTACTGAATCAAAGCATAAAACTGATAGATTATAACTCTAAACTGTAAAAATATTATTTTTTTTTAAAATAATATATAAACAAATTCAGACATACAGTTAAAGAATTAATATTGAATAATGTACTAAGATAGTGAAACAAGCAATATACAAAAGTGAAAACATAAAATTCAAGATTTTCAAAACATTTTAAAATGGTAAAAATGGGGGGCAAACAACGCATCTACTACTAACAAGCATCTTGTTGCCAGTTTTAAATAACTTTATGATATAAAACATAACTGATGTCATATAAATTAAAAGCTGTTGATTAGTCTAGTGATGCTATTTTCACATATATTATCTATTTTTATCCTCCAATATGTAGCATATATCTCTCATTTCATCTCTTATCTCCCTGTTTATTTCTCCTTGATTTACAAGTCCCACGCATCCTAGATGTAGTAGAGTTTATCTTTATTTCATTGATCGTTTATGTTGTTCTCGTTTTCTGATGAAGGCCGCATGTTGGCCGAAACATCAGTATTTTGCTCTGTTCCTCTTTTGTAAAGCTATCACCATACCTTCTATGGAGTGTATGTTACACCCCACTATTTGCCCCTCCTACCAGCTTTACCACAGCTCTGAAATTATTTGCATGTTCCCTAGATGAGGCATGTTTTCTGCTACATTGAAACATCTAATCTAGCAGCATTGTAATCGTCTCAGTCTCTGCCATGCACAGCACAAGTGAAAAAATTCTACAAACTACCAGAAATAATTGCTAGCCCAGTGGGCCCCTGTAAACTGGCCACTTACTATTTAAGTATCAAGCAATTTCAGGCCCTAATGACTCAATCTAATAGCTAGAAAGAAGAGACTACACAATTGTTTATCACTGATACTTTAGTAGATTAGATTTGTTCTTTTGTGTCTTTTCAGGACGAAAAAAATACACATGCTTCCTATATTATATATACAAAGTGGTTAGAAGAAACTGTATCTTAACAATTAAACATGTTATGGTTAAAAATTAAACATGTTATGGTTAAAAATTAAACATGTTATGGTTAAAAATTAAACATTGCATCCCCAGAAATATCATCATCATCATTGAGTGCCGTCACCGCATCGAAGGTTGGCTACCATGGAGCACCATTCCACTCTGTCTCTTGCTTTGATGGTGCAGATTGTCATAGGTTGATGTGTCCATCTTTTAATTTTACTCGTCCATGTTAATCTTGGTCTGCCTCTGCCTCTTTTACCTTGTATTTTCCCTTCCAATATTACTTTTATTAGGCTGTTGAGTCTTTTAACATGCCCCAAAAATTTCATTTGTCTTGTTCTAATTGTGTTTAGTAGTTCTTTTTTCATTTTTAGTTGTTTTAAAACATCATCGTTTGTTTTCTTTTCTTTCCATCCAATTGTACCTATTCTTCTTTAAATCCACATTTCAAAGGCTTCAATTTTCTGTTCTGTTTTCTGGTCTATTGTCAATGTTTCTGCACCATACAGGAATATTGAAAAGATGTAACATTTTGCTATTGTTAGTTTTAGCCCTGGTGTTATTTGTTATGATGTTAGTATATCCTGGAACTATCAGATTTGCAAATCTTTGATCTTTTTAGTAAGAGGATTATTCAACTAAAATATCAATCATACATAAATATTGTAAATATTGACTTGAACTAAAAATTCTAAGTTTTCTGTGTTATGTCACAACCTGACAACACATGAAATTTAAGATGTAAGAATGGGTGCAATTTTGCAAATCATCCATAAAAGCAAAAAAATTGACAACATTAGAACTAAAATTCCACTTTAAGACTAAGCAAACAGCTATGATCAACATCTAATCTTATTTATAAGAACACCACAAGTCTTCGACAATGAACACTAAAGCAGACTAAACACTTTACATGAACCAAACTGCAGATACTGCAATGACCATAAGGAAACATTGAATTATCTGTTGCTACACTGACCCTACATATTTTGATGAACATATCCAACTTAACAACAATACACTCTTTTTATCAGTTGAAAATCGGAAAAAGGAGACATCAATCTTTGTAGGAGAAGGCAAGGTTCTAGATAATAATGTGCTGACAGCTGAAAGATATTTATTAAGTCAGTGGTGATGAAACTTATGAGATATAGAGATGGCCTGAAGGACCACAGGAGTCATATTTCTTCTTCAGCAATCAGCAACTGCTTGCCATTTAGATGTTTAGCTCAGCATGGGTCACGAACATGATGGTGCATTTGAGGTCTTCACCAGTTCCTCATAATTTGTCATGTAGGGTTGTTTCTGAGGGCCATATTTGTGTTCTTGTGGTGTTGAAAGTGCTGCAGTCCTGTAGGATATGCTCTGGAATCTGTCTGGATGCTCCGCAGTCACATGTTGCAAAGTCCCTGAGTCATATCTTATGTAGGTGTGCTCTGAGACCACAGTGACCTGTTCTGAATATCTTGGTCTGCTCATGTCTGCTGAGCTTGTTCAAGTTGTCACGTTCAGGCTCATATTTTCTATATAACTATTCCCATTCTGTTTTCTAAGTTTGTTTCATAAGGCCCTGGGGCTGGTTGGACTGTTGAAGGCTCCTACCAACTTTTGCAGAAAGTGGTAGTAGGATGCAAATATATCATAGAAAGTTAATTCATTATATAAAAGGTGTAATTATATGACAGGATGTAAATGTATAATATATAAGGTGTAATTATATCATAGGAAGTTAATGTATTATATATACAGTGTAAATATATTACAGGATGTAAATCTATTACATATAATGTATAAATATATCATAGGATGTAAATGTATTACATATAATGTTTAAATATATAATATGGATGTAAATGTATTACATATAATGTATAAATATATCATAGGATGTAAATGTATTACATATAATGTATAAATATATCATAGGATGTAAATGTATTACATATAATGTTTAAATATATCATAGGATGTAAATGTATTACATATAATGTATAAATATATCATAGGATGTAAATGTATTACATATAATGTATAAATATACCATAGGATGTAAATGTATCTTATATATGGTGTAAAAGTATCACAGGCTGTAAATAATAAAAAAGTACAACCTATCAATATGATCAAACTGCAACTATTCATGTGAGCACTGGTCTCCTACTTCCATTTATTTCTATTTTGGGCTATTCTGTTACATTTTTAAAAAAAAAGATAATTGATGTTCCATTTCAAATATTATCATAGAAGAATGGAGAATTAACCATAACTTCATCTGAAAGTAAAAAAAAAGGCTCTTCCTAGCCTGCTACCACATTACCCTAGTTAGCAATCAAGGTAACCATTTTTTTGTTAAAGATTAACACTATCCAGCTGAGAAAGAAATTTTAAAATCATTTTATTGGCAAGCCAGTAAAGCTAAACATTGATTATTTTACTGAAGCTCTCAATTATTATAATGGTAATGAATGTAGTAGGTAATTAATAATAACAATACAAGATAAGAGAGAAGATGACAAGTGAAGTATTACAATTTTTGTTTTCATTACAGAATTGGGGAAAGAACCACATAGGAAGCAAACATATTAATTTTAAGAATAACAAACTATATTTCTTATATATATTTTAGCTTCAGATGTGCAGCAAATAAAATAGATTGAATTACACAAATGTTAGTATTTCTGTGACCTGGAATACATGTTAAATATTAGAAATTAAATTCAAACACTCATCAAAAGTGTATTTGTTTATCAAATTAGATAAACACTTTTATTCACAATTAAAAGCACTAAATCTTATTACAATTGGTTAAAAGTAATTTTTTTTCTTCTTCATAATCAATAGATTGGACAATGGAGAAGATATGAAATAATCCATTAGGGAATTTACGATATAAGGTGAAGGTGGACATAATCATCTAAACAAAAAAAATTTGCAATAATCAAATATGTTGTTTGTGATCAACTTTCAACATCTTCTTCTTCCGCTTCTTTTCCTCAAAGAATCCAGTAGCATACACAAATTATATATTTTAATTCCAACATACTCAGTAGGGTACAGCCAACTTAATTTCATTCTGGACAATCACAAAGGTGCTCAAAGTCTTTCACCATACAATGAGGGAATATGGAATACCTGATGATTTTTGTTGTTTGCTGATAAAACAATTGTGGATATGTTAATGTCCTTGCCTTTTTTAAATATAACAGACATTATATTATTTTCAATTAGTGGTGCAGTTTAAACATTATTTTTATTTAATTGCCTTCACATTCTGTGTTTCATGAATGTTGATAAAGTTGATCCAAAATGATTGCAATCAACTTTTTATCTCCAGTGAAACACTGAACTATTCTTTTGTGACAAATTCATTGTGTGTCATAGTTGTAGTTAGTCGAAGGCCCCGGGTATTACTGCAATCAAACTAAAATCCATGATTGCTCAACCGCCCGTGCCAGTGGAATCATCCGAATGTATATCTTATCTCTTTGAAGGATCCAAACAAAGAAGGTAGCTGTAGTCCCCATCATAGCAGCCACAACACATGCTAAAAGACATAAGGTGTAGCCAACTGAATGTGAACACAACTATCTGTCCTTCATCATACGATATCAACATTCATCATAAGCAATCGGAATATTATAACACGTTCCGGATGAAAAACACAGCTCACAGTGCACACAGAGCACTAAGCTCAGTTCCTGGCAGCAAGCCGGAGTTGGATTATGAGGAACCTGCAACAAGGAACACTTTTCAGACACAGATTAAATGGTTCCTGTTGGCTATCCATCACATTAACCGATGTCCATATATGAACCCCATTTTCTAGATATGGCTCCTTCAACATTTTTTTTTCCCTTAAAATCTACAAAAGGAAGAAAATGGCACAAAGGAAATCGCTTTGAAAGTGATGAAAAGTTATACTGGCACGTGTTGATTACCTTAGACCGAAAAATAAATTATTCTTTTCATTAAAAAGTTTCAAAGACAAAGAGAGATGGTAGAAGTGCATCAATTCAATATAGATATAATCTTCCATTGTTCTTACTCCTCCATCAAGAAAAAGGACAAAGTGTCCAATTTTCATGATCGTAAGATCTTAACTCTAAAGAAGAAGATTTCTATTCTTAGTTTTACATTCGAGGTCAGGTGAGAGAGTTCTTGAACATGGATGCTATCCAAATACAAAGATGATCATTCTATATACAAAAATATGTTACAATTCTATGCTTCTCTGTTGGTGTTCTCAGTAACTCAATGTACTGATGTGGCCTGTGTAAATATTATATGGTTCGTTACTGATCCAACAGTTGGTGGGCTATAGTCATTTGGCTTGCTGCCATACTTACAGTAGTATCGACAAATGTTTGCATACAAATATTAATACATTTTTTTTTTACAAGTGCACCAGATGGTAACTAGTTGTAGCTGTGTGTGTTGAATATAATTAGTTGTAGTTCTGTGTTGGACTGTTAGCTGGTAACTAGTTGTAGTTCTGTGTTGGACTATTAGCTGGTAACTAGTTGTAGTTCTGTGTTGGACTGTTAGCTGGTAACTAGTTGTAGTTCTGTATTAGCTGGTAACTAGATGTAGTTCTGTGTTGGACTGTTAGCTGGTAACTAGTTGTAGTTCTGTGTTGGACTATTAGCTGGTAACTAGTTGTAGTTCTGTGTTGGACTATTAGCTGGTAACTAGTTATAGTTCTGAGTTGGACTATTAGCTGGTAAATAGTTTTAGTTCTGTGTTGGACTATTAGCTGGTAACTAGTTGTAGTTCTGTGCTGGACTGTTAGCTGGTAACTAGTTGTAGTTCTGTGTTGGACTATTAGCTGGTAACTAGTTGTAGTTCTGTGTTTGACTGTTAGCTGGTAACTAGTTGTAGTTCTGTGTTGGACTATTAGCTGGTAAATAGTTTTAGTTCTGTGTTGGACTATTAGCTGGTAACTAGTTGTAGTTCTGTGTTTGACTGTTAGCTGGTAACTAGTTATAGTCCTGTGTTGGACTGTTAGCTGGTAACTAGTTGTAGTTCTGTGTTGGACTGTTAGCTGGTAACTAGTTGTAGTTCTGTGTTGGACTATTAGCTGGTAACTAGTTGTAGTTCTGTTGGATGGACTGTTAGCTGGTAACTAGTTGTAGTTCTGTGTTGGACTGTTAGCTGGTAACTAGTTGTAGTTCTGTTGGTTGGACTGTTAGCTGGTAACTAGTTGTAGTTCTGTGTTGGATTATTAGCTGGGAAACAGTTGTAGTTCTGTGTTGGACTATTAGCTGGTAACTAGTTATAGTTCTGTGTTGGACTATTAGCTGGTAACTAGTTGTAGTTCTGTGTTGGACTGTTAGCTGGTAACTAGTTGTAGTTCTGTGTTGGACTGTTAGCTGGTAACTAGTTGTAGTTCTGTGTTGGACTATTAGCTGGTAACTAGTTGTAGTTCTGCACGGGACTGTTAGCTGGTAACTAGTTGTAGTTCTGTGTTGGACTGTTGGCTGGTAACTAGTTGTAGTTCTGCATTGGACTATTAGCTGGTAACTAGTTGTAGTTCTGCATTGGGCTGTTAGCTGGTAACTAGTTGTAGTTCTGCGTTGGACTATTAGCTGATAACTAGTTGTAGTTCTGCGTTGGACTATTAGCTGGTAACTAGTTGTAGTTCTGTGTTGGACTATTAGCTGGTAACTAGTTGTAGTTCTGTATTAGCTGGTAACTAGTTATAGTTCTGTGTTGGACTATTAGCTGGTAACTAGTTGTAGTTCTGTGTTGGACTATTAGCTGGTAACTAGTTGTAGTTCTGTGTTGGACTATTAGCTGGTAACTTGTTGTAGTTCTGTGTTGGACTATTAGCTGGTAACTAGTTGTAGTTCTGTGTTGGACTATTAGCTGGTAACTAGTTGTAGTTCTGTGTTGGACTATTAGCTGGTAACTAGTTGTAGTTCTGTATTAGCTGGTAACTAGTTATAGTTCTGTGTTGGACTATTAGCTGGTAACTAGTTGTAGTTCTGTGTTGTACTATTAGCTGGTAACTAGTTATAGAACTGTGTTGGACTATTAGCTGGTAACTAGTTGTAGTTCTGTGTTGGACTATTAGCTGGTAACTAGTTGTAGTTCTGTGTTGGACTGTTAGCTGGTAACTAGTTGTAGTTCTGTGTTGGACTGTTAGCTGGTAACTAGTTGTAGTTCTGTGTTGGACTGTTAGCTGGTAACTAGTTGTAGTTCTGTGTTGGACTGTTAACTGCGTGACATGGCCCACAATATTATTTTGAATACAAATATAAACTGTTACACACGTCAGACTTCATAAGAGAATCATGAATCCCAGTCTAAATGAGTCATGTCTGAACTTTTGTGCAGTTTAAAATTGTTTTCCCTTATAAGAATAAATATCATCATCATCATCATCATCATCATTATCATCAAGTACCAAGCCTGCTGGCGTAGGTGATCATGTCTCTCCACAACTTTTAATCACGACAGTTATTTATCATTTCTGTTGTTGACCTTCTGCCAAGCCATTCTCTTAAGCTGTCTGGTATCTTTTCTCTTTGCTTTCCTCTCTCTCTTCGTCCCTCAATTTTCTCAGTTGTTACAATATATTTCAGTTGTTCTCTTCTCATTACATGGTCAAAAAATGATGATTGTTTCTTCTTAATATTGGAAATTAGCTCTCTTTTTGCTTTGGCCTCTTTCAGAACGTTTTCGTTACTCATCTTAGCTTTCCATGGTATTCTCAAAATTCTTCTGTAAAACCACATTTCTACAGCCTCCAGTGTTTTTCTTGTCTGTTATACTATTGTCCATGATTCACATCCATATGTTAAGACTGGCTCTACATAACATTTAGGAATAAATATAGTAAACTAAAAGTAACATAAGAATTTAGCCGTAAAATTCACATTTTTGTTTCATTAAGAAATTATAACCATTCCTATAAAATAACAGTTTTAAGAAAGGAGATTGGGATTATCTCAGGTCATCCCATACATTGCAACTTATAAGAATTTCCTTTAATTTGTAAGGGCTTTCTTAAAAACAGACTTCTAAGGGTAACAAAGCAATTTGTAAGAAAAACAGGCAAATAGTGCAAATGTATGCATCTTTTTATTTTATTATTAAAATAAGTCTACACTTAAGATTAAAAAAAATAAAATGCATGCAGAATTACAAAAATAGCTCTGTTTATATATGTGTACTAGCCAATCAAATTGTATCAAATACATTTGAAATTGACTGTAAATACTGAGACAAACCAACCATGTTTCATGGACACACATCATCATCGAGTGCCCTCTCCGCATCGAAGGTTGGCTACCATGGAGCGCCATTCCACTCTGTCTCTTGTTTTGATGGTGCAGATTGCCATAGGCTGACTTGTCCATCTTTTGATGTTACTCGTCCATGTTAGTCTTGGTCTTCCTCTGCCTCTTTTACCTTGTATTTTCCCTTCTAATATTACTTTTATTAGACTGTTGTGTCTTTTAACATGACCAAAAAATTTCATTTGTCTTGCTCTAATTGTGTTTAGTAGTTCTTTTTTCATTTTTAGTTGTTTTAAAACTTCTTCGTTTGTTATCTTTTCTTTATGGACACGCATAACCAATAAAAATGTTTTTCCATTACAATTTAATGTTTTTGTGACACCTGAATTCTAATATAACCTAGAAGACATGAGATTGAACGAGTTGTGCTTCATAATGAATAGGGTAAAAAAAAAACATGATATGTAAAATGGTTATTTTTTTCTTCATATATTACTTTTTTTTAACTCTGATGCACAATTTTACCTTTTAAAAAGATGGAAGGTATGTCATCCTCACCCAGAAATGATGTAACATTGTAAGGAATATCACTAAAATGTCACTTTCATATTAAAACAAGCTGCTGTGTTTCACCCAATGATGTGCCAGGTTGCTCTGGTTTTCCTGATTTCCATTTCCTGCTGGAGAAGATAGAATTTGTTTGTCCTAGAAGGCAGTGCAATACTCAGTCTTCTATATCAACAGTCCTGCACACTGCGGGGACACCCTTGATGTAGAGCAATACTAGGTTTTCTATATCAACAGTCCTGCACACTGTGGGGGCACCCTTGAGGTAGAGCAATATTAGGTCTTCTATATCAACAGTCCTGCACACTGTGGGTGCACCCTTGAGGTAGAGCAATACTAGGTCTTCTATATCAACAGTCCTGCACACTGTGGGGACACCCTTCCTTGAGGTAGAGCAATACTAGGTTTTCTATATCATGTCCTGCATACTGCGGGGACACCCTTGAGGTAGAGCAATACTAGGTCTTCTATATTAACAGTCCTGCACACTATGGGGACACCCTTGAGGTAGGGCAATACTAGGTTTTCTATATCATGTCCTGCACTCTGCGGGGACACCCTTGAGGTAGAGCAATACTAGGTTTTCTATATTAACAGTCCTGCACACTGTGGGGACACCCTTGAAGCAGAGCAATACTAGGTCTTCTATATCAACAGTCCTGCACACTATGGGGACACCCTTGATGTAGAGCAATACTAGGTTTTCTATATCAACAGTCCTGTATATTGCGGGGATACCCTTGAGGTAGAGCAATACTAGGTCTTCTATATCAACAGTCCTGTACACTGCGGGGATACACTTGAGGTAGAGCAATACTAGGTTTTCTATATCAACAGTCCTGCACACTGCGGATACACCCTTGAAGCGGAGCAATACTAGGTCTTCTATATCAACGGATCCTACCGCATTGGGAAGCACTGTGATCCTCATTCCGTTGACCAGACTGCAGTTACACAAGCTGCTTCTTGGAAAGCCTATAGAGAGGGTTAGTAAGCTTTTGACCAACTTTGGGTCACTCATCTGTGATTCACAGCCACCTCTGGTTCTTAAATGAGCAATTGATGGTTGCCATAGAATGGTGGTTGTTTTAGAAATGATGACATTTTTTTCTTTTTAAAAAAAAGGAAAAAGTGGTGTAAGTAAAAACAAAGTAAAGTACCCCCCTCATGCCAAGTGGCGTATAGGGAATATGGTGTTAGTGACCATAAATTTTACAGACCTTCGGCACATGATTTTTAGGGTAATGTGGTCGGTATTACGCCCGTGCCGCTTCATTTTCCCAGAAAAAAATCCGGTACCCATTAAAGGCTGGGTGAACCCGGAAGCCGTCGGTTGGGACCGAACCCTACCCCTTGTCCTTTGTAGTCCAGTTCACTAACCACTGAGCTATCGCGGCTCCCTTAAAAACACCTACTTAAAGCTGTTACCGTAACACTTTTTCCTTTCTTTTTTTTTACATTTTCACTACTATCATCAGCTCTGCATATGCTTTCTCATTTCTATGCATGTTGATGCCTTTACACCCTGGTTAAAGTAGATACAAGCTCGTTCTGTACATCGTTTCTCGTTATTGAAGTTTACATATTCAGCTTCTCCCCTACCCCTCCAACGCTCTCACAGCCACCCTTGATGATTCAGAAAACAAAGAAAGCTGTTACCAATATCGTCTACCAATATCATCTACCAATATCGTCTCCCATTTGAGTTATTGAGTTATTAACGGGTCATCATCATTGCACTCCGAACATGTCCAAAGGTACTCTTAATATCAACTACCAATATCGTCTACCAATATCATCTACCAATATCGTCTACCAATATCATCTACCAATATCGTCTACCAATATCATCTACCAATATCGTCTACCAATATCATCTACCAATATCGTCTACCAATATCATCTACCAATATCATCTACCAATATCATCTACCAATATCATCTACCAATATCATCTACCAATATCATCTACCAATATCGTCTACCAATATCATCTACCAATATCGTCTACCAATATCATCTACCAATATCGTCTACCAATATCATCTACCAATATCATCTACCAATATCGTCTACCAATATCATCTACCAATATAATCTACCAACATCACTTTAAGGCAGGTATCACAGTTATAAACAATAAATACTTTAACAGATTTCAAGTCATCTTGATACTCAATGATAATACTACCGACTGCAGCGCTCAACAAAAGGCATTTCCTAATGTGTACATCATCCCACAGCCATAATAACCAACACAAACAGTATCCTTCCTGGGTTACGGTATTTCAGTGATTAGCAATAAAGACGAAGTGATGATAAAGATGATGAAAGAGTAAAGCTAATTACATCATTAGGTCAATAGAACTCTGGGTAGAGAGAGTATTGTTTACCCCAAATGAATAATTTCTGGTTCATTCCATAAAATACACACTCAAATATTTTTCTTTCTTTCAGCTCCCTGTGAAGCGTAGTTCTTCAACAAACATTTTCAGCTCCATGTGAAGCGTAGTTCTTCAACAAACATTTTCAGCTCCCTGTGAAGCGTAGGTCTTCAACAAACATGTTCAGCTCCATGTGAAGCGTAGTTCTTCAACAAACATTTTCAGCTCCATGTGAAGCGTAGTTCTTCAACAAACATTTTCAGCTCCCTGTGAAGCGTAGGTCTTCAACAAACATGTTCAGCTCCCTGTGAAGCCTAGGTCTTCAACAAACATTTTCAACTCCCTGTGAAGCGTAGGTCTTCAACAAACATTTTCAGCTCTATGTGAAGCGTAGGTCTTCAACAAACGCTTTCAGCTCTATGTGAAGCGTAGGTCTTCAACAAACATTTTCAGCTCTATGTGAAGCGTAGGTCTTCAACAAACATTTTCAACTCCCTGTGAAGCGTAGGTCTTCAACAAACATTTTCAGCTCTATGTGAAGCGTAGGTCTTCAACAAACATTTTCAGCTCTATGTGAAGCGTAGGTCTTCAACAAACATTTTCAACTCCCTGTGAAGCGTAGGTCTTCAACAAACATTTTCAGCTCTATGTGAAGCGTAGGTCTTCAACAAACATTATCAACTCCCTGTGAAGCGTAGTTCTTCAACAAACATTTTCAGCTCCATGTGAAGCGTAGGTCTTCAACAAACATTTTCAGCTCCATGTGAAGCGTAGGTCTTCAACAAACATTTTCAAAGCCGCCAATGTGTCTTGACATTATTTTAAGATCGCTTCATGTCATCCCAATCATCTTTATCTCTGCATCCACATGTCTTCTCCAAGTATATTTTGGTCTCCATCTTTGTCTCCTCCTATGGGAATTCCAAAAATCGAACTCTGAAGTGGACCTGAAAATAACTGGTTCCTTGCTATACGTTAAGCAAAAAAGTTAATAACACACGATATGAGCACTGACCTCCTCGCGTCTAAATGCTCTTGATGAATACTGAGGTTTGTCATACCAGTACATGGGGCACCGGTTGGTCTCGAGGCAAGACGCCGGCCTCGAGACAGAAAGGTTGTGGGTTGAAATCCCCACTACACCGGTTGGGATTTTTATTTATGATTTCTCTCTGCGGCAACCACCCCTGGTCTCAACAGCGAGGCCCGGCTTGAAACGTCAATTACTCGTGGACGGAAAAAATATAAGTACCCCCGAAGTCGGAGTTATCTGCCTGTGCGGCGAGGGACGGCCCTTGTGCACACGACTGCCAGGAAAAAATGGATTAACATGCAAAATTCAATTCCTAGTCTCTAGGGACTTCGTCAGCGGTAAAAGCAGGCGAACGGAAAAAAAATACCAGTGCATAAGTAGGTGTAGAGATACTTCCTTTAGGACCTACTTTCATGCTGCACGAGTAGTGCTCTTTTACACTGTTATTATTTTCCCCAAACTGTACAAGGTAGTACCCATTCACTTGGAAATTACAAAGAGCAGGCTAATAGATTAACTTGGAAGGAAAAGAAAAATATCTCCCATCATTATGAAACGATATTATACAGCGTTTCCAACGGTTATCTATCTGTGGACCATCGTAGGTAAAAAAAAAAGTAAAGTACCCCCCGTCACGCCAAGTGGCGTATAGGGAAATATGGTGTTAGTGACCCTATATTTTACAGACCTTCAGCACATGATTTTTGGGGTAATGTGGTCGGTATTACGCCCGTGCTGCTTTGCTTTCCCAGAAAAAATCCGGTACCCATTTAAGGCTGGGTGAACCCCCGTCGATTGGGATCGAACCCTACCCCTTGTCCGTAGTAGTTCAGTTCACTAACCACTGAGCTATCGCGGCTCCCACTAATTTTTAGGGAATTAGTAAAACCCAGGTGTCCTCGCCAGGGAACGAACCCCGGCTGTTGCCGTGGTAAGCCAACCGCCTATCGATTGCGCTAACCGGACACCCGACCATCGTAGGTGCTACAGGATTAATCCGTTCTTTGTGCTACGATCGTAATGTGGAATTGGATACTAACATTGGAGTGCAAGCATAAAAAGAAAGACGAAAGCCCAAGTGTATATATATATATATATATATATATATATATATATATATATATATCATGGACAATAGGACAACAAACAAGAAAATCACTGGAGTCTGTTGAAATGTGGTTTTACAGAAGAATGTTGAGAGTACCTTGGACAGCTAAGAAGAGTAATGAAAATGTTCTGCAAGAGCCCAAAGCAAAAAGAGATCTAATTTTCTATATTAGGAAAAAACAATCATCATTTTTGGCCATGTAATGAGAAGAGAACAACTGGAATATATTGTAACAACTGGGAAAATTGAGGGACGAAGAGATAGGGGGACAATAATGAGAAAAAAATACCAGACAGCTTAAGAGAATGGTTTGGCAGAAGGTCAACAACAGAAATGATAAATAACTGTCGAGATCGAAAATTGTGGAGAGACATGCTCACCTACGCCAGCAAAGTTTCATTTAGCTTAGTCAGCTTACGGCCTCACAGTTTCATTTAGCTTAGTCAGCTTACGGCCTCACAGTTTCATTTAGCTTAGTCAGCATACGGCCTCACAGTTTCATTTAGTTTAGCCAGCTTCGGGCCTCAAAGTTTCATTTAGCTTAGTCAGCTTACGGCCTCAAAGTTTCATTTAGCTTAGTCAGCTTACGGCCTCAAAGTTTCATTTAACTTAGTCAGTTTAGGGCCTCAAAGTTTCATTTAGCTTAGTCAGCTTACGGCCTCAAAGTTTCATTTAGCTTAGCCAGCTTACGGCCTCAAAGTTTCATTTAGCTTAGCCAGCTTACGGCCTCAAAGTTTCATTTAGCTTAGTCAGCTTTACTTCTCACAGTTTCATTTAGTTTAGCCAGCTTACGGCCTCAAAGTTTCATTTAGCTTAGTCAGCTTACGGCCTCAAAGTTTCATTTAGCTTAGTCAGCTTACGGCCTCAGAGTTTCATTTAGCTTAGTCAGCTTACGGCCTCAAAGTTTCATTTAGCTTAGTCAGCTTACGGCCTCAAAGTTTCATTTAGCTTAGTCAGCTTACGGCCTCACAGTTTCATTTAGCTTAGTCAGCTTACGGCCTCAAAGTTTCATTTAGCTTAGTCAGCTTATGGCCTCAAAGTTTCATTTAGCTTAGTCAGCTTACGGCCTCAAAGTTTCATTTAGCTTAGCCAGTTTCGGGCCTCAAAGTTTCATTTAGCTTAGTCAGTTTAGGGCCTCAAAGTTTCATTTAGCTTAGTCAGTTTAGGGCCTCAAAGTTTCATTTAGCTTAGTCAGTTTAGGGCCTCAAAGTTTCTAACTTAGTCAGCTTACGGCCTCACAGTTTCATTTAGCTTAGTCAGTTTAGGGCCTCAAAGTTTCATTTAGCTTAGTCGGTTTAGGGCCTCAAAGTTGCATTTAGCTTAGTCAGCTTACGGCCTCACAGTTTCATTTAGCTTAGTCGGTTAAGGGCCTCAAAGTTTCATTTAGCTTAGTCGGTTTAGGGCCTCAAAGTTTCATTTAGCTTAGTCAGCTTACGGCCTCAAAGTTTCATTTAGCTTAGTCGGTTTAGGGCCTCAAAGTTTCATTTAGCTTAGTCAGCTTACGGCCTCAAAGTTTCATTTAGCTTAGTCAGCTTACGGCCTCAAAGTTTCATTTAGCTTAGTCAGCTTACGGCCTCAAAGTTTCATTTAGCTTAGTCAGCTTACGGCCTCAAAGTTTCATTTAACTTAGTCAGCTTACGGCCTCAAAGTTTCATTTAGCTTAGTCAGCTTACGGCCTCACAGTTTCATTTAGCTTAGTCAGCTTACGGCCTCAAAGTTTCATTTAGCTTAGTCAGCTTATGGCCTCAAAGTTTCATTTAGCTTAGTCAGCTTACGGCCTCAAAGTTTCATTTAGCTTAGCCAGCTTAGTTTCATTTAGCTTACGGCCTCAAAGTTTCATTTAGCTTAGTCAGTTTAGGGCCTCAAAGTTTCATTTAGCTTAGTCAGTTTACGGCCTCAAAGTTTCATTTAGCTTAGTCAGCTTACGGCCTCAAAGTTTCATTTTAGCTTAAGGCCTCAAAGTTTCATTTAGGTTAGCCAGCTTACGGCCTCAAAGTTTCATTTAGCTTAGCCAGCTTACGGCCTCAAAGTTTCATTTAGCTTAGCCAGCTTACGGCCTCAAAGTTTCATTTAGCTTAGCCAGCTTACGGCCTCAAAGTTTCATTTAGCTTAGCCAGCTTACGGCCTCAAAGTTTCATTTAGCTTAGCCAGCTTACGGCCTCAAAGTTTCATTTAGCTTAGCCAGCTTACGGCCTCAAAGTTTCATTTAGCTTAGCCAGCTTACGGCCTCAAAGTTTCATTTAGCTTAGCCAGCTTACGGCCTCAAAGTTTCATTTAGCTTAGCCAGCTTACGGCCTCAAAGTTTCATTTAGCTTAGCCAGCTTACGGCCTCAAAGTTTCATTTAGCTTAGCCAGCTTACGGCCTCAAAGTTTCATTTAGCTTAGCCAGCTTACGGCCTCAAAGTTTCATTTAGCTTAGCCAGCTTACGGCCTCAAAGTTTCATTTAGCTTAGCCAGCTTACGGCCTCAAAGTTTCATTTAGCTTAGTCAGCTTACGGCCTCAAAGTTTCATTTAGCCAGCTTACGGCCTCATAATCTAAACTCGGCCTGAAAGTAGAACGGCCGTTTCTTTGCTTCGCTGAGTCATAACTAGTAGGCAAGATCAGAGTCAAGTCAGAGTAGGCAAGATCAGAGTAGGCAAGATCAGAGTAGGCAAGATCAGAGTAGCCAGAGTTAGTAGGCAAGATCAGAGTAGATCTAAACTAGGCAAGATCAGAGTAGGCAAGATCAGAGTAGGAGATCAGAGTAGGCAAGATTAGGCAAGATCAGAGTAGGCAAGATCAGAGTAGGCAAGATCAGAGTAGCAAGATGTTCAGAGTAGGCAAGATCAGAGTAGGCAAGATCAGAGTAGGCAAGATCAGAGTAGGCAAGATCAGAGTAGGCAAGATCGAGTGTCTAGTTTTACTGAACTCTGACGATGGCGAAATTCGTTTTGTCTTCAAGTCAAGAAAATTAGAAAATCTTGATAGCCGGAGCTGAAAAAGAGCAGTCATATCCATTCATCATCATCATCATCATCATCATAAATTGAAGCCTTTGAAATGTGGATTTATAGAAGAATAGGTAGAATTGGATGGAAAGAAAAGCAAACAAACGATGAAGTTTTTAAAACAACTAAAAATGAAAAGAGAACTACTAAACACAATTAGAACAAGACAAATGAAATTTTTGGGGCATGTTAAAAGACACAACAGCCTAATAAAAATAATATTGGAAGGGAAAATACAAGGTAAAAGAGGCAGAGGCAGACCAAGACTAACATGGACGAGTAACATCAAACGATGGACAAGTCAACCTATGGCAAATATGCACCATCAAAGCAACAGACAGAGTGGAATGGCGCTCCATGGTAATAAACTTTCAATGCGGAGACCGCACTTAATGATGATGATGACAATCTCACTTTCTCAGTGGCCTATATCCCGCCATAGAGAACACCTGTGCATACTAATTCATTAAGCAAACAGTACAGGATTAAGAATCTTTGACCCTATAGTACTTTTATAAATGAGTCCAATGAATAAAACATGAATAAATATTATTTTTTTGCACAATTAAACATTTTTATGTGTTTAAATTCCACAGTCACATTACTGGTGGTTCAACAGTACTGTCGCCCGTGCGCTGCCGGGGCCCGAAAGGGGAGTAAATAATAGCGGCGCTGTACCCTACCAGGCATGTTCGTAAGAGGCGAGAAAGGAGGGTTAGGCATGGGACTGGCTATCCCATACTGTAAAAAAAGTAAGCCGAAAAAACTTCACAAACATGAACAAGTCAAAGAAAGATAAAGTTAATCCGTCAACCAGGAAAGAGAAGGGCTCTCTGTCTAAGAGACGTATGACGCAATCCGGAGAAAGCCATAAGGAGTCCGGGTTGCCGACTCACCCTTTGTCTACCAGGAAATCATCCAGAATTGGCACCTGGAATGTTCGTACCCTTAACGAACAGGGAAAAGCGGCACAAGTGGCAGCAGAAATGACCAACTATAAGATAGATATTCTGGGAATGTGTGAAACAAGATGGCTGGGAGCAGAGAGAATAAAATTGAATACAGGGGAGATGATTTTATCATCAGGACACCAGGAACCAGGAGCACAACATAGCGAAGGGGTAGCTATAATGCTATCAAAAAATGCACAGAAGACACTAATAGAATGGGAGGCAGTGGGACCAAGACTGGTGAGAGCAACATTTAGAACAACCAAAAACAAAATAAAATTACACATTATACAATGCTATGCACCAACCAACGATAAAGATGACTCAGTTAAAGATGATTTTTATAAACAGCTACAATGGCAGATGGATGCAAGACGAGCCAAGGATATTATAATCTTGATGGGAGACCTAAATGCTAAGGTAGGATCAGACAACAGAGGCTTCGAAGAGATTATGGGAAAACATGGACTTGGAGATATAAACGAGAATGGAGAGATATTTGTGAATTTCTGCGCCCTTAATCAAATGAGCCTAGGAGGAACAATATTCCAACATAAAAGAATACACAAAGCTACATGGGTGTCACCAGATCATAGAACGGAAAATCAAATTGATCACATATGTATTAATAATAAGTTTAAGTCATCCTTACAGGATGTAAAAGTATATAGAGGGGCAGATATAGCTTCTGATCATCATCTTCTGTTAGCCAAACTTAAAATTAAATTAAAAAGGTATAATACAACGAATAAGGGTAGAAAGTATTTCAATGTAGGGTTTCTTAAAGAACAAGGAATTAAAGATAAATTCGCAGTCACAATATCAAACAAATACCAAGTCCTCCAACAACTAGAAAATACAATAAATATAGAAGATCATTGGAAACAGGTAAAAAATATATGGAAAGAGACATGCGAAGAAACACTGGGGAAAAGAGAACGCCAGAATAAGGCATGGATGACAGCAGAGACCCTGGATAAAATTAAAGAAAGAAAGAACAAGAAAGCAGACATAAATAAAAGCAAAACAAGAAGTAATAAAGCCAAGACACTGGAAGCTTACACAGAGGTGAACAAAGAAGTGAGAAGATGGACTAAAAAGGGATAAGAGGAAATATATAGATGAACTAGCTAAAGAGGCAGAAGAAGCAGCAAATAAAGGGAATATGAAAGAACTGTACAACAGCACAAAGAAATTAGGTGGAAAATACAAACAGATCAACGCCTTTATCAAAGACAAGAAAGGAAATCTGCTTAGTAATATAAGGGAACAAATGGAGAGATGGAAAGAACACTTTGAAGAACTTTTGAACAGACCCGGCTCAAATAATCCTCCAGATATACTACCAGCAGAAGAAGAGTTACACGTTAACTGCGGAAAACCAAGCAAAGAAGAAATAATGAAAGCCATCAAATTATTTTATTAAAAGATGGTAAAGCCACAGGACCAGATGAAATTCCTTCGGAAGCCATCAAAGCAGATATTAACACCTCTACCAAGATGTTACAGGATCTATTGGATAAAATTTGGGAGAGGGAAGAAATACCTAAAGACTGGAGAGAAGGTTATATGATCAAACTACCAAAGAAAGGAAGTTTACAGGAGTGCACAAATTATAGGGGAATTATGCTACTATCAGTGCCAGGAAAAATATTAGGCAGAATCATTCTGGAGAGACTAAAAGAGGCTATAGAGAAACACTTGAGAGATGAACAAGCAGGTTTTAGGAAGAACAGATCATGTGCTGATCAAATAACTACCCTACGTATAATAGTTGAACAAAGTTTAGAACTAAAATCCCCACTATATATTGGATTCATAGATTACGAAAAGGCATTTGATAGTTTAGACAGAAGAATGCTTTGGAAGTTGCTGAGTCATTACGGAATCCCCATAAAGTTTATTAACCTGATAAAAACAATGTATGAAGGAACAAAATGTAGTGTGGTGCATGAAGGACAGCTTACAGAAGCATTTGAAATAAGAACAGGAGTAAGGCAAGGATGCCTCCTGTCTCCATTTCTCTTTCTACTGGCCATAGATTGGATTATGAAAATAACTCAAAACAACAGAAATGGGATCCAGTGGTCACTGACCAAACAACTTGATGATTTAGACTTTGCTGATGACATAGCTCTCCTATCACACAGCCATCAACAGATGCAGGATAAATTGAGTATATTAGATGAGAGATCACAACAGCTAGGACTAAAGATTAATAGAGATAAGACCAATATTATGAGAATTAATGCAGTTGGCAATAACCATATAAAACTAGGAGAAATACCTCTACTAGACGTACAATCTTATATATATCTGGGCAGTAATATAGATAAAGAGGGAGGAACAGAAAATGATACCAAAATAAGGATATCAAAAGCAAGAGGAGCTTTCATTGCACTGGGAAACATATGGAAATCCAAAGAAATTAGGCTAAATACAAAAATAAAAATTTTCAACTCAAATGTTAAGTCGGTCCTATTATATGGCTGTGAAACATGGAGAATGACAAAATTGACAATCACGAAAGTACAGACTTTCATTAATGGATGCTTGCGCAGAATAAAGGCAGGACAAAGTCACTAACGTGGAATTATGGAAATGTACCGGTCAAATACCAGTGGATAAAGAGATACAGCGAAGACGATGGCGATGGATAGGACACACACTACGGAAGCCAACTGAGAGTATTACACAACAGGCCCTTTTTTGGAATCCCCAGGGGAAAAGACAAAGAGGAAGACCAAGGAATTCTTGGAGAAGACAGATAGAAGCAGAGATGAAGATGATGGGGAAGACATGGAATGATCTTAAAAGAATGGCAAAAAAACAGAACGACTTGGAAAGTGTTTGTTGAAGACCTATGCTCCACCAGGAGCTAAAAGGTAAAAGAAGAAGAACAGTACTGTAACATGTTGGTCTTTCATTGGTATAGCAAATGGTCATATGACTGATATTCAACAAATTAAAGTGCTTAACTTGTGTTCAGTAGAAATTGGGGGAAGACACTGGAATAATAAAGAAGTCGCGATAATTCAGCGGTTAGTGAACTGGGCTACAATGGACAAGAGGTCGGGTTCGATCCTGATCGACGGCTTCCAGGTTCACCCAGCCTTAAATAGGTACCGGATTTTTTTTCTGGGAAAGTAAAGCGGGACGGGCGTAATACCGACCACATTACTCCAAAAATCATGCGCTGAAGGTCTATAAAATGATGGTCACTAACACCATATTCCTTATGCGGCACTTGACGTGACGGGGCGCTTTACTTTTTTTTTTTATCATTGGAAAATTGGTCTCTATAAATGGGTATCAGAGATTTTTCTGGGAAGTAAAGGCGGTCTGGCGTGAAACCGAAAACACCACAAAAAAATTAGTTGTGGTCATGGAAGAGGGTCACAAACACCACATTCCCCTTACGCCAAGCAAGGCGTGGAGATAACCTTTACTATTATCTCTCTCTCTCTCTCTCTCTCTGCGATCAGGACTCAATCAGAGTAGGACTCCAGACTCTCACACGAAGACAGCTGTCTGTTTAAGCCTGTTAGATCTACTCCGCTTGAATACCCGTTAAAACGTTGCACTGTGTTCTGCGCCAGTGGCCCAGTGCATCCGATTTCAGCCAGCATTTTGTTCAGGTTTGCTTTCCTTAGCCTTTGATTGTCCCCAATCGTCCTGCAAGGCAGCAGATTATCTTTTCTGTAGGGGGATTCTGCTCTTAGATGGTCGGCCCTCCCAGGTTTACGAACACCATCTGCCCGAGTCAGTAGAGGTGACTAACACAGACATGCCAATTGGAATATTAGGAAACTGCAACAAGGAACACTTTTCATGCATAGCCTTCAATTGTTCTCGCCGCCTATCCCCATATACCGGTAATTCACGTCCTCTTGAAAATGATGATCGTCGTAGCACTTGATGATGTTAGGTCATCGTTGTTGACTCCAATTCCGAACACATAGACACACAGTTAGTCGTCAAATTATCCCCGTCGCACATCAAACAGCAGACCGTAAGATTAGCCCACGGCCGGTCTAGGGAACCATCACGATGACGTAGCACACAACAATGTCGAACACACAATCTCGCTCTCTTTAGATTTCTGATTATTCTTTACTATTATAAAAGTATAGTTACCAATTTTCTGAAAGTGTCTCTTGACCATCGCCCGTGTTACGGAATTCGTGTTTCTAGCTGAGGTTGACAGAAACTGTTCAAGTACAATGCCATTGTTTTTAAAATATGAAAGTAAACAGTCGAAACAGACGAGAAGGAAACCGATGGTTATATACAGACTTGGGTGGGTTACATGATAGAAATAGTCTCACGGAATTTCATTTTGCAGTAGCTTCAGCTCTTTCTCGCGCTGTTACTACCGCTTCTAGACTTAAGAATCTGCTACTACTTATTAAAATAGGTGAGTTGACTTAGAGTACCCGAACTGAAACGAACCAAAATTCTTTGAGGCGTGACTTGTGCGCGCTGACACTAAACCTATGGAGTAGGCACTAGGTATGCTGGTCATAATGAATTAAATAGTACCGTGTTTTGGGGGTTATTTCCCCATATTTCCCGGCTGTCACGACTTTTTAACAAAATTGTCAATCTTGTCCCATTTTTAATAAAACGTTTAATCTTGTCCGGTTTAAAAAAAATAAAAACTACACAATATACTTTAATAAAGATCAATTATAAATCCTAACCTATATTCTTATATATCAGTATCACCCACATCATAAATCATGACCTTTATTCTTATATATCAGTATCACCCACATCATAAATCATGACCTATATTCTTATATATCAGTATCACCGACATCATAAATCATGACCTATATTCTTATATATCAGTATCACCGACATCATAAATCATGACCTATATTCTTATATATCAGTATCACCGACATCATAAATCATGACCTATATTCTTATATATCAGTATCACCGACATCATAAATCATAACCTATATTCTTATATATCAGTATCACCGACATCATAAATCATGACCTATATTCTTATATATCAGTATCACCCACATCATAAATCCTAACCTATATTCTTATGTATCAGTATCACCGACATCATAAATCATAACCTATATTCTTATATATCAGTATCACCGACATCATAAATCATGACCTATATTCTTATATATCAGTATCACCCACATCATAAATCATGACCTATATTCTTATATATCAGTATCACCGACATCATAAATCGTGATTAAATGTCGTCAACATGGAGCATGAGAGGGTTTAATTATAAGGTTTTCAAAGACTCAAATATTCTGCGCAAGATCGGGGAAATAATGATGTTATGACAGTGGTGAAATAAAGACATTCGGATCTACGTAAAATTGTGGGTTCTGTTAGTAAGGAACAATATTAGTAAAGAATAATGAAAACTCGGTAGATTTATGTAATTGATCTTTTTCTTGTATCAATATACTTTTTAATTCGTCTTATTCTTCTTTTCTTCCTCGCTTGCCTTTCAGCGTGGAGGGGAGATATCATTTGTAGTCTTTTGCTTTTCTGTTCGCCTCTGCTGCTGGATCTTTTAATCTGTTGTTTCTTTATATATTCTATGGCGAGAGTTACTCCTATTTATTTTTTACTCAGTTCTTCATTTTTGATCGTATCTCTTATGCTGTTTCCTGTCATTCGTCTAGCAAACTTCATCTCAGAAGAGCTTATTTTTCTTGTTATTCTTCCATCTATTGTCCAGGACTGGCATTGGCAGCACAACGTTGGGATGAATATTGTATTGTAGAGTGCCCGTTTTGCCTCTAGAGTTATTTTCTTGTTGGACAATAGTGGTGATAGCTGTCCAATAATGTGACAAGCTTTGATGCATCTTGAGTCTTTTTCTGCTGTTTGTGAATTGTCGTTTGCCACTAGACTTCCTAGATATTTAAATTCTTCTACTTGTTTTAGTTGTCTGCCGTCTACAGTTATGTTGATGTTCTGTTTCTCTTTTTCGATATTCATGACCTCTGGTTTGTTGATGCTGACTCTCGTGTTATACCATACTTTTTAATGCATAAAGAAAGTTACATAAGCTCCGTCCGCTGTATATGTGTCATTTCAGTGTTCCGTTTTTGCATCAAGGAAATATAGTCAGTCAAGCCATGGCCATCTATAGTTGTAAGTAAGGCCGGCGGGCACAACGGAATTACCCCAAATTTTGTGACGTTTTAAGCTTAGTGAGCAGAGGTAAGTAAGTAAAGTAGCCCCGTCACGCCAAGTGGCGTATAGGGAAATATGGTGCTAGTGACCCTATATTTTACAGACCTTCAGCACATGATTTTTGGGGTAATGTGGTCAGTATTGCGCCCGTGCTGCTTTACTTTCCCAGAAAAAAATCCGGTACCCATTTAAGGCTGGGTGAACCCGGAAGCCGTCGGTTGGGATCGAACCCTACCCCTTGTCCGTGGTAGTCCAGTTCACTAACCACTGAGCTATCGCGGCTCCCTAGTGAGCAGAGGTGGTTGTGGGTAAATACGTTAGCGTCTATAACTCACGTTGCTGAAAAAGTTACTATTGTTGGAGTTTTCTGGGTTTTCACCTCTCTGTCCGCCTTACTACTATAGATGGCTGTGGCTTTAGCCTTAGGTTTCGTCTGCTGCAGACGACCCTACAAACAACTGTCCAGTCCAGTGACTTGCGGTTGACTCAGGATAGTCAAAGACTGTGGTAGTAAATCAAAACAGAACATCTGGAGGAAGGTACCCCAAGACAAGGGATAGTCAAGTGCATCCTACCTGTACCCTTGCATACCCTGGAACTGAGCTTCTGATTTAATTCGATGTAGAGACGAGACTGTTCCTCCTGCAGAACTCAAATTTGAATCCAGCGGGAAGGGGTAATGCAACATGAGCAGACCACGAATCTATAACACCTACCAAAACTAGACAACAACAAAGTGCAAACTCTTTCATACCGCCATTAAAAATGATAAAAGTAATTCGACTTTAACCCACTGTCGAAACTGTATGCAGTCTTCTTCTATCTTTCAACTCCCTGCGGAGCATAGGTCTTCAACAAACACTTTCATCTCCCTGCAGAGATAGGTCTTCAACAAACACTTTCATCTCCCTGCAGAGATAGGTCTTCAACAAACACTTTCATTTCCCTGCAGAGATAGGTCTTCAACAAACACTTTCATCTCCCTGCAGAGATAGGTCTTCAACAAACACTTTCCAAACCGTTCTGTTTCTTGCCATTCTTTTAAGATCATTCCATGTTTTACTCATCATCTTTATTTCTGCTTCCACCTGTCTTCTCCAAGAATATTTTGGTCTTCCCCTTCTCAGTTAGCTTCCGCATTGTGTGTCCTACCAAGCGCCATCGTTTTCATTGTATCTCTTTATCACTGGTACTTTTCCATAATTCTACGTTAGTGATTTTGTCCAGTCATGTCCATCCTTTTATTCTATGTAAGCATGCATTCATGAAGATTGCATGCAGTGACAAGTGTACAGTTTTACCAATGCGAAAACGCAGCACTTACACAATGAACTAGAGGTTTGTTTTTGTGTGCCCCCCCCCCTCGCTACAGTTACCTGTCACAATTATGTAAATGAGGTGCCAATTTTTTTTACGCCAAGTCAACTATAGCATGTCCGTCGGGAAATCAAATCTACCTCAGTATGGTGTACAACTATGTCTGGAACTAGTACACTTAATAATCGTTAAACTGATAACGATATAGACTTATAGTTGTTATTGATCCAGTGGCCTGTAAGCTGACGCTCTTCGGTTGAACATCATGTAATGATATTCACAGGTATTTCTGAGTCCCCTTGTAGTTACGTACAAGGTATTCCATTTATCAGGTCATTGAAGAAGTAGAGTTGCTCTGATGGCGGAGAGATGTGGACACACAGACTGTTGCTCTTGCATTGTTTTGTGTGGATGTTTACAGGGCGACCATGCCGGAGTTTGGTTTTGCTTGTATTCTGTTGATGTCGTTGTAGAATGATTGTTTGTGGAACGCGGCATAAAATCAAGACGAGCTGTGGTCAAAGGCTTTCTTTCTACTGCAACAATGAATAAAACGTAAAACAAGCAAAAAATTAAAACATTGAATTACATATTTTTATCACAACTGCCACCAGTTTTACAACAGCCTCCTATTTGAATACCATATTCATATTATATTGGGAGCCGCGATAGCTCAGTGGTTAGTGAACTGGACTACAAAGGACAAGAGGTAGGGTTCGATCCCAATCGACGGCTTCCGGGTTCACCCAGCCTTTAATGGGCACCGGATTTTTTTATGGGAAAGTAATGCGGCACGGGCGTAATACCGACCACATTACCCCAAAAATCATGCGCCGAAGGTCTGTAAAATTTATGGTCACTAACATCATATTCCCTATACGCCACTTGGCGGGACGGGGCTCTTTACTTACTCATTCATATTATCGCAAATTATAACCTTGAGTTGAACGAAGAGCATAAATAATTGATGTTAGAAGAGAGAGTTTTAATTGTTTTTTACAGCCTATTTGCAATAAGTTATACATTCTAAAACCTACATCGTTCGTGCATTTACTATATAATATGTATTGTTTAATATCACAATGTACTCCTTTTTTTTAAACCCGCCCTAAAAAGGAGGGTTAAATAGGCGGTCGTTTCACTGTGTCACGGGTTGCGATATTTGCGCTTCTTGGTCCAAAACAAAAATGAAAAGACGATTAGATGCCGCAGAGAAGGGATTTCTCAGAAGAACGTTGAAAGTTCTCTGGACAGCTAAAAATACCAACGAGGAAATTCTAAAAGAGGCCAACGCGAAAAGTGAGCACCTAAGAAACATCAGAAAGAAACAATAAACATTTTTCATGAGAAGAGGAAAGTTTGAATACTTGGTTACAACTAGCAAAATACAAGGAAAAAGAGATCGCGGACGACAAAGAGAAAATAGCTTGGTGTCATAGCATGGAAAACAGTTAACAAAAGAATGGACACGATGCACGGTGGATTGATGATTGTTTAAGGACATGATCGCCAACGCCAACCGGTATGGCACATGATGATGATGATGATTCAAAACAACCGACTTCAGCCCAGCAGCAATGTGTGGATACATATTACTGGTTTTCGTCTGCTCTCGGTTTAATAGTTCAACGACAGCTATTCATAATTGTGGCTACTCGCAAAAATTCGGTTTAATAGTTCAACAACAGCTACTCATAATTGTGGCTACTCGCAAGAATTCGGTTTAATAGTTCAACAACAGCTACTCATAATTGTGGCTACTCGCAAAAATTCGGTTTAATAGTTCAACAACAGCTACTCATAATTGTGGCTACTCGCAAAAATTCGGTTTAATAGTTCAACAACAGCTACTCATAATTGTGGCTACTCGCAAGAATTCGGTTTAATAATGTTAATATATAGCTTACCGGTCTAAATAAGACTGCTTAACTCAATAGACAAACACAGAGGTTTGACATTGCTCGGGGTTGAGCAAGTATGTGGGATGTCAAAGTTAGGAGCAAGGTGAGTACTACACGTCTAACCTATTGTAATGTACTATAATTACTATTTATATAGAGGCCAAAGCCAAAAAGAGAGCTAATATCCAATATTAAAAGGAAACAATCAGCAGGATAAATAACTGTCGAGATCGAAAGTTATGGAGAGACATGATCACATACGCCAACAGGCATGGTACTTGATGATGATGAGTATTACTATTTTCAATTGTTCTTTTTAAATGTTGGGCTCCTAAGAACTCAGCGCCCAGGGCAACCGCCATTTAGACCCACTCCACACTTGTGGACATATATTTTCTCCGGGTCTCGTCTTAAAACAACAGTAGAGAGAACTCTTTATACTCTCATTCACTTCGGAACCACGCAATCCTAACATACTATAGGTATTTGATGTTTCTGATAAATCACAGCGGCCTGGCGTGATACCGACCACACCATTCACAAAATATGTCGCTAGTCAAGGACACATATATCGGAACCAACACCATGTTACGCAAACATCGCATTGATACGATGACAGACCTCTCCACATTTAGTAACAACATTTACAAAATATGTCGCTAGTCAAGGACACATATATCGGAACCAACACCATGTTACGCAATCATCGCATTGATACGATGACAGACCTCTCCACATTTAGTAACAACATTTACAAAATACGAAAGGGGCGTCAATTGTGCCTTGCCCCGGGCGCTGCCAACCCATGTAACACCCCACACAAGAAATAAATATATAGTAACTTATAACTTGTTTTCTCAATCAATTCTTGGAGAAGACAGATAGAAGCAGAGATGAAGATGATGGGGAAGACATGGAATGATCTAAAAAGAATGGCAAAAAACAGAACGACTTGGAAAGTGTTTGTTGAAGACCTATGCTCCACTGGGAGCTAAAAAGGTAGAAGAAGAAGAGCTTATAACTTCTTTCACAGCTTTATTTATGATTGCAAAAGAAGGCAATTAATAAAGAGAACTATCGCTATACGGCATGTCCCATTTTTTTGGGATGTACTGATCTGAAAATAGGCACCAGAGATTTTTGGGAGTGAAATTGTGGCGGCGTAGCGTTGCACTGATCACTCATATGCCATTGAAAAATGCATGCCTTATCACCACGTACCCTTCACCATAAAGTCCAAGAGAGGACATGGTCATGCTTGGTCATTGGATCCACATAAGACATGGTCACATTAAACTCACAGACATGACACGATCACATTAAACTCACAGACATGACACGATCACATTAAACTCACAGATAGGACATGGTCACATTAGACTCACAGACATGACATGATCACATTAAACTCACATACATGACATGATCACATTAAACTCACAGACATGACACGATCACATTAAACTCACAGATAGGACATGGTCACATTAGACTCACAGACATGACATGATCACATTAAACTCACAGACATGACACGATCACATTAAACTCACAGACAGGACATGGTCACATTAAACTCACATACCTGACATGATCACATTAAACTCACATACATGACATGATCACATTAAACTCACAGACATGACACGATCACATTAAACTCACAGATAGGACATGGTCACATTAGACTCACATATAGGACATGGTCACATTAGACTCACATATAGGACATGGTCACATTAGACTCACATACCTGACATGATCACATTAAACTCACATACATGACATGATCACATTAAACTCACAGACATGACACGATCACAGTAAACTCACAGATAGGACATGGTCACATTAGACTCACAGACATGACATGATCACATTAAACTCACAGACATGACACGATCACATTAAACTCACAGACAGGACATGGTCACATTAAACTCACAGACAGGACAAGATCACATTAAACTCACAGACAGGACATGGTCACATTAAACTCACAGACATGACAAGATCACATTAAACTCACAGACAGGACATGGTCACTGAGGTGTTTCACGTGAATTAATCAACTCCCCGATGAAAACAAAAACATCCCCCTGAGTTATTGCCCTTTTTTTAAACTTACACTAATTTCAAATGGAAGACATTCTAAAGATTATCCACCTTTTGATGATTGTATCAACTTATCACACAAGGCCAGGATCGTGTTAATAAGACTCCTAAACATTTCAACCATCTCATATAAGCAATTTTAAAGTAGAAAAAAAGTAATATACATTTCATCATCATCATCATTGGGTGCCGTCTCCGCATCGAAGGTTGGCCAGGATGAAGCGCCATTCCACTCTATCTCATGCTCCGATGGTGCAGATTGTCAGATGCTGACTTGTCCGTCTTTTGATGTTACTCGTCCATGTTAGTCTCGGTCTGCCTCTGCCTCTTTTACCTTGTATTTTCCCTTCCAATATTACTTTTAATGGGTTGCAGTGTCTTTTAACATGCCCCAAAAATGTCATTTGTCTTGTTCTAATTGTGTTTATTAGTTCTCTTTTCATTTTTAGTTGTTTGAAAACTTCATCGTTTGTTTTCTTTTCTTTCCATCCAATTCTATCTATTCTTCTATAAATCCACATTTCAAAGGCTTCAATTTTCTAATGTACAATTAGAAAAAAAAAAGTGCCTATTGGTAAGTTAGCTCATGGACGGACGGATACTCTCAACATTTCAATGTCAATTACACCCCCCACCAACACCCCCCTACCCCCACCTCACAAAAAAAAAAGAAAAGAAAATAAAGAAGGGGGAACAAATAAGGAGTCCTCTGTGACGTTTTTAAAATCCAACATCTTCTTCCTTTCCAGTATTCTTTCTTTTTCAACACACACACACAATAACAAGAAAAGTTACAACAACAACAACAACCCATCATATATGACGGCCTCCAGCCACATCTAATATTTATTGAATTATTTTATAAGCAAAATAAAGGAAGAGAAATAGCCTCGGTTCTCCCCAAATTCCAAATGTGGCATAAAACAGGCGACAAACACATCACACCCCAGCGATGCTATAAGAACGCCCTTTACCTTTAATATTTTACAAATAATAACAACGCTAGCTAGTTGCAAATGAATTTCTCATTTTTGTTGGTTGTTAATCCTATAAATGGCCAGCCTGTGGATACTTGCCCTTTTATTCTGCTGGAATGTTAATGGTTCCACTCCTAACAAAGCCAAACGCTACGGGCAAAAAAAAAAAAAAACCAGAATTGTTACATAATTGCAGAACATAAGCTGGTTTCTCTGGTCTGTTCCCAGATAACAACACACTGGTTGGGAGAGTCTAATTGTTTTACATCTCGTGTGTGTTGTGGTATTGCTTTTTGTGTACTGTTATTTTAAGATATGATTTTTTGTGTACTGGTATTTTAAGATATGATTTTTTGTGTACTGGTATTTTAAGATATGATTTTTTGTGTACTGGTATTTTAAGATATGATTTTTGTGTACTATTATTTTAACATATGATTTTTTGTGTACTGTTATTTTAAGATATTATTTTTTGTGTATACTGTTATTTTAAGATATTATTTTTTGTGTATACTGTTATTTTAAGATACTATTTCTTGTGTATTGTTATTCTAAGATATTATTTTTGTGTACTGTTATTTTTTAAGATGTTATTTTTTGTGTACTGTTATTTTTTAAGATATTTTTGTGTGTATTGTTATTTTAAGATATTATTTTTTGTGTACTGTTATTTTTTAAGATATTATTTTTTGTGTACTGTTATTTTTTAAGATATTTTTGTGTGTACTGTTATTTTAAGATATTATTTTTTGTGTACTGTTATTTTTTAAGATATTATTTTTTGTGTACTGTTATTTTTTTAAGATATTATTTTTTGTGTACTGTTATTGTTTAAGATATTTTTGTGTGTACTGTTATTTTTTAAGATATTATTTTTTGTGTACTGTTATTTTAAGATATTATTTTTTATGTACTGTTATTTTAAAATATTATTTTTTGTGTACTGTTTTTTTTAAGATATTATTTTGGTAATTTCCTAGTTTGATCAGATATAGTATTTCAGTTTGGAAGAGTGATGTCCCCTAAAATATGTCTGCCAAAATACAGTGGTTCTACGCATTCTTGGCGTTGGGGTCATTACGCCGATTGGTAATCAACCGCACAATTCCCTTCGATCAGAAGATCATAATTAGGCCGAGTGGCGTCGTTTTTGTCACGCGTTATAATATATTTATAAATATTTAACACTAAAGCTAAACCTAACCCCTGGACCCAACGCCCAATCAACAGATACTCCGAAATGATTACATGCCAGCGTAATGACCCAACGCCAAGAATGCGTAGAACCACTGTATTTTGGCAGACATATTTTAGGGGACATCACTCTTCCAAACTGAAAGACTATATCTGATCAAACTAGGAAATTACCATTATTTTTTATGCACTGTTATTTTAAGATATTATTTTTTGTGTATTGTTATTTTAAGATTTTATTTTTTGTGTATTGTTATTTTAAGATATAATAATTTTGTGTACTGCTATTTTAAGATATAATAATTTTGTGTATTGTTATTTTAAGATATTATTTTTTTGTGTACTGTTATTTTAAGATATTTTCCACACAAAACACCCCATTAATTAGCAAAGTCAAGGAGCTATCATTACGGCTCCGGTTTTAATTTCCGTGGATGTTAGATTGAGAAGAAACTAATGGAAAAGACATACAAAGAATGAAATTTTGAGGAAAAAGAAAAGTGAGAGGAATTAAAGCCAACTTTAGCACATTATCTTTCTTTCCCCTTTATCTATTTATTTTTTAACCACAATATTTACGAGGCCTACATTTTTTAGATCAAGAAATTATGTTCCCAAATACCGCTCACTTCCATCTACGAACAAACAAATCTACTCTATATCTAATCTTTCTTCAAATCTTCCTTTCTTTCACCTTCCACATTCCTCCTTAAATCCTATCTCCTATAAATAAATGTCAGTATAATCTATCTTTTATCTAAATTCTTATTTTTGCTCGTTTAGAAAAACACAAAAAAGATGTAAATAACTCAAGACGTAAAATAGCTGTAATCAATAAAATAACGAATAAAATAAATCTGATGAGAAGCTAAGTTGATGACTACACCCCACAAACACGTGCAATGATATGCTGTGAATGTCAGTAATCCTATTAAAATCGACATGCAGCGCCACCACACAGCAAACAGTGCATTGGCTTCCTGCCGAAATACCAGGCATTCCTAGCATATCCTCCGACCGACACGGGGTCACGGTTTGGCCGATTCCTAAGTATCAAAACACACCATTATGGGCATTCAAATAAATCAATAATTTAAAATAAAAAAACACACACACAAATAACATAAAGTGACCGATTAAAATAGCAAAACAACCCTTATTATTGTTTCGCCTTGATTTTAAATCGGCCGGCCTCAAACTGTGAGCAGAGACAAAGAGCATCGGGGAATAACTTGAGCTTAGTTCTCGACATGTTACAGAAATCTTTAAAAATATAATGGGAGTTTAACACAATATCACTCATTAATGTAGCGGTTAAACATCTACAATCTCGGTAATTATTTAACCGATTAAATAATTTAATAATACGACAAAACACGCTCTAATTTCGGCTTAATTTGGCATTAACTGACACGACTACAACAATGACTTTACAATGCAGATTACGTAGGACCTGGTACGACACGTAACGAAATGAGAACGTAAAAAGGGACTACGTAGATTTAACGAAATAAAATAACTTACCGTTGTTCCGACTTGATGTCTCGACCATGCAGGCAGCTCGAGATAGTACATCTAGAGCTGATTCCATCGCCTCTGGATCCAGAGAAATGTTTGAAAAATATCAGTCCAATTGCACTCGTCTTGTCCTTATTTAAGCAGACTAATCGCTGTTATTGAAGAAACCTTACTTCTGTCGTAGTAATCCTTGTGACTAAATTAAAACACAGTTTCAGTCAAATCAACACACTTCTTACTCACATGTGAATAAATCAACAATTGAAACATCACAATCGGTACCATAACCCTCGCTATCGCCTCGGTGCCTTCGTTAATGATCCAGCGAAGCGAGAACAAAGTCTGTGGGCAACATCAGTGAGGAATGACAAGAATTTTCAGGTCACATGACCGGCGTACTGTCACGTGATATCGTTTGAGCTGGCTCTGCGTTGCATTCATGTTTTCTTCCCTGTGTTGAGATTACAAACGATCGATTTGATGGCTAAGCTCAGTGCGTAGTCAATATATGTATTCTTTGTTTATAGGAGGGTGGTTTCTCTTCGTCTCTATCGTTTATTTATTAATTCTTTCTCATATAGTAATATCAGCTACTCTCTCACAAAACAGGACATTTATTTTACACTCGACATTACAGTATTATTTAATTTCTAGATTTTGACCGCGTCATCGTTTAAGTTTAAAGTCAGGATGGAGGAGTAATTAGTCAACTGGACTTTTTAGGTCAGGTTCGATCCACTTATCTAATGTTCTCGAGGTTCACCGAGCCATGAAAGGTTTGCAAAAGTTTTCATTTATTTATTTTTTTTTTAAACGACAGTCTGAAATTACACAATCTCACTAACAATAGTTCCCCTTTTCGACGAAATTATACAATTTCACAGACAATAGTTTTGTTCTTTTGAGCAAATTACACAATCTCACTAAAAATAGTTCCCCTTTTCGACGAAATTATACAATTTCACAGACAATAGTTTTGTTCTTTTGAGCAAATTACACAATCTCACTAACAATAGTTCCTTTCTTTGTGTAGATTACACAGTCTCGTTAACAAAAGTTTCCTTGTACATAGAAACTGCACAATGTCAGTTATTAAAACAGTGTCATGTTTCTCTCTCTCCAGCGGTTGACTGACTTATGAGATGCATCTTAGGCAGCAGCGTTAGAACAAAGAAGAAAAAACCACAACGCATCATTTGTTGCGTGGGTTAGATATGTTGTACATGCTGTATATATGTTTTTATATTGTTGGACAGTGTAGTCAGCATTACGCCAGTGCCGTCGTCCTTTCAAGACAACAAAATTAAGGTTCAGTAAACAAATGCAACAAATTAAAAATCGTCTAGATAATTTTAAAAGAAAAACATTTAAGGTTATGTAAACAATAAAGAACGATAGGTTGAGTAAAGAAGAAACACTATTTAAGGTTGAGTAAACAAAAACACATATTTATGGTTCAGTAAACAACAAAAAACATTTAAGGTTGAGTAAAAAAACACATATTTATGGTTCAGTAAACAACAAAAAACATTTAAGGTTGAGTAAAAAAAAAACACATATTTATGGTTCAGTAAACAACAAAAAACATTTAAGGTTGAGTAAACAAACGCACATATTTATGGTTCAGTAAACAACAAAAAACATTTAAGGTTGAGTAAACAAAAACACATATTTATAGTTCAGTAAACAACAAGAAACATTTAAGGTTGTGTAAACAACAAGAAACATTTAAGGTTGAGTAAAGAAGAAAAACTATTTAAGGTTGAGTAAACAACAAAAAAATTTTAGGTTGAGTAAACAACAAGAAACATTTAAGGTTGTGTAAACAACAAGAAACATTTAAGGTTGAGTAAACAACAAAAAACTGTTAATATTCTTCTTTCCATCCTCATCTGCCTTTCAGCGTCGAGGGGAAATATTATTTGCGATCTTTTGCTCTTCTGTTCGCCTCTGCTGCTGTTATGTTTCCTAGTGCTTCTAATATTCCATCAATCCATCTTTTTCGTGGTCGACCCTTGGGTCTGGTGTTCTCACAACGTTTGTTGAAGGTTCGTTGTGTTGTATTGTGTTCTTTCTGCCTTGTCACATGGCCAAACCATTTTATCTGTTGTTTCCTTATATATTCTATGGTGGGGGATATTTCTAGCTTTTTTCTCAGTTCTTCATTTCTGATCTTATCTCTCAGACTGTTTCTTATCATTCGTCTAACACATTTCATCTCTGTAGAGGTTATTTCGCTTATTGTTCTTGCATCTAGGGTCCAGGTCTGGCATTGGTAGCACAACGTTGGGATGAAGATTGTATTGTATAGTGCTCGTTTTGCCTCCAGAGCTATTTCTTTGTTGGACAATAGTGGTGATAACTGTCCAATGATTTTACAAGCCTTGTTGCATCTTTATTCTATCTCTGCTGTTTGGGAATTATCGTTTGTCCTTAGACTTCCTAGGTATTTGAATTCCTCTACTTGTTTTAGTTGTCTGCTTTCTATAGTTATGTTGATGTTCTGTTTATTTTTGGCGACATTCATGACTTCTGTTTTGTTGATGTTGATTTTCATGTTGTATTTTGTGCCTGAGATGTTGGGTTTGTTTAAGTGTTCTTGTAGGTCTTCTATTGTTTCATGTATTAGTGTCTGATCGTCTGCAAATAAAAGCTCGTTGATCTCCTTTGTCTCTGAAGGGTTAGCTAGCTTGCATATATAGTCCATGTATGTAATAAACAGTAGGGGAGTAGTCTTTTAATTGTTTTATTTTTAATGTCTGTTCTTTTATCTCTGTTCAAAATATATATAGCACTTTTTGTCTTGTCAGGCGGTTTAGTGGAGGCTATTGTGTATTTTATTTTTGAGGTTTTTGTCTTTATCGAACAGCTTCTCTCGTGTCTGATTCTACTGTTTGACAAACACATTCAGCCACAGAATGAACTAGTCAGACCCACTTATCCACAGGGGTTTTTCAATCTTATTTTATGTGTATTTTCACTCTTTTTTCCCCTCTTATATGTATATTGAAGGTTGGGGGGGGGGATGTGAGTGAAGCTATATATGTTATCTCGGGGTAACCTGTCGACTAAATTAAACTAGTTTGGGGACTGGTTGGTCTCGAGGCAAGATGCCGGCCTCGAGACAGAGAGGTTGTGGGTTCAAATCCCGGCTGCACCAGTTAGGATTTTTATTTATGAATTCTCTCAGCTGCGAGGCCAGGCTTGACACGTCAATTAGTCATCGACAGAAAACAAATATGAGTACCTCCGAAGACGGAGTCATCTGCATGTGCGGCGAGGGATCCCTGCGCACACGACTGCCAGGGAAAATAGATTAACACGCAATATTTAGTCCCAGAACAACAACAAAAAATACTTTAGTCCAAAACAAAACCACATGAAGTTATAATATGCTCGTGTTATTGTAAGTTCTCATTAGCTGACAGTTCATACGCTGCAGTTTGAACTTCATAAAGCTTGGCACTTGGTAATCTGTTTCTTCTTCGTCTTCTTTACTTCCTTTGTTTTTACTCTTAGGGTAACGAGAGAGATACAGAGTTCATGTTCTTGCTCTTCTGGCAGCCTCAGCCATTGATAAGTTAAATATCAACAACTCAAGAAAACAAGAAAGAAGGAAAAGAAAGAAAAAAAAAGAAAGACAAAGCAAGTTAAGAAAGAAAACAAGAGAGAAAGAAAGAAATAAAGAAAGAAAGGAAGAAGTAAATAAAGAAAGACAGAAAGAAAGAAAGAAAGAAAGAAAGAAAGAAAGAAAGAAAGAAAGAAAGAAAGAAAGAAAGAAAGAAAGAAAGAAACCCAATAAAACTAGTACAATAGACAGGTAAATTTACAAAGTCATTTTTCCCATGCCTGCTTTAGAGACATGACGTATCCTTCCCCAGGTTGCAATGCTTTAAAGTAATCTGTTGTTATGGTAACAGCTTCGGTAACTCTTGTTTCCTATTTGAACCTAGAATGTCAGTCCAACTCTGATGGTGTTGGTCCTTCCTATGTTTTCGCTGACTGCCATTCCATTATATCTATCATCCTGTTAATGTTGATTGTTGTCCAGTTTTACGTTATCGTCATCATCATCAAGTACCGGGCCTGCTGGCGTAGGTGATCATGTCTCTCCACAACTTTCGTTCTCGACAGCTATTTATCATTTCTGTTGTTGACCTTCTGCCAAGCCATTCTCTTAAGCTGTCTGTTATTTTTTCTCTTTGTTTCCCTCTATCTCTACTTCCCTCAACTTTTCCAGTTGTTACAATATATTCCGGTTGTTCTCTTCTCATTACATGGCCAAAAAATGATGATTGTTTCTTCCTAATATTGGAAATTAGTTCTCTTTTTGCTTTGACCTTTTTCAGAACGTTTTCATTACTCTACTTCGCTTCCTATGGTACTCTGAACATTCTTCTGTAAAACCACATTTATACAGACTCCAGTGATTTTCTTGTCTGTTGTCCTATTGTCCTATTATATACATAACATTTAAGAACTCTTTTTCTTGTTTCTCTTGCCAAAAATGGATTGCATAGTATCTTTCTCATTTTTTTTGGAAAGCTGCGTTTGCCTGAGCCATTCTGCATCTCACCTCTTTTGTACATCTTCCGTGTGAGGTTAACAAAGTTCCCAATACCTGTTTTAATAATGTTCCACTTGTCTTTATTTTGCACTGAGGTGATGTCTTTACTTTATAATTTTAGTATATTGTACCTTAATATGCCAGCGCTCAACAGTAATCTTGTTATAAGTGCAACCTCTGTGGCTTAGTTGTTAGCTTCATCGTTATTGATCAGAATAACCCCGGGTTCAATTATAAGAGATGATACTATTTTTTTTAATGTTTCGAATAAGTATGTCTTCGGGGTTCATCTAGCCTCTAAAAGTGGGTACCAGATATTTTTTCTTGGAAAAAATAGGCGGCCTGGCGTGGCGTGATATCGACCACACTGCCCACAAAATGTATCATTGGTCGTGGAAAAAACAAATATAGCCACTAACATCAATGTTTCCATAGGCCTAACAAGGCTTGAATATATACTGTTAGCACTACCTACCGATGGCGCGATGCCATTGAATACGGGTTCAATCCTGCTTTGGTCCATATTTTTTTCTGTTGTTGATTATTTGTCATTTTTTCCGAGTGATGTAAACATACCTCTTCCTCCGAATTGATTCAATGGCGCGATAGCTCGATGGTTAGTGAACTGAACTACAAAGGACAAGAACGGGTTTGGTCTTGATCGACGGTTTCCAGGTTCACCCAGCCTTAAATGGGTACCTGATTTTTTTTCTAGGATCGACTCCACAAGATTTCTGGTCAAATATGCATCTAGATTAATATGACCAAAACGAAAGTCGTGGATATTTTTACTAACAAAGCCTCTGATGTAACAATTATCATCGACATTTTACAAAAAAATTTACAGATTTTACCTACCTAGACAGCAAAATATCCAAAGATGGAGACATAACATCAGAAACCATGACATGCATTGCAATGGCATCAAATGTTTTCAACAAACTGACGAACATCTGGAGATCCGATGTTCTCAATCAGCGAACAAAACTTAGACTGTACAACTCCTGTGTGACGCCAGTGATAACTTATGTGTGTGAAAGTTGGAAACCCACCAAGACTTTAGATAGGAAATTAAATACCCTTGAAGACAAATGTCTTCCTAGGATCTCAAACATAAGCTAAAAATAAAATATTTAATGAACAAATAAGAGACGGTTCAAAACAAGAAAACGTGTCGATCTTTATCAGAAGAAGGTGCTGGAGATATATCGGCCATGTGTGCTCAGAATGAATAAAGAAAGACTTCCCCCATCAGGGAATCCCATCTGGTAGAAGAAAACAAAGAAGGCCAAGAGAATCGCTACGCAGAACAATTACTAGGGTAGACTCAACCATGGGACTAAGAAACAACCACGAACTACAAGAACTAGCAGCTGATCGGCAATCGTGGAGAAATATGACTTCCGCCCAATCTGCGTTTTCTGTCCGGTAGGAAAATGAATGAATTATTTGTGACTATTATTTCCTTATAGCGAACACATTTACTATTAGTTTAGTTTAGTTTAGTTTAGTTTAGTTTAGTTTAGTTTTAGTTTAGTTTAGTTTAGTTTAGTTTAGTTTAGTTTAGTTTAGTTTAGTTTAGTTTAGTTAGTTTAGTTTAGTTTAGTTTAGTTTAGTTTAGTTTAGTTTTAGTTTAGTCGACAGAAAATCTTCATTGCACAACGGATAGTTTAGTTTAGTTTAGTTTTAGTTTAGTCGACAGAAAATCTTCATTGCACAACGGACAACTCCACAATATTCACATTCACTCCTCAGCACATCCGCATCACACTAGCGAAGGCACTGACGATGGCTCCAACTCTGATGCACGAACTACGAAGCTCTAAGGTAGACCTTGACCTCAGTCTCCTTGGCCGCCGCTTACGACACGCTTGGCAGCTGACAGTGGCTCTATTCTTGTCTCCCCTAACTGTAGTCAGGACCACGAAAGCCATACAGATGAGAAACAAACGTATTATCCCTACCCCCTTTTTATAACTGACTATCATCACACTGCAGCAAGAATGGTCTCAGTCTGTATAGTAAGAAAACAGAAGTGATGGTCATTTAGAAGGAACAAACATCACCAGCATACAGCGTTTAAAAAAAAAAACAGGACACATTTGAAACAAGTGCAACGTGTCAAAAACTTGCGCACAATAATAACATCAGATAGAAAATGCACCACAGAAATAAAAAAAAAAAAAGAAGAATAGCTCAAGCCAAAATAGCATTTCAGAAAATGAAAAAAAAACGTTTTATGCAACAAATCTATGTCAACAGAAGTGAGAAAGAGAGTTCTTTGGTGCTATATAGAACCAACTCTGACATACTATGGACAGTAGACAACAAACGAAGACGATTACAGGCCACAGAAATGGGATTTATCAGAAGAATGTTGAAAGTTCCCTGGACAGTTAAAAATAGACCAATGAGGAAATTCTCAAAATGGCCAACACAAAAAGGGAGCCACTAAGAAACATCAGAAAGAAACAATCAACATTTTTCGAGCACATCGTCAGGAGAGGAAAGTTGGAAGGAATACTTAGTTACAACTGTCAAAATACAGGGAAAGAAAGATCGCGGACGACCAAGAGAGAAGATAATAGATAGCTTGGTGTCATGTCATGAAAAACGGTTAACAAACGAATCTATATGATGCACTGTATATAAAAGATTATGGAAGGACATTATGGCCTACGCCAACCGGTATGGCACATGATTGTCAAGATCATCATCATCACACTGTATCTATAACTCTACTAAATCTACCACTGTATTATTAAACATGATTAATATCCTGATATGAAGGATTATCAGTTTAAAATAAAATAATTTTCTCTGACTCTACTATACATCACTTTCATCCGAATTGTATTACAGCTCCAGTTGAAAATGTCCAAAACATTTGGCATAAGCTACGCTCACATCAATATGATAAATAGTAAATTCATTTTAAAAAATGTGCCTACCACTAGCAAATGTCCTGTTGGGATCAAGTTACCATCTTCCAACGGCGCACAGACACAACAAACTGAGACATCATATGCACCACTGATACAACATTTCAACATATGTTGGAATATATTGTCTCCGGGCTGACAACGGTTGAACTTCTGTTGCAAACCCGCACAATATGCAAGAGATGGAATAAGTAGCAAGCGATAGCACCTAGCCTCTCTTTCACGAATGACTTTGTTTGTTGATATCATCATCAGCATTATCATCATCATCAGCATTATCATCATCACCACCATCATCACCATCATCACCATCATCACCATCATCATCACCACCATCATCATCATCATCATCATCACCATGTTCACCGTCATCAATATCATCATAATATCAACACCATAATCACCATCATCATCATCATCACAGCAGGCCGGACGAATCAATATGTGTTTCGATATCCCCCTAGAGAATCTCGAGAAAATCAGAGGAAAATGCTGCCACATGTGCACAAACTCCGTAGCACGAATCCACGTATTGATAGTTCTTTGCCGATAAATTTGCCCGTGCAGCGGCCATATTTATGTCCTACAATTTTCGACTTTAACTGTCAAGAGTTCTTCAAGGTGCACGAGTGCACACGAGACCTCCTGTTTATTGCCGTTATCCAAGAGGGCTAGATATCGGATCTTAATACCCAATTGATCAAAGGGAGAGTAATATCATTAAAAAACCGCGGATTAATTTTTCCTATTTTGAAAAAAAAATCACCGCCTTTTCTGGTGGGATTTAAACCCGGGTTCTGTCTCTCTTGAGGCCGACGTGGGAATCTCTGGACTACCCAACCCCCACGAATGACTGAAAGACTTTTATACATGATAAGTCTAGGGAACTTTGGGTTGAACTGTGTCTTATACAGGATAAGCCTAGGGAACTTTGGGTTGCACTGTGTCTTATACAGGATAAGTCTAGGGAACTTTGGGTTGAACTGTGTCTTATACAGGATAAGTCTAGGGAACTTTGGTTGAACTGTGTCTTATACAGGATAACTCTAGGGAACTTTGGGTTGAAATGTGTCTTATACAGGATAAGTCTAGGGAACTTTGGGTTGAACTGTGTCTTATACAGGATAAGTCTAGGGAACTTTGGGTTGAACTGTGTCTTATACAGGATAAGTCTAGGGAACTTTGGGTTGAACTGTGTATTATACAGGATAAGTCTAGTGAACTTTGGGTTGAACTGTGTCTTATACAGGATAAGTCTAGGGAACTTTGGGTTGAACTGTGTCTTATACAGGATAAGTCTAGGGAACTTTGGGTTGAACTGTGTCTTATACAGGATAAGTCTAGGGAACTTTGGGTTGAACTGTGTCTTATACAGGATAAGTCTAGGGAACTTTGGGTTGAACTGTGTCTTATACAGGATAAGTCTAGGGAACTTTGGGTTGAACTGTGTCTTACACAGGATAAGTCTAGTGAACTTTGGGTTGAACTGTGTCTTATACAGGATAAGTCTAGTGAACTTTGGGTTGAACTGTGTCTTATACAGGATAAGTCTAGGGAACTTTGGGTTGAACTGTGTCTTATACAGATTCGACGATAACATCTAAGAGAATTGAGTAAAGGGAAACAACCCCATGCGTGTATAGTTATTGTTCTTTACTTTCTAATGCTCCAAATAATTCTCAGTGGGTGAAGAATATACAAATGAAATAGATTGCTGATCTGGTTAGTGTGCCGAGAGAGTTCATACCATGCACAAATGACATATTTTGGGGACTAGGTGGTCTAGAGGTACGACGTCGGTCATGAAGGAGCCGGGTTCAAAGCTCACCGGAAGCGGTGGTGCTTTTAGTTTGTTTGTTTGTTTCCAAAATGATCCTCCCCCGATCTCTTCGCGAGATTCGTCGATTAGTGGCGAGATCCGACGTCTATCCCTCTCGGATAAAAGCCAAAAACAGGAGATCCCGTGTGCATTCGCGCATGTTAAAGTAGACTTGGCAGTTAAAATCTAAAAAAAGTAGGTCGCTCTTTGATATTATCTTCCCATCTCTTTGTTTACCTACCTCTCCTTATTTCTCATTTCACAGTTCCTTGCAGAACGGTCATTGCTAGGCCAGATGATAGAGATACGTAGCCAAGGAATTTCATTTTGCGTTTCTAATAACAATGAAAATGTATCATGTATCCAGATGCCTTATTGTATCCTTTTGTGAACTTTTTTCGTTATTTATGATTTTTCTCTGCGGCAACCACCCCTGGTCTCAGCCACGAGGCCTGACTTGAAACATCAATTACTCATCGACGGAAAAAAGTATGAGTACCCCTGAAGTCTGAGTTATCTGCCTGAGCGGCGAGGGATCCCTGTGCACACGGCTGCCAGGGAAAAACGGATTAACACACAAAATTCAGTTCCTAGTCTCTAGGGACTTCGTCAGAGGTAAAAGCTGGCGAACGAAAAAAAAAAAATGTCTGATCCGATCTAAGTTAGAGATGCTCAAAATCTTGCGATAACATTTCATCTTCAAAGCTTGTATTTTCCTCCTTAGCTCTGCTGGAGTCCATTTCAGTCTACCAACTTTTTGCGAGATTTTTCTATGTGATCCACAGAGAGATTAACGTCACCAAGAACACTTGTTGAATTTCCGTAACGATAGCCCTTATTTACAAGAAGAAAATTAAGCGTCTCAGTTTATCTATCTATCATCGTCATCATATCTGTGGAACACCAGGAAACGAGAGAGCAGATCAACTGGCAAAAGAAGATGCAACAGGCACACAACTAGATGCATCAGTTACATACCATCAGAAGAAACAGATAATCAAATCAATCAGAGGACGAAAAGCTACAGGAAACGCCATTACAGATATAGACAATATTTCAGGCGAACGAAAGATAAATAGATCATTATCATCATCAAGTACCATGCCTGCTGGTGTAGGTGATCATGTCTCTCCACAACTTTCGATCTCGGCAGTTATTTATCATTTCTGTTGTAGAGTTCGTGCCAAGTAATTCACTTAAGCAGTCTGTTATCGTTTCTATTAACTCCCCTCTATCTCTTCGTCCCTCAAATTTCCCAGTTGTTACAATATATACCAGCCATACCATTCTCAATATATGTCCAAGAAATGCTGATTAATTGATCACGGCTGTATTATTGCAGTGGTTCCCAAACTTTTGAAACCCGTGGCTCCCTTTCTCTGCCGATCATACACATGCCACGCCTCACTGTTTTTACGGTCGTATACGTTGAGTTAACTTCAAGATATGGTATCATCATCATAATGTGTCATATCGGTTGGGGTAGTTGATCACGTTCTTCCACAATCTTCTATCCACACTGCATCGTATCAATTCTGTTTTGGTGTCTTTTTCCCATGCCATGACATCAAGCTATCCAGTATCTTCTCTCTTTGTCGTCCGCGATCTCTCTTTCCTATGTTTTTCCAGTTGTAACCAAGTATTTTGACTTTCCTCTTCTCATGATGTGCACGAAAAATTTTAATTACTTCTTTCTGGTGTTTTTCTATGAACTCCCTTTTTGTTTTGGCCTCTTTGAGAATTTCCTCATTGGTCTTTTTATCTGTCCGGGGAACACACACACACACGCACACACACGCACGCACACACACACACGCACACACACACACACTCAACCAAAGAGAGATACACACATACACACAGAGAATTAGAGAGCCACACACACTCAAACACAGAGAAATAAACACACAGACACACACCAACAAACAATAATTGCGACCAACAACATCAGCTTCAACCAACAAACAAAAGTTCTGACCAAACAACATGAGTTTTATTTCAAATAAACAACAATAATTTTAATCAGCACATAGAAGTGTTCACAGTCCAACAATAATTTAATCAAGAAAAATATGTACCTTGCTAACTACAGCTTTAACTATCAAATCTTTATCTAAATAACAAAAAAATATATTTTACAAATTAACAGCAGTCTTAGAAAACAATATTTGTAGCCAGGGTTGTTCTTTTCAGCCGGAACGTGTTTCTTTAAACTTTTCAAGACTTTAACGGTCCCTGAACTTCACAACTCACTGCCGATTTTTAACTCCCATTTGCTAAATATAATATTAATCAACATTATAATACAATTATATAAAACACCATAGACACACTATAACCATTGATGGTAAATGTAAAACTGAAATAAACAAAAGAAAAGGAATGGCAAAAAGTAATTTTAATGCTATGAAAAATATACATGTACTAACATCAAAACAAATAACACAAGGGCTAAAAACTAAGAATAGCAAAATGTTATATCTTCTCAACATTACTGTATGGTGCAGAAACATGGACATTAGACAAGAAAACAGAACAGAAAAATGAAACTTTTGAAATGTGGATTTATAGAAAATAGGTAGAATTGGATGGAAGGAAAAGAAAACAAACGATGAAGTCTTAAAACAACTAAAATTGAAAAGAGAACTACTAAATACAATTCAAACAAAGCAAATTAGATTTTTGGGGCATGTTAAAAGACACAACAAACTACTAAAAGTAATCTTGGAAGGGGGAAATTTAAGGTAAAAGAGGCAGAGGCAAACTAAGACTAACGTGGACGTGTAACATCAAAGGCTGGAAAAGACAGCCTATGACAACCTGCACCATCAAAGCAAGAGACAGAGCCCGAATGGCGCTCCATGGTAGTCAACCTTCGATGCGGAGACGGCACTCAATGAAATATAATATACGTATATATATATATATATATATATATATTATATATAATTTACTACATATGAAATGCAATATGCACATATAAGAACATGGGAGCCTCAAAGGTTTTGTATTTTACGATTTTCTCATTTTATGAAATAACTATAAAGATACGGTTAACTTCTTATGTTACCAAAAAAAAAAAAAGGCCTTGGTTAATAATTTTAAATTAACAGCAGTATAAATTCATAGAAAACATTAGCTGTATAATGTTAAATACCGACATAATTAAAGGTTGAAAACTAGACAGTTATCCATGCAGAGCCTAAAAGTGCAGCAAATTAAAGCACGGGATTATTTACAATACACCAAATATTAACAGAAGTGAGGGTTACCGTTCTGTTTCCTGCGGGAAATACATGTTTCCATTCAGGAACGGACCTTTTCAATTGGTCTGTATTTTCATTACAAACCTGGTCTGGCGAAAGAATGCGAACTATTTCTCTGACGTCATAGAGAGATTAGCTGTATCGAGTCGGCGAAGTCCTAGACTTTGCAGATAAAGAAGGAAATGTTGTTTGTCAGTTTATTCATTTTAGGAATTGAATTATAAATAGAATGGCATTTATTCATACATTTATAGATATATGTAAACCTTGCTAAGCAGAAGTTTAAATTTGCAAAATGAGGTTTCATCAGCAAAGGTACAGGTATGTGATACGGTCTTAATTGCTAAAAGTGAAAAGAAATATAGAAAATGTGACGGCAGGCAAAAATAGATTCTTTTGACTTTACAATTGAAACGCGCGTATTGGTAGGTACTCTTAAAGTCTTATCTGGTCATGTACACAAATTGTGTTGCACTATTTTTCTACAACTTGCGGTCCAGTCATTTGTCTTCAACGTGCTACTATTCTAGTTTTTTTTGGCTTACATTTTTTTTAACTTCCTGATCCTTCTGCAAGTTATATGTCATTTATAGTCAGAGTTACATCCCATAGAACAGTAGACAAATAATAATAAATGAATATGATTATACAGGGAAACTTCCGAGGCGATAATCAGCGAATCAATTCAGAGGAAGAGGTATGTTTACAGCACTGGGAAAAAATGACAAATAATCAACAACAGAAAAAACAGAAAAAAATATGGACCAAAGCAGGATAGAACCCGTACTCAGTGGCTCAGCGCCTTGCCACGAAAAGCCAAACGCTAGGGAACACTGCCACTCAGCTAACTAAAACCACAGGACAGTAGTTTTACTAGAATGGCCGGTTTTCCATTTCCGAGCTTATATCGAGTTTGGCTTCTCTTCGTTGGGAAGCCCGCCGGACTATCTTGCCCCACCCACCCCTTGCACAAATATTTGTATATATTTTACTGGCTATCCCCCTTCCCCTTTTTCTGGCAAGGACAAGTTAGACCAGGGATGGACAGCCTTTTATTTTTTGAGGCCCAGATGTGAAAACTATGTAGACGCCGAGAGCCAAAAACCATCATCTTATAAAGCCATTACATAAATTACCTAATTTGCATTCACAAGCGATTGTAATGTTAAAATCGTATTAGTGATGGATAGTGGAAGACAGAAAAGAGAGTGGAATGAAAGAGAGAGAAGTGAGACAAAAAGGTTTTTGTTTTTTTTGGGGGTGGGGGGGGGGTGAAAATTCAACAATAAAGTATAAATAGAAAGCTTACTGGTTATGGTTTGTTTATTTATAATGTTACTTTTCGTGTATTTTTTGTTTTTGTTTGTTTTATTAACTCAGGGAATGGAGTGTATAGTAATTTTCACATCAAGCACAAGGGCCGGTCAAAATAGCTTGGCGGGCCGGTTCTGGCCAGCGGGCTGTGAGTGTCCCTACTCTGCGTTAGACGGTTGCGACCGCCAGTACAGGCTCAGTGAACCAAAGACCTCGTTTCACCTCTTACAGGGGCTTCCCGAAATATGTTTGATTCAAAATAGAAGAGTCAACAAAACGAGAGTCAACAAGATGATAGTCGACAGGACGAGAGTCGACAAAACGAAAGTGAGGAGAGTCGACACGACAAGAGTCAACAAAACAAGAGTCGACAAGAGGAGAGTCGTGAAGGACGAAAGTCGACAAAACGAGAGTGAGTAGAGTCGACAAGACGAGAGTCGAGGTAATCCCCGCTGTCCTGGATGCAACTGACATAGAAGACCTAGTTTTGCATCGCCTCTATGATGGACCATCTCCAATGTCTCCAGCAGAGCCCATGAGAATCAAGAGAGCCCCTTTACTAAAGTTACAACTCTCGGCCTGATACAAAAACATGAGAGTATCTCTGAAGTCGGATAATATCTGCCTGTATGGTGGGGGAACACCCGAGCACACGACTGCCGGTGTAAAAAATAGGAAAAGGTGATATTCACGCAAGATTTAGTCCCTCGGGATTTCGCTAGAGATATGAAGCTGGTGACTGTAAACAAACAAACAAACAAACAAACAAGAGAGCCGCTTCAACCAATCGCTTTCTTTGACTTAAGAGCTAATGGCATATTACCAATCTGTCCTGCAACAGTTTCCTCCCGTTTATTTTTATAGTAAAAAAAAAAAAATAAATAAAAAAAGTAAATAGCTCCGTCACGCCAAGTGGTGTATAGGGAAGATGATGTTAGTGATCATAATTTTTACAGACCTTCGGCACATGATTTGTTGGGTACTGTGGTCAGTATTACGCCCGTGCCGCTTTATTTTCCCTAAAAAATACTAAGAAACCTAGTAGTAGCTGAGGGCAAGTGAAGAGCATACGACCGCAAATTATATCTCCCCTCGACGCTAAAATGAAATTGAGGAAGAAAAGATGAAAAATGAGAGGGTCACATTGACATTCGTAATGTCTCAAATGCTCGTTATTTTCTTACGGAACCCAGTCACTAACTAGCTGTTGTATATTTACATCTCCCCTCATATAAAATTGTTTTTAATTTAGTCCTTGTGTTATATATTTAAATGATTGATCTGTACTTAAGTAAGTAAAGTGCACCGTCACGCCAAGTGGTCTATAGGCAAGATGATGTTAGTGATCATAATTTGTACAGACCTTCGGCACATGATTTGTTGGGTACTGTGGTCAATATTACGCCCGTGCCGCTTTATTTTCCCTTAAAAAAAAATCCGGTACCCATTTTAGGCTGGGTGAACCTGGAAGCCGTCGATCAAGATCGAACCCGCCTCTTGTCCTTTGTAGTCCAGTTCACTAACCACTGAATTATCGCGACTTCTTTATTATTCCAGTGTCTTTCCCCAATTTCTACTGAAAACAAGTTAAGCACTTTAATTTGTTGGATATCAGTCATATGACCATTTGCTATACCAATGAAAGACCAACATGTTACAGTACTGCTGAACCACCAGTAATGTGACTGTGGAATTTAAACACATAAAAATGTTGAATTGTGCAAAAAAAACAACAACAATAATATTTATCCATGTTTTATACATTGGACTCATTTATAAAAATGCTAGAGGGTCAAAGGTTGTTAATCCTACTGTTTGCTTAATGAATTAGTATGCATATGCACTTGCACTCTCTATGGCGAGAGACAAAAAAAAAGGTGGGGGGAGCTAACAAGGAAAAGAAAAACTGAGCGGAACAGAACATTGATTTTTTCGTTCGCCAACTTTCCCTTCTGGCGTTAATCCGTTTTTTTCCCCCTGGCAGCCGTGTGGCAGCCGGGGCCCGTGGGCTGCTGCTGAGACCAGGGGTGGTTGTCACAGGGAGAGAGAAATCACGAATAAAAATCCAAAATAGTACAGCCGGGATTTGAACTCACAACCACTCTGTCTCGAGACCAGCGTCTTGCGTGGAGACCAATCAGTTCCCCGAACAGAATGTACAGAACAAATAGTTATGTTTAAATGAGACTAAAAACCGTCGCAATCACGTGATAAAGAGTCATACCATACCATGTGACCTATAGGGAAAATATGGATCTTTGATTTCTTTCTTCATTTACCTTTCAGCGAAGATGTTGGGAGACATTTTGTGTTGTGTTGTTATTTGGTTAGCCTCCCTTGTTATCGCGCTTCCAAGTATTTCCGGCATGGGGGACTGGTTGGTATCGAGACAAGACGCCGGCCTCGCAACAGAGAGGTTATGAGTTCAAATCCCGGCTGCACTAGTTGGGATCTTTATTTATGATTTCTTTCTGCGGCAACCACCCATGGTCTCAGCAGCGAGGCCCGGCTTTAAACGTCAATTACTCATGGATGGAAAAAATATGAGTACCTCCGAACACGGAGTTATCTGCCTGTTCGGCGAAGGACCCCTGTGCACACGGCTGCCAGGGAGAAACGGATTAACACGCAAAATTCAATTCCTAGTCTCTAGGGACTTAGTGATAAAAGCTGGCGAACGCAAAAAAATAAAAAAATAAAAAATTATGGTATTGTGTTTGACAATAGCTTTCGATATCACCTTTTTACACCGTTGTTCTTGTAGCGTTTGTTCATAACTTAGTGGATCCTTGTTGCTAGTAGTTTATGTCTTTTCATGTAATCAAATTGTGTATTCTTTAAAGGGCTGTGTGGTCTAGAGGTAAGACGTTCGCCTCAAGACAAGAAAGTCTTGGGTTCGAAAGAATTGCTGTTCTGTTGGCCTTTTTTGCTGTATTGTTTCTTAGTGTTTTTAATATTCCTTCAATCCATCTTTTGGTCGATGTGTTCGATTCTTTAGTTTTGTTTTATCGCAAAGTTTTTTTTTAAAAGCTCGTTGTTTGTGTTTTTGGCTCTTCTGTTTTATCACGTGGTCAAACCATTTTATCTGTTGTTTCTTTATGTATTCTATGGTGGAAATTATTCCTAGGTTTTTTTTCCCGTCACTTCTTCATTTCTGATCTTATCTCTCAGGCTGTTTCCTGCCATTCGTCTAACACAGTTCATCTCGGTATTGGTTATTTTTCTTATTGTTCTTGCATCTGAGGTTCAGGTCTGGAATTGATAGCACCACGTTGTGACGATAGACAGACATATATATGGATGGATGGATGGATGGATGGATGGATGGATGAATGGATGGATGAATGTATAGATGGATGGATGGATGCATAGATGGATGCATAGATGGATGGATGGATGGATGGATGCATGCATGGATGGATGGATATTGAAAAAGTAATGTAAAGCAAGTATCAAAATAAAGAGAATGATTTAATTGATGAAAAGGAGGGAAAGAGTGAAAGATATTGAAAAAAAAATGTGTGAAAGAAAAGATAGAAAGTTATAAAAGTAAAGATGTAAATAAAGTATAAGAGAAAGAGGGAGCGTGGCGTTAGATAGACGAGGGAGAAGAGGTGAGAACGAGCGAGAGTAAAGGGAATGAAAAGAGTAAAGAGGTGAAAAGATAGAGAGAAAGAATACTAAGTGAGAGAGGAAGAAAAAGGAGAGAAGGCATGAAACAAACGATAGAAAACACACACACATGGCAAGGAGACATAGTTGGAGGAAGAAGGGGAGGGTTTGGGGAGCTAGGCTTAACAGCTAACCATTACGCCATCGACTATAATTGAATTAGTAAACGTTTGACTCAATTCACAAACTCAGAACTATGAACTTAAGAACAAGAAACATGTTGTAAATTAAGAATATCTTTACAAACAAGCACAGTAACACTGACAAGGTTAACAACTTAAGTGCACATTTTTTAGGCTAAAACAAAAGCTGTGGGTTAAGGATCTGGCCTCCAAACGTGAGCGGCTAACAAATAAACTAACGCCCACACGATGTCTGCTATTGGATAACTATTCGTCTCCCAGAATTCGCGCGAAGTCAGGGACGACGTGGTCCCTTGTCTTATCTCTACTTCCATTGCTTGTTTGTTTTCCCCGCGCTATTTCTTAGATTACGGATAGACAAGGAAACAAGAGCTAGAAGGGAGAGAATAACAAGAGAGAGAGAGAGAGAGACCCGAGGAGAGCGAGAGTGGTGAAAGAAACAGAGGTTAGTAAAAGAAAGAGAGAAAGGAGTAAGAGTCTTTTCCGACTAAGAAGAAAATAGCCAGAAAGAGAGAAGTAGATGAATGAGAGGTAGATGAAAGAGAGAGAGGGGTAGATGAAAGAGAGAGAGAGAGAAGTAGATGAAGAGAGAGATAGGGGAGAGAGAAGTAGTTGAAAAAGAGAGAGAGAGAGAGAGAGAGAGAGAGAGAAGTAGATGAGAGAGAGAGAAGTAGATGAAAGAGAGAGAGAATTAGATGAAGAGAGAGAGATAGGGGAGACAGAAGCAGTTGAAAGAGAGAGAGAAGTAGATGAAAGAGAGAAGTGGATGAAAAAAAGACAGAGAGGGAGAGAGAAGTAGTTGAATGAGAGAGAGAAGTAGATGAAAGAGAGAGAGAGAGAGAGAGAATTAGATGAAAGAGAAAGGGGAGAGAGAGAAGTAGATGAAAGAGAGAGTAGATGAAAGAGAGAGAAGTAGATGAAAGAGAGAGAGAGAGAGAGAGAAGTGAAAAAGAATAAGGGAAAGAATGGGTGAGAGAATCTAAGAGAAAGAGGGATGTAAAAAGTAAAGAAGAAAATAGAGAGAAGGAAAAGGGAGAGGTAAGAAGAGAATTTGTACAATTAAAAATAGAGAGAGTAGAGAGATAAAATAGATATATAGTTGCACACAAAACACGAACACTCGGCGGTAGCGAGAGCTCGAGTTGAACAGTCCTAGTTACGTCACAAACTATTCATCAACTAAACATGGACTCCATCAATTGAATATACTTCTCTTCTTTGCATTCACCCGTTAACTGGGCGTGTTGTATGCGCTTTGTCGCTAGTTTACAGGCATCAAGTAGTGGGGTGTGATAAATACTCCAATGTATGGTGACAGCTTTACAAGGAAGGAACACAACACAATACTGACGTTTCGGCCTGTGGCCTTCTTCAGAATACAGGGTCATCACATCCCACTCGAAGACGATAGCGCTGGATAACACACACACTGCGGAAGCCAACTTAGAGTATTACACAACAGGCCCTTTTTGGAATCCCCAGGGTAAAAGACAAAGAGGAAGACCAAAGAATTGCTGGAGAAGACAGATAGAAGCAGAGATGAAGATGATGGGGAAGACATGGAATGATCTTACAAGAATGGCAAAAAACAGAACGACTTGGAAAGTGTTTGTTGAAGACCTATGCTCCACAGGGAGCTAAAAAGGTAGAAGAAGAGACACCCCACCAATAGCTTCTTGCTACCAGCTTTACCGCAGCATTACAATTATTTGCCTGTTCCCATCTAGTTTACAGCATAACCGCGACATCTACGCCTTTCGGCCCGACACATCCGTCTTCAACATGGATGGGTAGACTTGCTCAACAATTTTTGCCTCGACAGCGGTCATTTTGCCTGCTCTTTTTCGACTTTAAACTGCTACACTTCTTTAACGTGCGCGAATGCACACGGGACCTTCTGTTTTTCTCTGTGTATTATCGGATCTCCACTACCCAGAGATCAGGAAGAAATCACGTGCTCGATATTTAAAAAATTTCCACCGGTGGTAATCGAACCCGAGACCTTCTTGTCCAGACGGCCGACGTTTTACCTCAAGACCACCCATTCCTTCATTTGAATCCTCAATTCAGGTTATTCATTGTTTTTTTTCCCCCATTAAAGTCAAACGCATTTTTTTTAAATAATGCAGAGATTTAGATAAACGTCACATATTGATATGACCAACAGACACCACATACACACCTTTCAGTCGTGTCTTTCTCCCCCCCCCCCCCCACACACACACATTCGCACTTATACACGTATCAAGAAAGGAAAAAAAAAAAAACAATCAGAATCCTTGCATGTAGCAGCACTCTATCGCCGTCCCATATTTTGTTAAATGTTCGGTAGATTACACCAGGCACGGTTGCCTGTTTCCATCTCAAAGTGGCGGTTTAGTTCTAGCCTTGTCAATACATCACTTATAGATAAAAATGCCCTCATCCTAGTACATACCACTGGTTTGTGACACCCCACACAAACAAACAAACAAACACAAGTGAAATTTTTAGCAAAAGTAAATATGTTTGTACGAATGATATTTGAGTAGTTATTGATATTTTAGTGTTCAGTGATATTTGAGTAGTTATTGATATTTTAGTGTTGAATGATATTTGAGTATTTATTGATATTTTATGTTGAATGATATTTGAGTATTTATTGATATTTTATGTTAAAAGATATTTGAGTATTTATTGATATTTTAGTGTTGAATGATATTTGAGTAGTTATTGATATTTTATGTTGAATGATATTTGAGTATTTATTGATATCTTAGTGTTCAATGATATTTGAGTAGTTATTGATATTTTAGTGTTGAATGATATTTGAGTAGTGAATGATATTTGAGTAGTTATTAATATTTTAGTGTTGAATGATATTTGAGTATTTATTGATATTTTATGTTGAATGATATTTGAGTATTTATTGATATTTTATGTTGAATGATATTTGAGTATTTATTGATATTTTATGTTGAATGATATTTTAGTAGTTATTTATATTTTAGTGTTGAATGATATTTGAGTAGTGAATGATGTTTTAGACTATCTATCTATCTATCTATCTATTGTCCTTTTGAGCCGAAGACGGCACATAGGGCAGAACCACAATCTCAAAAACAGAAACCTTGCGTGCCAATAGTAGTGAATGATATTTTAGTAGTGAATGATATTTTAGTAGTGAATGATATTTTAGTAGTGAATGATATTTGAGTAGTGAATGATATTTGAGTAGTGAATGATGTTTTAGTAGTTATTGATATTTTAGTAGTGAATGATATTTTAGTAGTGAATGATATTTTAGTAGTGAATGATATTTTAGTAGTGAATGATATTTGAGTAGTGAATGATATTTTAGTAGTTATTGATATTTCCAACACAAATAGGGAGCTCATGGAAAACATCAGAAAGAAACAATAAACATTTTTCGGGCATATCATGAGAAGAGGAAAGTTGGAATACATGGTAACAACTGGCAAAATACAGGGAAAGAGAACGACAGAAAAAGAAGATACTGGATAGCTTGGCATCATGGCATGGAAAACAGTCAACAACATAACTGATACGATGTACTGTGGATAGAAGATTGTGGAAAGTCATGATCGCCTACGCCAACGGTACGGCACATGATGATGAATAATATTTAATGCTATTAACAAAAAGATCAAAGATTGGTAAATCGTAAAGTTTCAAGCGTGCACTATTTAACTTTTAGCCATAAAAAATGTTCAAATTTTAAGATGCAACTTATTTTAATCACTTAAAAGACACAACGGATTAAATGAATTAAAGTACCAGTGACAAATAACCGTGCAAAAAGTCGGTTAAATAAAACTAGGTCGGAATGCAAACTTTCAAGCTAGCCCGGATTGCAATAGAAGACGTGTTCCCGCCCTGAAGATAAAACCAAAGCGAGGCGCACGCTTTCCTGTAAAACATAAAACAAGAGTAACGGAATCAGTTCAGGGGAAGAGGTATATTTACAACAACTCGGAAAAAAATACAACAAATAATTAACATATGTACAAAAAAATAAGAACAATAGGTGGTCCGACGGAGGATCGAAACCCTTACTCTGTGGCACAGCCACGAGAACCAAACGCTAGAGCACACGGTCAACTCAGCTACCTAAAAAAGATAGCCATCATTGGCGATGTCTTTCACGCACGACTATAGCATAAGGTTATGATCACAACTCGGGAATAAATTGTATATCTGTATTTTCTTATTAAGACAAGTATCTCCCGGATATATATGGATGTGAATCATGGACAATAGACAAGAAAATCACTGGAGTCTGAAGAAATGTGGTTTTACAAAAGAATATTGAGAGTACCATGGACAGCTAAGAAGAGTAATGAAAACGTTCTGAAAGAGGCCAAAGCAAAAAAAGAGCTAATTTCCAATATTAGGAAGAAACAATCATCATTTTTTTGGCCATGTAATGAGAAGAGAACAACTGGAATATATTGTAACAACTGGGAAAATTGAGGGACGAAGAGATAGAGGGAAGCAAAGAGAAAAAAATAACAGACAGCTTAAGAGAATAGCTTAGAAGAAGGTCAACAACAGAAATGATAAATAGCTGCCGATATCGAAAGTTGTGCAGAGACATGATCACCTACGCCAGCAGGCCCGGTACTTGACGATGATGATAGACCTAGATACAGAAATTGACACCCGCAATGGTAAAGCTGCTATCACCTTCCCCGTCTCTGTAAGCGTGTTTGGCAAAACAGCAAACTGACAATTAAAACAAAAGCCGCAGTTTACAATGCCTGCATCATTAGTATCGTCCTGTATGGCAGAGAATCTTGGACAACTTATGCAAAGCAGGAGAAAAGGCTAAACACAATCCATATGCGATGTCTGTCCCGTATTCTTGGTATCATCTGGAAGGATAAAGTTACAAACGCGGAGGTCATGACTCGCACAGGCCTCCCGAACATCTACACGCTTCTCAAACAACGTCGTTTACGCTGGCTTGGCCATGTATACCATATGAAAGGTGGCCGCATACCAAAATATGTATTCTATGGACAGCTAGCAGGTGGCAAAAGATCAAGAGGGCCCAAAAAAAAAAATAAAAAAACCACACGTGTGTGTTTGCATGTGTAAGAGTTATCTATTCTTTTTTCCTTCCTCATTTACCTTTCAGCGTCAAGGGATGATATATTTGTGTCTTTTGCTCTGCTCTTTACCTCTGCTGCCGTCATATTTCCTAGTGTTTCTAATATTCCGTCAATCCATCTGTTTTTGTGATTGGCCCTGGGGTCTGGTTTTATCGCAACGCTTATTAAAGACTCTGCTGCATTTGTTATGTTTTGATCTTTCTGCCTTGTCACGTGGCCAAACCGTTTTATCCAACATGGCCAATTTGATTCTCCTTTATTTCATGATTATGACGGCCTACATGTTGGTTGAACAAAAGAAGCAAATGAACACCTTAACTCCCGAATTGTTTTGTCGATTTGAACAAAATTTCCTGAACGTAAAATTGTAAACTTGGCGTTATGAAGTTTAAACTTATGCATAAATTAGCGTGCTACTACAACCTTCTACAACGGTTTGTAAAAAGACCACTGAGGAAGTTCTCAAAGAGGCCAAAACAAAAATGGAGCTCTTAAAAAAACATCAGAAAGAAGCAATCAACATTCTTCGGGCACATCATGAGAAAAGGAAAGTTGGAATACTTGGTTACAACTGGAAAAATAAAAGGAAAGAGAGATCGCGGACGACAAAGAGAGAAAATACTGGTTAGCTTGGTGTCATGGCATGGAAAACAGTCAACAACAGAACTGATACGATGCACTGTAGATAGAAGATTGTGGAGGGACATGATCGTCTATGCCAACCGGCAGGGTACTATATGGGTTATAAGAATTCATTACAAGAAAGAATCTTGAGAAAGAAATGTTACAAGAAAATTTAGTATCTGGATATACTTTTATATTATTATATGTCCAGATCGTTGGTCCTGGCTTATTATTTGAAGTACAGAAATGTTTGTTGAGTTAAAACAATAAGGAACTCAGATACACAAATAATGGACATGGTAAATTGTTGGAGAAAGACAAGAAAATATCAACAAATCCTGGACAAATTATTCAATAAGGGGCGACGGTGGTCTTTGAAGAGGGAGAGATAAAATTAACTGTGACTATGTCAAACTATTCTTCTTTCCTTCCTCATTTGTCTTTCAGCGTGGAGGGGAGAAATAACTTGCGGTCTTTTGCTCTTCTGTTCGCATCTTCTGCTTTTATGTTTCATAGTGCTTCTAATATTCCGTCAATCCATCTTTTTCGTGATTGGCCGTGGAGTCTGGTGTTCTCGCAACACTTATTGAAGATTCGCTGTGTTGTGTTTTGATCTCTCTGCCTTGTCACCTGGGCCTAACCATTTTATCTTTTGTTTCTTTATATATTCTATGGCGGGGGTTATTCCTAGTTTTATTCTCAGTTCTTCATTTTTCATCTTATCCATCAGGCTGTTTCCTGTCATTTTTGTAACACATTTTGTCTCAATAGATGTTATTTTTCTTATTGTCAAACTATTAAAACACGATAAAGACCGTGCTGAAGTCGGATGAGTTGGGCCGAAAGGCGCAAATATAACAGTTATACTGCAAACCACAACACAACGCAGACACGTCCACTTAACGTCCTTTTAAGGACGGATGACGAAGAGGAATTCTACAGTCTACGAATACTCTAGAATACTTTAGTCATCGGGCGAACGCAAGCAAGCAAGCAACTATAAAGACAATCAATAGTTTGGGTACAGAAAAAAAAAAAACAAGTGACAGAAAAGAGCACGTGATGATTAACAAATCCATTAGTTCGCAGTCAGGACCAACTCATTAAAAAATGAACTTTTAGAAACAAATGTAGCATCAAATAGAACACGAAAGATCTAATTGAAAATTAAAAGAGCCATCACATTTCTGCACCATAAAAAAAAAATATCATAAGATGCTAAAGCTTCATGCTTTATACAAATTAAAAAAAAAACAGAAAGAAAGAAACACTTACTACTAGAGTAGCAGCTTTCCACGGTCTGTTCTGTCCCTTAAGGATGACGTGACAGTTCCTCATCGTGTCCATCGTTTAGGATTTTACACAAAATCGTGCAGAGGAAATGTCTGAATCTGTCTACTATATGTGATGCTGTAAAGAAAGGATAGTTGTATGTAGATCTCAGAAACAATTCTACAAGATCTAGAGACCATATGACTAGTGGCTCACTATGTACAGGATATATATATATAGTGAGAGGCATCCGAGTGGACAATGCAGCGCGACAAATTTCCTTCAATATTGGACCAATCGTCTTGAGGGTAATTAGATACCCAACTTTTTTTTTTTTTTTTTGCGAGGCCCGATCCATTCAATCTGAGACTAGGTCTTCAAGCGCTGACGTAATTTGTAAAAATATTGTAACTATGGCTTTGACTCAAACGCTTGAATTACCGGCTGCCCATTGTTTACTGGGCACGTTTGTTTGTACAATAGTTACCGTTCTTATCATTCTGTATTGATTTCGGCTTAAATATGTTGACATTTAAACAATCCTTAATAAGTACGACCTGTAGATATTGTTGGAGGTTGAAGGTGGCAAAACTTTCATCTTATCTCATTTAATCAAATCAGCTTTATTTGAGAAGTTTGTTTTATTATTTTTTAATAGCATTTTAATTGTATCTTTCAATTATTTAAATAGACACACGCGCGCGCGCACACACACATTTATAGTTGCGAACAGTTAACAATCCATATAGAAAACAATCGTCGTTCCAAAGTTGTGCTACAAATGTCAGTCCTGGACCCAAGATGCTAGAACAATTAACCACTACCCAGATGTGTTAGACAAGTGACAGGATACAGCCTGAGAGATAAGATCACAAATGAAAAAAAAAAAAAAAACTGAAGAAGTAAAAAAAAAAAACTAGGAATAACCCCGCCATAGAATATATAAAGAAACAACAGATTAAATGGTTTGGCCACGTCGTAAGGTAGAAAGATCAAAACACAACATAACGAGCCTTTAATAAACGTTGTGAGAACACCCGACCCAAGGGTCGATCACGAAAAAGATGGATCGACAGATTATTAGAAACACTAGGAAACGATAACAGCAGCAGAGGCGAACAGAAGAACAAGAGACCACAAATGATATCCCCCCTCGACGCCGAAAGGCAGATGAGGAAGGAAAGAAGGAGAATCGATAATTCACACAAAACACTCGCATGTGGTTCTTCCATGCGGAACAAACTGAACTTATATGATTCACACTTTGTTTATGAAACAAAACTTTCCGGAATAATCCAGCGCTGTTTTAACCGTATCCCCCCAGAGGTAAATATTTTAAAAATAATTGGAAATCTCAATCCCCGACATCTGATACTTCTATAGAATTTGCTGATGTTGCCTTTACATCTTTCTCTGGATCTACTTTGGACTTTTATTTCTTTCACCTTTTCTTGTATACCGTGGAGCGGTTAACAAATGGAATCCTGAGAGCTGCTAAAGAATCCATTCCTAGAGGAGCAAGAAGAAACTACAAGCCATACTGGAGCAAGGAAATACAAAGACTAGAAGAGGAACTGGACTCTGCCAGAGAACTAGCTGAAACATCACACACCACAGAGAGCAACATTGCTTACAAAGCAGCCTCGGCCAAATACAGACGTGAGGTCATGATATCAGCAAGACAGAGCTGGATAGACAAAACAGAGAGCCTTAATTAATCTAGACAAAAATGGTCATAAATTATGGAAACTTGCGAAAGCTCTGAGCGACGAAAACAACTACCGACCTCCAATATCATTAGCACACAATCAGAACATCCTCACAGGCAAAAGGGCAGCAAATCTACTGATAGAGACTTACAAAAACATTAGTAGAATAAACATTACAATAGACAAACAGAAAGCTGCAAGACGGGAAAACCAAGATGCAAAACACATGCCTTTAGCACCAGAAGAGCATCAGACGACCATCTTTACCCCAACTGAATTAGATGTTGCCCTCAAAGGATTGAAGCTCAAAGGTTCCCCTGGTAAAGATGGAATCTCCAACGAAATGCTCCTAAATCTGGGACAGAAAGTCAAGAGCCAGCTTCTAAGGATAATAAATGCCAGCTGGAAGAGAGGTCATGTGCCGGCAATCTGGAAAGAAGCTATTATGCTGCCCATCCTCAAGCGTGGAAAAGACCCACTAGACCCAAGTAGCTATAGACCAATTAGCCTACTGAGCTGCCTGAGTAAACTCATGGAAAGGCTGGTTAACAGAAGACTTATGTGGCATCTGGAGACAAAACAACAAATCGTACCACAACAAGGTGGCTTTCGTCAGCACAGATCAACTGAAGACCTGGTCACCTACATTGCACAGGAAATAGAGGATGCTCTACAAGAAAAGACACTGGCAGTGTGGGTCGACATGGAGAAGGCTTTTGATAGGATATGGCGAGAGGGTTTAAAGGACAAGCTTTTTAGACTTGGCATCCAGGGTCGTTTATTCAATTGGGTCTCTCAATACCTTCAGGATAGAACGGCCAGAGTACAAGTTCAAGGTCAACTAAGTAAGAAGGTCTCTTTCGAACAAGGTGTCCCACAAGGCGGAGTCTTGTCCCCAACACTCTTTTTAATTTTCATAAATAACATCGTAATGGACATTCCACCCAGAATACACTCAGCAATATACGCAGATGATCTGGCGTTATGGGCTCGCGAGGAAAGTATGTCGGTGGCTGGACCCAGGATACAAGATGCCCTAGGTGAACTTGAAAAATGGACGAACACCTGGTTCTTACCAATCAACGAAAAAAAAACTACATATACAATTTTCAGCCTATCAAGAAACACACTCTCTGCAAACTTAAAGATAAAAGACCATACACTCCCTATTGACCAAAAACCCAACATATCTTGGCATCACCACGAATCGCAGAATGACTAAGAAAAATCAGATAGACAGAGCAAGGAAAAAAGCCAGAAAACGAACAAATATTATGAAGAAATTGACAGGAACAGACTGGGGGCAGACAGCAATATTTGGAAAAGACTATACGTAGGAAGAGTAAGACCAGTTCTAGAGTATGGAGTCACAGCCTGGGCTATGGCTTCCAAATCACACCTTAGCAAAATTAACAGAACACAGAACCAAGCTGCCCGTATCATCACTGGTGCTATGAAATCTACACCCATCAAGACTCTAGAAACAGTAATAGGTTTACAACCCTTAGCTGACAGACGGGTCACTAAAGTATTGCAACAAGCGGAGAAATATAGAAGGCTCCTTAGCCACCCCATGCACCAAAGAATAACTGGTTTCGGAATTGTACGACTAAAAAGGAGCAACTTCGCTGCAATCGCCAATGAACTAACTACTGGAGACCCAGTACTTTCCCAAACAATACCGAAACCTTTGGGCCCATCTGATATGTCTCCTCATGGGAAACATAAAACACCAGAACTTAAGGAAAATATAACAGGAATCATGAAAAAAGGCACCCAATCAGACACAGAAAGAAAACACATAGCAGAAAATACATACACGATACCTACCCACAGGATTCTTGGTTCCACATATACACAGATGGCTCTGCTACAAATGCCACCAGAAATGGAGGGGGAGGTGTGTTCTTGACGCTGAATAATCAGGACGAGATGCAGAAACTGAGGCCATCAGAGATGCTGCAACACTGGCTACTCAACTCAAAAATAACATGCACAATAAATTGGTGATTCTGACTGATGCACTGTCAGTATTATCAGCTCTAAAAAGCCACAAGAACAATGAACTAGATGACTTGAGAACAACCCTGGACCAACTATGCAATAACTTCCAGAGAGTAGTCATTCAGTGGATACCACCACACTGTAATATACACGGGAACGAACGCGCAGACAAATTAGCTAAAGAGGGAGGGAGATTACCACAAGAGAACCATCCGCTCAGTTATAATGAAGCCAAATCCATCCTCAAAGGTCAGTTCCATGAAAAATGGAAACGAGAGCACCCAAAGCATAATGAGAGTGACGGATACCACCAACTATCAAGGAGGAATCAAGTCATCATACTTCGCCTACGCACTGGCCACAATAGAATGAGAAATCACATGTTCACCAAATTCAAAATAGGTACAACCAGCCTATGCCACTGTACACTGGACAATATGACTACAAACATGTTCTACAGGATTGCCCCCAGTACACAGACCTGAGAAGAGCAATGTGGTCCACACCAACCTCCCTAGAAGAGAAACTATATGGGGCAATCGATTCGCTTAAACAGAACTGACTTCATGAGAGAGTCTGGAATCCTACTCTGATTGAGTCTTGATCGCAGAGAGAGAGAGAGAGAGAGAGAGAGAGAGAGAGAGAGAGAGAGAGAGAGAGAGTATACCGTCGACTTTTATGAAACATGTTATAACATATTTTAAAAATGCTTTTATATGTTTAGTAATCAAATGGATTTTACTTTGTGTAAAAATTAAGAATATTTTAAATAAAAAATTATTTTTAGGGCTTTAGACCCATTTAGTATGGAAAGAAAAGAAAACAAACGATGAAGTTTTAAAACAACTAAAAATGAAAAGAGAACTTTAAACACATTTAGAACAAGAAAAATAACATTTTGGGGCATGTTAAAAGACACAACAACCCTCTAAAAATAATCTTGGAAGGGAAAATACAAGGTAAAAGAGGCAGAGGCAGACCAAGACTAACAAGGACGAGTAACATCAAAAGATGGACAAGTCAACCTATGACAATCTGCACCATCAAAGCAAGAGACAGAGTGGAATGGCGCTTCATGGTAGCCAACCTTCGATGCTGAGACGGCACTCAATGATGATGATGATACCCATTTCTTGTATCTGCCAGGGGCACTTACATGACTAGAGAATAAAGGCCGCTTGTCCGCGCAGTTGCCATGAAATGTTCGAGTCAGAGTTTTTATTTCACACCAAAAAGAACAAAACATGTTAACTCTAATGTAATCAAACGCATGCTCTCCTGATTTGAAGCAATAACTTATTTATTAAACCACCACCCTCTTGTTTTTAGCGATTTCTTCTGAGCTTCAAAATGAGGCTATAAGTATGAGACTACGAGTATATTATAGTCACAATTGTGTGTCATCGACACTTAAGTTGATTTCCTCATTCACGTTTATCCAACCAAATAAAATACACATACTGAAATAGGGTATAGCAGTGATAAGTTGAATGAAGGCAAAAAGGGGGAGTTAGGTAGTAAACAAAGGGGAGATAAAGAAGGGGAGTGACAGGCGTTCAAGTGCTCGTGGAAGTTTTAGGTGAACACAGCAAGAGTCACGAGGGGCAGAAGCAAAGCGAGAGAATTAGGTGAACAAAGAATAGGTTAAGGGGCAAGGTAGATTTTTCGCAACCGGACAGTGGTTCAGTGCGGGCGTCTGTAGTCAGATACAGCCGATACCGTGAACTAGGGGGTTAGTTGGACAGTCGGTGAGTAAGTTAGGAAGTAACCGTTGAGTCGGTCAGATATGAATTCCAGGAGACGTGATAGTAGATGTGACTTATTGTGACACTAGAGTAAGATAGTCATAACAGCGCGATACGGCAATTAGCAGATAGAAGTTAATGTTACAACTATTTGCAAGGACTTTAGTAAATCATGTGTGATTGCAACTTTATGATACTTAGTGCAGGTAGTGAAGAGACATTAGCAGAGCTAGTAGAGCTCCAACAGGTGCAGAGACTTTATTTAGATCATGAGTGATCTCTCCATTATGAGACTTTGTGTAAGCCGCAGTTAGATTGTTGTAGAGTAGTTAGAGCTACAATCATGTGTAGAGACTTTATTTAGATCACAAGTGATCGCCCAATTATGAGACTTAGTATAAGTCGTGAAGAGACATTAGTAGAGGTAGTTAAAGCTACAACCAGGTGCAGAGACTTTATGTAGATCAGGTATGATCGCAACACTATGAGACTGATGATCAGTCTGAAGAGTCATGTGTAGAGCTATTATAGCTACAACCCAAGTGCAGAGAAGTTAGTAGACAAGTGAAATCGTGCTAGTATAAAACTGTCTGTCAGTCGAGGATGACCCTTAGTGCGGAGTAAACTCAGCGATCACCTTTTGACATTGTGTTAGGGGAGCAAAGGAAGAGATGAATGTGAGGCTCCCAGCGACTTTGTATTTGTGAACATGTACTGGAAGTGGTGTTTGTGTAAATTAAATTGTTATGTTTGAAAATTCATCGGTGTTGGTAATGATTTGCGGAATGCTAGCTGAATTGTGATCCCTAGTGATGAACGAATGCTGGGGTCGCTCTGAACTAAAGAAATCACAGCGCGAAGTCAATGGAGAATCGATCAACGGGATAAAGGGCGAGGCCGAGATGAAGAGGTGTTCTACCAGTGCAGGCCAGAGTCCACAGGTGAGGGCTTAGGTCCATACGAGCCATCACGTGAGCTGCAGAGTGCTAAGTAGTGGCACACTGAACAGGAAGGAGACCTGTGCAAGCGGGGTTCCATATTGGTTGAGTCAAGGCGACGGCAACAAGGCGGAACGACCCGTCTTTTCTTCATGTAGGCTATCAGCCTGCTGTATGTCATCGACCTGTCAATCCTCAGCCAGCCAGTACAACTGGTGGGGGTTGGCCAACGCTGTCATGGCTAGCTTGAGTGCTTGAGTCAAGGTAGCTGTGTCAGAGGGCGGCGGAACAATGGAAGGTTTGAACCTGAACCTCGGGATGAAGCACGATAACAGTATCAGTGTTATTATCAACGTGAATATCAACTCTCAAGGGCAACAACAAGAACAATAGCTAGTATTGGTTCCAGCTAGAGTCGAGTGCGTGATGTGCTCGATATAAGTCGAAGTGTCCAGCGGCCAGCGACAAATTGAGTTCAAAGGGAAATAAATCAATCAAGGCCATCCATCATCAGTCAGTTCAATAATGTTCAAATACAACATCAAATACATTAAAGAGAAAAGGATATGAAAGGGTACTTTTTTACAATACTTCTTCTAGTATACATTCAAAGTGGTTAGAAAAAGCTGCAGCTTATAATAAAATGTAAACTATGCTGAACTTTGACATCAAACCTGGCCCAACAACTTAAAATAAACATACAAAAACTATGCTGAACTTTGACATCAAGCCTGGCCTAACAACATAAACTAAACATATAAAAACTATGCTGAACTTTGACATCAAACCTGGCCTAACAACATAAACTAAACATATAAAAACTATGCTGAACTTTGACTCAAACCTGACCTAACAACATAAACTAAACATATAAAAACTATGCTGAACTTTGACATCAAACCTGGCCTAACAACATAAACTAAACATATAAAAACAATGCTGAACTTTGACATCAAACCTGGCCTAACAACATAAACTAAACATATAAAAACTATGCTGAACTTTGACATCAAACCTGGCCTAACAACATAAACTAAACATATAAAAAGTATGCTGAACTTTGACATCAAACCTGGCCTAACAACATAAACTAAACATATACAAAGTATGCTGAACTTTGACATCAAACCTGGCCTAACAACATAAACTAAACATACAAAAAACTATGCTCCACTTTGACATCAAACCTGACCTAACAACATAAACTAAACATATAAAAAGTATGCTGAACTTTGATATCAAACCTGGCCTAACAACATAAACTAAACATACAAAAAATATGCTGAACTTTGACATCAAACCTGGCCTAACAACATAAACTAAACATATAAAAATTATGCTGAACTTTGACATCAAACCTGGCCTAACAACTAAACATACAAAAAATATGCTGAACTTTGACATCAAACCTGGCCTAACAACATAAACTAAACATATAAAAATTATGCTGAACTTTGACATCAAACCTGTCCCAACAACATAGACATACCACAAAATTTGTCAGAACAATACGAAGACCTGGAAAAGACTGTAAACATCACCCAGGTGACAGAAGAAAGATGTAGCAAGTCTTTAAGTTTCTCAAACACGGACAGAGAAGACAACATTAATCATAGTTCACAGATCTGGGGCACTGTATGAGCAAAGTAAACTCTAAAGCTGAAAAAAAAAAAGAATTAATGTTGAAAATAAAATGAATTAATGTAAAAAATAAAATGAATTAATGTTAAAAATAAAATGAATTAATGTTAAAAATAAAATGAATCAATGTTAAAATTAAAATGAATTAATGTTAAAAATAAAATGAATTAATGTTAAAAATAAAATGAATTAATGTTAAAAATAAAATGAATTAATGCTAAAATAAACATGAAAAATCTTCACATCTAAAATAAACAATTTCTAGAAAGTGCAGATGATTCAGTTTTTATTTGTCCACAACGTACGACATATTTGCATCGGACACAAGGCATGTATATATACTTGCAAAAAAATAAATTATATATAGGCAGATGTGTTATGGGTAACGAAGTTAATGAGCTGAGATAACCTTTGTAATAAGGAAATAAATCTAAAGTAAAAGTTCTACTTAAATGGCATAGTTATCATTACACACTGTCACCTTAAACAAAATAAAAGAAATAATAATAATTTAATTAAACCGTGATTAAGCCAAAAGAGAACAGCTACTCCTGTCCACTATTTTCAAAAACAAACATACCATTCAATGGGTTAAAGAAACAAAGATATCCTCAGGCAGTAAATGATACAGCTCATGTGGAGAAAAAAAAATTGTAAACAAATATGGTATATATATACACACAACCTAACAAAAATAGTGTAAATAATATTTTATTTATCTGTTTACAGAAACAAGTTTGAGTAGTAATTAGAAATAAGCAAAGAAATGCATAGAAATTGGTTAGGGTTTTCTGTGTTATGTTCCACATTGGTCCACAACTTGTGTTGCATTTATTCTTTTATTTATGTTGAACTCAAACATGGTTAAGCTGCTGATAAAGGAATGGATATTTGGCTCACTGAGTTAGGGGAGGTAATAACAGCAAGGAAGGGCATTGGGTTATTGCTTCCCACCTCAAAATACTGTGGTCTAGTAGAGTCAATCTTAATATGACTCACTTATGACATTATATATTACAGGCCATTCTTTAACATTTACTACATGCAATTCTTTGTATTAACTATAAAGCTTGTACTGGTCCATGATTGAAAGAATAGACAACTTGGAATTTTTCGCAGACCCATAGGTGCTCAGAACTTCTCAACAGTTAGTAAAAAAATATTAACACTGATGGTTTAAATAGTGTGGTGGTTACACACTCCAGATACATCATCTTAAAACTATACAAATAAGTAAAGTAAGGTATAGAAGAATAAAGGAAACAAAATAAGAATGCACACTATAATGAGGCGTCTCATTGCTGAGCCACATAGGCAAACAGTAAGCTAAGATTATAGAAGCCAGATTAAGACTTACTATAAAATAGTCCCAGTTGGCAGAAGAACAGATGTGGTTTAGAAAAAAATAGAAGTTGCACAGCAATCATCATACTTAAACTGCTAATAAAGAACAGAATATAACAAGAAAACCTTCATAACATTTGTGGACCAAGAGAAAGCTGTCAATATGGTGGTGTAGAAATGTATTATGGCAAACATTGGCTCCAAATGTAGTAAGTTCCCACCTTATTAGATATTTCAAGAGCTTATATAGTAACTGAAGAACACAAACAAAGGAACATCTAAAGCATTTGTCATAACATCTGGCATAAGACAAGAGTGTGTATTGTCACCACTCATGTTTATTACTTACATTGACAAATTATGCAAAGGATATCAAGTCACAAAATGAATATATCAATGAACTACTCCTTGCTATAAAACAAACCAAAACAGCTTTCAAAGATAAAAAACTTCAACATATTTTGTCCCTAAATAAAGAAACTATCTATCTATTGTCCTTTCGAGCCGAAGACATAAGCTGAAGATAGGGCAGAACTACAATCTCAAAAACAGAAACCTTGCGTGCCAAAATGGCACATATTGCAGAGATCACTGCTTACTAAAATCTATGGCTCTGTTTCCATAACAATGCTTTTTACAATGACAGCTTGTCAAGCCATCGATCAACCTCCTTAGTTGCCTCTTACGACATGCCTGGAAGGTCACAGTGTCACTATTCTTTACTTCTCACATAATGAGGCCCAGGTAACACACGGGAGGAATAAAGAATACAAAATGAATATTTCTTCTTAATCCTCTGAACTCCAGCCGGAGCACAAGGCACCCATAAGCGATCTCCACCCAATGTAGCCTGGAACAAGCATGGACAACTCTCACCAGGATTTACCAGCTTTTGTCATTTCATATCACCATGTCCCCAATGATCTGCCTCTTCTTCGTTTCTCAAATGATGTCCTCTCAATGCTAACTGTGGACGCCATATTTGTTCCATTCACAGAACATGGCCTAGCCATTTCCAACATCTTTTTTTCACTTCTTGATTGATGTTGTTAATACCTGATCTTCTGGCGATTTCTTTGTTCGTAATATGTTGATCCCAATGGATGTCTAGAATCTTCTTAAGACAACCTTCAAATTCTCTAAGTTGGTTTTCTAGTTTATGTTTCACTCTCTACGTTTCTGTTGCATGTAATAGAATCGATCGCACATTTGAATTATAAATGCTAAGCTTAGTGCTAAGATTGAGACTAGCTGAACATCAAATGTTTCTAAGTCTATTGCATGCCTGGGCTGACAAACCTATACTAGCAGAGACTTCTTTCTCAATGTAGATATGTGATGAAATATAGCTTCCCAGGGATTTAAAGTGATCTACTTCTTCTAGTTCCCCTCCAGGGACTGGTTGGTCTCGAGGCAAGACGCTGGCCTTGAGACAGAGAGGTTGTGGGTTCAAATCCCGGCTGCACCAGTTGGAATTTTTATTTATGATTTCTCTCTATGGCAACCACCCCTGGTCTCAGCTGCGAAGCCCGACTTGAAACATCAATTACTCATGGATGGAAAAAATATGAATACCTCTGAAGACGGAGTAATTTCCCTGTGCAGCAAGGGACTCCTGTGCACATAGCTGCCTGGGAAAAATGGATTAACATGCAAAATTCAGTTCCTAGTCTCTAGGGACTTCGTCAGAGCTGGCGAACGCTTACAAATCTTTTTTAAAAAAAAAGTTCCACTCCTCTGAATGTAATTTTAATTGTGCTGTTGGCATTTATCCCCATAATTTTAGTTTTCTCTGCATTTATTTTTAGTCCTACAGTGTTAGCAAACTGATCTATATATGTTTTCTCTTGTATATCTTGGTGGCAGTGGTGACTGGTGGCAGCAATCCAACATCATCAGCACAATCAGTATCTTTAAGAGGTCCGGTGTGACGTCCCCTTGGTTTGTCGGCAACAACCAACTGCATGACCCAGTCCATAACCATAAGGAAAAGGAGTGATGACAAAATACAACCTTGTCTAACTCCCATCTTTTCTCTGAACCGAGCTGTGTTTTACACAGTAATGGCTGCCATCACACATGACCTTTTGAATATTGACAATTTTATCCAGGAGGTCATATGATTATACGATTTTCCAAAGCGATAGATGAGGGTGCAATCGAATGCCTTCTCAAAGTCTTTGAATGTTATATATAAGCAAAATAAATAACACAACAACAAAAAACATGCTGAAAAAAACATAAATCTTAATCGGAAGACAAACGCAGATACTAAAAATGACTACAGAGCATTGCGCTATAAATAAAGTAGCAAACTTCAAATATCTGGAACAGCTATAGATAAAGTAGCAAACTTCAAATATCTGGAACCGCTATAGATAAAGTAGCAAACTTCAAATATCTGGAACAGCTATAGATAAAGTAGCAAACTTCAAATATCTGGAACAGCTATAGATAAAGTAGCAAACTTCAAATATCTGGAACAGCTAAAGATAAAGTAGCAAACTTCAAATATCTGGAACAGCTATAGATAAAGTAGCAAACTTCAAATATCTGGAACAGCTAAAGATAAAGTAGCAAACTTCAAATATCTGGAACAATGTTCTCTGAAGAAGGTAAAATATGTAGAGAAATATGCATTCAATGCAACAAGACAAACCAAATGTTGGAACAGCTATCCCCTATACTTGTAAACAAATACCAATCACCACAGAGATACAATCACAACATCCTACACAGATTATATTCATTTCCAAGTTGTGCTATCAGTGGCACTAAACATAATGAAAAATTGTAACCACAAAGATGAGATGTCTGAGAACAGTGCTTGAGTGACAAGAAGAAAAAGAATCAGAAAGTCAAAAGAGAAAGAACAGGCATTGAACCAGTCCTAAGTTACGTACAGAAACAAGAAATAAAATTATCTCACCATCTAGAAAGAATGACATACAATTCCTTACCATATAAAGCGTGTATAAAAAAAGAGGAGAAGAGCAAGAGGCAGGCCAAGAGCAAGATGGACAGTCAACATCAAAGAAATGCTATTTTTCAATGATCAACTGCAGTATTTTTATAGGTGATACTGGTATTTTGCCAGAAAGCTATAAACACAGGTGTATTATGTTTTGCATATTCTTGATTTTAACCATTTAATTTTTCAACCAAAATGCATTAAAAAAATCAATATACCTCCAAAAATGTCCTTCTTGCCTTGGTCTAACCATAGCAGAGAAGTTGTGTGCATAAAAACAGTAAGACAATACTTCACCAGTACTGGAATATTGTTTATACACCAGTTCACTTCAATGTTCTGGACTTTTAATGCCATTTTTTTCTTATTTATTACCTAAGAAATTATGACAATTTGTCTGCATCATTTTGCTTTGATTGAACCAATTTTCTACTTTAATGTTTGCATGGATGTCAATGATTTGCAGCCATATGTTGCTATTGGACTAGATAATCAAAAGAGCTATTACTACTTTGTGCTAACAAGCATACTTCTTCCCTCACTCTTGTTTTTAACAATGTAATGTTTTATTTATTGGCTCAATTACTTTCTAAACGAAGTCTTTACTAAGACTTAGCAATCATTTCTCTTATTTTGTTGCCCCAAAGCTATATACATATATAATTAATTAAAGTCAAAAATAAATAAGTAAAGCTTGCATGCACAATGCCTCCAATCTGGCCCATTTTTTTAATTGTTCTATGCCTCTGTTATAACACTTATAAGAGAAGCAAAGTTGGCAGGCACACACTCATTAGATAAGATGGAACATCTTGCCCAGAATAGAGATGGGTGGTGAGAAACACTACAAGCCCTTTACAACATCTAACAGTGCAGGAAGGATCAAGAACACCTCTAAGCTCTATTAATGACTTCATATGTGTACAATTTTGTAACATTTTTGCTAATTGTCATACACATGATTAAGGTGTCACTGAATAGGTAACTTCAATGGCTACCTACCTATCATATTTTAAATACTAAGCAATTATTATGAAAATTATATTAAACCACCTAAACTGCCTGATCTACTATAACTGTTCCACTAAGCCTGTAATACACTAGTCTCCAGCTCTGGCCATTCTTGGACTTCATGGATGCAAATAAACAAACTATCATCTGCTGCACTGTGTACTCGGTGAACTGGGGCTAACTCAGGCCTCACCCTTTGGTAATGGCCGCTAACTATCATCATCGTTTGCCATACAGGTTGACGTAGGTGATTATGTCCTTCCACATTCTTATAACCACAGTGCATCGTATCAATTATGTGGTTGACTCTTTTCCATGCTACGACACAAAGCTATTTAGTATTTTCTCTCTTTGTTGTCCATGATCTCTCTTTCCATGTATTTTACCAGTTGTAACCTAGTATTCCAACTTTTCTCTTCTCATGATGTGCCCGAAAAATGTTGATTGTTTCTTTCTAATGTTTTATAGGAGCTCCCTTTTTAAGTTGGCCACTTTGAGAATGTCCTCATTGGTCTTTTTTAACTATCTATGGAACTTTCAACATTCTTCAGAGAAATCCCATCTCAGTGACCTCTAATCGTCTTCTCATTTGTTTGTTAGTAAAATTTATCCAAGATTCGCTTCCATAGGTTAGAATTAGCTCTATATATCACCGATGAACTCTCTTTCTCACTTCTATTGACATAAATTTGTTGCATAAGATATTTTTCATTTTCCGAAATGCTATTTTAGCCTGAGTTATTCAGCTTTTTATTTCTGGGATGCATCTTCCATCTGATGTTATTATTGTGCCCAAGTATTTGATGCATTGCACTTGTTTCAGATCTGTCCTATTTATTTATTTTTATGTTGCTTGATGGTGATGATTGTTTCTTCAATGCGACCATCGCTTCTGTTTTTTTTTACTATTTTGAGGTTCATTCTCTGTCTCTGCTCTACCTATCACTGACTTTAATGTGAAAGAGAAGTTACAGGGTTCACACCTTCATAAATTATTTACTCCTGGTATATATATCATTATGTGAAGAGAAGAGATAATAACCGAATAACAAAGCAAGCCCTCATGTGGGAAAAAACAGGTAAGAGGAAAAGAGGCCGACCCAGAGAGACACTGAGAAGAACATTGATCAGAGAGGCAAGAGCAGCAGAATCGGCTCCCTCAATGAGATAGAGTTGCTTGCACAGAACAGAGGCAAATGGCGAGATTTGATAAAGGATCTTTACGAGGATTGAAAACTGCTAGAATAAAAATTTAGATAAGAGAAAGAGTATATGGGTCTATACCTTATGGGCTGGCTATGGCTCAAAAGGTCAATAGATAGATTGATATATATGTTTAATAAAACTCATTTATCACCAAAAACAGTCAGTATAGTATAAGTGGTAGGGAATGGGGTGAAGGGAATAAAATAAACTATCATGAAATTATCGCACTTCTGGTCCCCACCCCACCACAGTAAGACTAGAGGGCCGGAGAACAAAAGCTGCACACAAAGTAGTCACAAGAGCGTTATAAACTTGAGAAATAAGATAGCAAGTAGATGCTCTCAAATTTATTATGTTTGGCTACTCATAATGCTCAACCCCATTTCTTTCAACCTAAAACTCCTGCCCTATGTGTGATCCTGACTTACCCTGACCTTCAATGTTATACGCACACACGCAAAAATGTACAGAAAAACTGGTAGAATGTCAATACTTTACAATTTTAAACCACTGAGATATGGGAAGCATTTAAATAACTTTGAACGAAATGAAAAAAAAAAAAAAAAAAAAAAGTCAAATAACACAGAAGTACATGGAAGAGCAATATGTTGATTGTTTTAAATATACAATTTGTGAGAAAACTCCATATAACTGATAGTTTATTATGATTGTAGGGAAACAAGTCATCATTTATGATAGAAATTGAAATATTTTGGTAATTGTAAAATACAAATGTTATAATTTAATATAAATAGTGAAAACACATTAACATAATAGTTACTGTGTATCAACAAATTTATACAAAGATTTACTGAGATGGCAAAATTTTAAAATAACTGAAGGCTTCATTAGAAAAAAAATAATGTGTTTTTGAGAAAAGAAATATAAATGCAGAGATGAAGTTTGTATTAACATTTTAAATGTTTCAACTTCAAATGCATCACTCATGGGGGAAAAAATAGTTCACTTGTGAATTATGCATGATTTGGATGGATAATAATAGTAATAATAATAAGCTTTTTTAAATATTCAAATTGCAAAATTAATATTTATGAAATATCCGATCATTCCGTTCCTCTGTTTTAGTTCCTCTTTTCTTCAATTCATTTTACAATCTGTTAATTTCATGCTGACAGAAATTTAAAATGAAAAATAGAAATGGAATGAGGACACCAAGAAATGGTATTAAGAAACTAAACAATTGTATGAGGAAACCAATAAATGGTATAAGGAAACTAAACAATTGTATGAGGAAACTAAACAATGATATGAGGAAACGAAGAAATGGTATGAGGAAACCAAAGAAAATTAGACTGAAAAAGATAACATAGATGATGATTTATTGCTCAGATATTGGCAGGAACAGATCAATAGGGGTTGCTATATACTTGACATTACATTCTTCTTTTCTTCAGCATTCACCTGTTAAGCACACATGGATTCGTGTTGAAAGTTTATGGCCAAGTTGCAATATCTGCACCTACACGCAAATATCAGCATGGACATATTTTTTTTATAGTTTTTTTTTTAAAAAACAATTTTTCCCCAGACAGAAACCATTTTGGCCTACACTTGTTCAACTTTTAACTGCTACAGGTTTTTAACAAGTGCACGCAACACCTCCTATCTTTGCAGTTATCTGAGAGGGTTAGGCATCATATCTTAATACACAAAGACCAGGGAATGGTAAAGCCATTAAAGAAACCAAAGAGATGAAGATAACAATTCCTACTGCCTGTGGTGGGACTCGAACTTATGACTTCTTCTCCAGAGACCATTTCTTACCTCTATGCCACTCAGTCCACCTAATGTTACATTCAATAGGCATCCGGTGGACTGGTTGGTCTCAAGGCAAGAAGCCGGTCTCGAGACAGAGAGGTTGTGAGTTCAATTCCTGGCTGAGCCAGTGGAGATTTTTGTTTGCGATTTCTCTCTTTGGTAACCACCCCTGGTCTCAGCAGTGAGGCCCGGCTTGAAACCTCAAATACTTATCGGCAGAAAAAATGAGTACCTCTGAAGTCAGACTTATCTGCCTGTGTGGCAAGGGACCCCTGTGCACACGGCTGTCAAAGAAAAACGGATTAACATGCAAAATTCAGTTCCTAGTCTCTAGGGATTTTGTCAGAGATGAAAGCTGGCGAACGAAAAAAAGAAGGAAAAAAAAAGGAATCTAGTTGGAAACATGAAGGGAGCAGACAAGAGTTTTTTTTTATCTCCAGAGAAGCAATATCAAGTGCCTAGTCCTATCTGAGGACAATAAAATATGGGATCGCTTTGTGCATGTAAAGGAACTTTTGGTATTTGAAAATTACAACAGAGTGGCAAATCACAAGGGTTAAATTTCAAAATATATAAAATTGTTACTTTCAATGAAATTATATTGACCAAGTTTTTAAAAGCTGCTTCTTAAGTCTTAACCGAAGCTCCTGCTTGGATGGTTGGACTAGTTAAATCAGTTAAATTAAAATTTATCGATGAATTAAAATGTAATACATTTTTTAAAATCTATTATTATGCTTGAACTTTACATTAAAAAAAAAAATTTCTGTTACTATGAACTGTTTACGTGGAAGGACAGCGTTCAGGCTGTAACACCTCATCCGATCATTTTGTGTTGTTTCTTATTTTTTCTTTTGTGCCACTGAAAAGTTAACCAAAACTATTTTTTCTACTTTTCAAAATCTTATTTTCCCTTTTGTCAGCTTTACCAGAATCTTGCATATTTACATTTCTTTGAGTTCTAAAATGGACTCCAAGACCTCTACTTGTGCTATGTAGTTTCTGCTCTGTGCCAGGATTTTCATGAAATCACAAGAGAGTTACTATTGTCTAATAAGGAAATAACTCTGGAGGCAAAACGAGCACTATACAATACAATCTTCATCCTAACGTTGTGCTACCAATGCCAGACCTGGACCCTATATGCAAGAACAATAAGAAAAATAACCTCTACAGAGATGAAATGTGTTAGACGAATGACAGGAAACAGTCTGAGAGACAGGAAACAGTCTGAGAGACAAGATCAGAAATGAAGAACTGAGAAAAAAGCTAGGAATAGCCCTCGCCATAGAATATATAAGGAAACAACAGATAAAATGGTTTGGCCATGTGACAAGGCAGAAAGAACAAAACACAACACAACGAGCTTTCAACAAACGTTGTGAGAGCACCAGACCCAAGGGTCGACCACAAAAAAGATGGGTCGATGGAATATTAGAAGCACTAGGAAACATAACAGCAGCAGAGGCGAACAGAAGAGCAAAAGACCGCAAATTATATCTCCCCTCGACGCTGAAAGACAAATGAGGAAGGAAAGAAGAAGAAGAAGACAAGAGAGTTGGGAATACTAATGGACACTGTCAAAATGTTATATATGGTATTGGTGCTCTACATACAAGAACAATGAAAAAAACTCCATCATGTGTTAACTATGGTGGATACAGAATATGATGATGTTAATTTTTTTTTTTACCATCAGCACATTTGTGGCTAATGTGATCACCATTTTTAAACCCAGAAAAAATACCCGGTTCCTATTTATGGTTGGGGGAACCCAGAAGATGGTTGGTTGAGGGAACATTCCTGACTTCTTGTTATCAGCGGATTGGTTCATTATCACTGCCAGAAAGATTAATTTAAGAACAAGAGCTGCAGTAAACAGCACTTACGTGTTGATTGTCCATTGTCATCATAATTTTTATGTCACCCTAAATCCAACTATGGACATACGACTAATATGGGAGCAAACAGCAATAATAAAATATATCAAAGAAAACTCTACACCCACTGATATAAAAAGAGGAGTAAGACAGGGATGCATCCTATCACCAAACTTGTTCAATCTATACACTGAGTAAATCTTTAAAAACATCACAGAGATGCCAGGCCTAAACATTAATGGGAAGATAATCAATAACCTAAGATAACCCAAGTGTCAGATTTTACACAAGACCCACATTGTATCTCACCACACATCCTGTTCTGGGCGACAAGGTTGCTCAATCTCAGAAAGGGAGCTGATGCCTACTGTTGTTGTTTCCCCCTCAATGATATTTTTTCTGTTTTTCTAGGTCTGCTTATTTTTATTTTATCCTCTGATTCTTATTTGAGATCTTGCTTTGGGAATCTCTTGTCTCTTCTCATCACATTGCCAACATATGACCACCTTCTTTTCTTGTTGCCTCTTCTCATCACACTGCCAACATATGACCACTTTCCTCTCTTGTTGCCTCTTCTCATCACATTGCCAACATATGACCACCTTCTTCTCTTGTTGCCTCTTCTCATCACATTGCTAACATATGACCACTTTCCTCTCTTGTTGCCTCTTCTCATCACATTGCTAACATATGACCACTTTCCTCTCTTGTTGACTCTTCTCATCACATTGCTAACATATGACCACCTTCCTCTCTTGTTGACTCTTCTCATCACATTGCTAACATATGACCACTTTCCTCTCTTGTTGCCTCTTCTCATCACACTGCCAACATATGACCATCTTCTTCTCTTGTTGTCTCTTCTCATCACATTGCCAACATATGACCACTTTCCTCTCTTGTTGCCTCTTCTCATCACATTGCTAACATATGACCACCTTCCTCTCTTGTTGACTCTTCTCATCACATTGCTAACATATGACCACTTTCCTCTCTTGTTGCCTCTTCTCATCACACTGCCAACATATGACCATCTTCTTCTCTTGTTGCCTCTTCTCATCACACTGCCAACATATGACCACTTTCCTCTCTTGTTGCCTCTTCTCATCACATTGCCAACATATGACCATCTTCTTCTCTTGTTGACTCTTCTCATCACATTGCCAACATATGACCACTTTCCTCTCTTGTTGCCTCTTCTCATCACATTGCCAACATATGACCACTTTCCTCTCTTGTTGCCTCTTCTCATCACATTGCCAACATATGACCACTTTCCTCTCTTGTTGCCTCTTCTCATCACATTGCCAACATATGACCATCTTCTTCTCTTGTTGACTCTTCTCATCACATTGCCAACATATGACCATCTTCTTCTCTTGTTGACTCTTCTCATCACATTGCCAACATATGACCATCTTCTTCTCTTGTTGTCTCTTCTCATCACATTGCCAACATATGACCACCTTCTTCTCTTGTTGACTCTTCTCATCACATTGCCAACATATGACCATCTTCTTCTCTTGTTGTCTCTTCTCATCACATTGCCAACATATGACCACCTTCTTCTCTTGTTGACTCTTCTCATCACATTGCCAACATATGACCACTTTCCTCTCTTGTTGCCTCTTCTCATCACATTGCCAACATATGACCATCTTCTTCTCTTGTTGCCTCTTCTCATCACATTGCCAACATATGACCATCTTCTTCTCTTGTTGTCTCTTCTCATCACATTGCCAACATATGACCATCTTCTTCTCTTGTTGTCTCTTCTCATCACATTGCCAACATATGACCACCTTCTTCTCTTGTTGACTCTTCTCATCACATTGCCAACATATGACCATCTTCTTCAATTAATTATAGATATTTCTGGATGCTTTGTAATCTCTCTATTTCTGCATTAGTCTTGAACTCATTCCATGGTATACAAAGTATTTTACTAAGGCATTAGTTTTCAAATGCATACAATTTATGTTCTATTTCTCTAGTTGTTTTCTAGCTCTCGCATGCTTAACAAACAGTGGATAATACATTTTAATTTGAAAATCCTGAGCTTTATTTTCGTGCTTAGTAATTTTGACTTCCATATTTTATCAAGGTTTCTGAAAGTCACTGCTGCCTTTGCTATTCTGATTCTAATTTCTTTCTTTGTCTCTCCTTATTTATCTATGCAGCTTCCAAAGTTTACAAAGTGATCTACTTCTTCCACTGCCTTCCCTCCTGGTATGTTTTTTACTTCTGTAAAAATCTGATTTTTTATTACTTTTGTCTTTTCTTGGTTGATCTCAAATCTTATTTTTCTAGCCATCGATGCAGAGCATTTGTTTTTTCTTGCATCTTGTTCACACTTCAGCTGATGAGAACTGTGTCATCTATAAAATCAAGGTCTTCTCAGTGAGATCAAAGTGTCCATTCAATGCCTTTGTTACCTTTACAGCATTTCTGGTCAATGGTAATATCAAATAACAAGGCCATATCCACTCCGCCCGAACACCCGTTAAAACGTTGCACTGTGTTCTGCGCCAGTGGCCCAGTGCATCCGATTTCAGCCAGCATTTTATTCAGGTTTGCTTTCCTTAGCCTTTGATTGTCCCCAATCTTCCTGCAAGGCAGCAGATGATCTTTTCTGTAGGGGAATTCTGCCCTTAGACGGTCAGCAGAATGTGAGCATCTGGGATCCTACTCTGACTAAGTCCTGATCGCAGACAGACAGACAGATAAATAACAAGGGGGATTAAATACATCTTTACTTTTTTTTGCGGTATTAATTAATCTTTCCCGTTTAGTTACTGGGGCCTCATTATGAGGGAGGTTAAGAATAGTGACACTGTGACCTTCCAGGCATGTCGTAAGAGGCGACTAAGGAGGTTGATCGATGGATTGACAAGCTGCCATTGTAAAAAGTATTGTTATGGAAACAGCGCCATATATTTTAGAGCAGTGATCTCTGCAATATGTGCCACTTTGGCACGCAAGGTTTCTGTTTTTTTGGGATTGTGGTTCTGCCCTATGTGCCATCTTCGGCTCGAAAGGACAATAGATAGATTAATTAATCTGGAAGCATTCACTCAGTCCTGCTTCTGTGCAAAAGAAAATGAGAAGCCGTTGTACAAATCTTTGATGATGTTAATGATTATTGGTGGTATTCCATGTCTTAGTATGTCCCACATTGAGCCTATATCTATGCTATCAGAAGCAAAATTTTGAAGAAATAGCTTCTCCCTTTTCTAAATGTTCTTCCAATATAATTCTTTTGGTGTAAATATGATCAAGGCAGCTTCTCCCTTTTACTCAATCCTGTTTGTTCTTCATGCATGACAGTGTCTATAGCATCTTTGATTCTGTTCATACCTTACAGAAAGATTTGGAGGTAACTGACAGGGAGAGTAAGGTAAAAAAAATTAGGCTTTCCTTCACATGATTTGGTGAATGTTGTGTTAATGCCCATATTTTTTAACAATATAAGGCACATTATATGGGTGATGTGGTTGATACCAGGCCCGGGCACCCCACTTTCACAGAAAAATCCTGTACTCATTTAACACATTCCAGGAACCGTGTAATCAATGTGAGAAAAACTGGAGCAGGGTTTCCCATTTTTAATTTCTTGAAATTTCCACAAATATTATCACTAACTCTTTCCATACGTTTTGCCGCACTGTGCGTCACCATCGATTTCAGTTGTGTACATTTTGCCGCATAGTGCGCCACTCTTTATTTGATTACTGTGAACCATCATCAAACTATATTCTTTTTACATGTCTTGTATCATCTTGGTATTGGTGAAATCTAATTCCTTGTTCAATTATCTAAAAATTCATATATAATATGTTAGATAAATATAAATATGTGGATTGATTCTTAAAACCATGAACAATTTTATCTCTGAAATCTCGTCCATTGCATTGATAAAAAGCTTCCGTGTGGAAAGAGCTAAAACCTAGTCATTCTCATATTTAACCCTTCCCTGAACTTCTTTTGCAAATTGTTCAAACAAACCATAAGTTTTAGATCAATTTTTATTTATTTTTTGTTTGCTTTTATTTCATTATTTTTTTAATCGCAAAAAAGCTCGGTGGAACAATATCTTAAACCCCTTGGTAGGAAATATGTTAAGGAAGAAGGAATCTAGTAGCCGTTTAAGGAGATCAAACCTAGTTTGTCTTTCATAATCCAGTTCATTAACAAAATAAGCTACTGCGGCTTCCAGGGAAGGCAAACTCAATCCTAAAATTACGTCTTGTCAGAAATGTTAAGATGTATGACATGAATATGGTTGTAACTGTGACAAGACAATGAGGGCTCTTTCCTGGAAACACATCAGAGAAGACAACATTTCAAAGTGATCTAGCTTCACAGTGATAGAAATAACCATTAAAACTAATGCTTTTCTAAGATATGTCAAGACAAATATAAGCTCATCTTCCCTGACTTGTCAACACCAGTGATGTAAATGCATATGACAGCTGACAATTTCAAGCTTTGTTTAAATCTCATCTCTAAACAGTCAGTGTTGATAGTGCTGTCATCACTACAAATGGACGAAGAACAAACATTTGGCAGCACATTTTGGAATTTAGGTACTTAGCAATCTATTTCGCATGCCCTGACTATGGTCGGGAGAAAAGAACAGAGCTACTGTCACGCACGTTGTAAGAGGCAACAAAGGAAGTTGGGGTCAAGGTCTTTGCCTGTGCTATGGAGATCATGTTTTCGCTAGTGTGTGGTAGGAGTGTTTCATATTGGATAAGGTATCTGAGCAATATAGAGTTGTCCACAGTGCAATGAAAATGATCTGCTGACTAGACTAGCGTCTTCTTTGCTGATATCCCATTTCCTAAATCTTTATAGTGGTATAGCCACACATCCCATTTAAAGCAATATTGCAGGGAACTGTGAGTAAAGATTAAAAGAAATGCAGGCAAAATAAGAGGTGGGATGACAACATTAAAGAGTGGATAGGACTTAGAATTACCAACTCTTATGTAGCTGTGCAGGACAATGAAATGTAGGTTGCTGGTTGCAGGAATCAACATACCAAAAAATGTTATTGTGTTGGGATGAAAAGATATCACAGCTTGCTGTTAACCATAAAACCAGGTACTTACAACTAATCAATGGCTGATGATGACCATGAGTAATATTGTAAAGAAAGCACAGAAGAAAAGCAAGTAAATTTAATTCAGATTTCAGGCACTTGAAAAAATATATAGAGATGAAAATGTTATGTTTTAAAAAAAATCAAACAGAAATAACAGCACTAAAAATAAAACAGCCGTACCCCGGCTTATGATGGGTTTACATACCACAAAATCTCATTATTAATCGTAAACACCATAAGCTGAAAGTGGTATATGATGTCCTAGACTATATGCAAAATTATAAATAGCCATCATACAAGTTAGAAATAGCCATTACAAACATGACAACTTCTTATTTAGTTTAGCCATTACAAACATGCCACCTTTTTGTTTAGTTTAGTCATTACAAACATGCCACCTTTTTGTTTAGTTTAGTCATTACAAACATGCCACCTTTTTGTTTAGTTTAGTCATTACAAACATGCCACCTTTTTGTTTAGTTTAGTCATTACAAACATGCCACCTTCTTATTTAGTTTAGTCATTACAAACATGCCACCTTTTTGTTTAGTTTAGTCATTACAGACATGCCACCTTCTAGTTTATTTTAGTCATTACAGACATGCCATCTTCTTGGTTAGCTGTTATTTTCAATTTCTCTTAGACAGTAATAGCCTTTATTTTCTTCTTTCCTCTACCAGTAGGAGACACAGTAGGGATTTAGAGGATTTAATGGTAATATACAACATTATAATATAGATATTATGCTGCAGGAAAAGTCTCCAGAAGTGAAACAGATTTAATATTAATGAACCAAAATAGGTACTACAATAAAACCAACAGCATGCTTTGTTTCAATCTCCGACTAGAGAGAAAATAAAACAAACATGGCTAAATGTGGAAAATGATACCACAGTATTGTATTTATAGTGCCATGCTGTTATCATAACTCAGAAAAATCGTAACTTGAATGATCATAAGTCGGGGTATATCTGTATTTGTAGAAAGGTGAGTCCCAATGCAAATGCCAATGGGCAACGAGGTGTTAGCAATTTCATTGTACTAAGCCTCAGCCTCACGAAGAGGGGTAGTTATTTCCCTTTCTTTCTGCCTTTCCTTCCCAGAAAGAAATCTCCTCTACCAAATCAAAGCGGCTGGGTGGACCCCGAGAACCTTTCAGGTTGGAAAAAACTTTGCCTCAACTGGCATTTGAACTCACACACTTCAGGTCAGCAGATACTAACCACAATGCTACTGGACTCTCAAAAATATAAAATAAACATATTCATATAGAAACATAATGAACATATTGAAATACGAATGAAAATACTGAAAGGGGCGAAGATTGAATGAGTGAAATATTTTGGGTGTGTAAAGAGACACGGCACTGTGATGAAGGCCAAAAATAGTGGCAAAGGTTGAAGAAACAACAGAGAAACGACAGTGGTTAGTACAGAGATGTGTTAATAGAAACCTTTACGAACAATCAATGTGATGACAACTAGCTTCAGAGGCTCAGGATGTTGAATAATAAAGTAAAAAGTAAAGAACCCTGTCACGGTGTATAGGGAATATGGTGTTAGTGACCATCATTTTTGAGGTAATGTGGTCGGTATAATGCCCGTGTCGCTTTACTTCCCTAGAAAAAAATCCGGTACCCATTTAAGGCTGGGTGAACCTGGAAGTTGTCGATCAGGATCGAACCCAACCTCTTGTCCTTTGTAGTTCAGTTCACTAACCACTGAGCTATTGCGGCTTCCTATGCTGAATAATGCATGAGATAAAAGAAGTCAGTAATTCTTGCTGACTGTTGGTATTAGTGCCAGGACTATAGAAGATCAAAAACGGAAAGCAAATCAGTATTTAAAAAATGCAGTGATGAAGTCGGATGCACTTGACCAAAAAAAAAACCAGATATTGTTGCTTGCTTTACACAGCTGGTTGTTTTCATCTGACAGCGACATCGGAATTCTAACCTTAGAAATGTTACAGCATTTATGAAAGAATATGTCCTCGAGTAAATCATGCTCATTTTAAATCAAAACTTTATAGATTGGCTTTAATTAGTAAAACCATTTACAAAAGAATATAAAGTTGTTTAGCTAAACTAAGTACAATGCACATGTGAATTATATTTTGGTAGAATAATGACTGTAACTAAAACATTAAAGTTAGCCCCGATCTGAGAGCTTAAGTGGATTCAATATTACATTTTTAACCACAAAAGTTTTGTTTTTTATTTTAAGAAGCAGTCTCTTCTAATAACTTTGAATGTGTAACAGATGAAGCATGTGCTTTTTTTACCTCATTGTAAAGGCCCAAATGAGCAAATCAACGAAAGTATCTGTGACAAACAGCTGTGCTTAAACCACAACACAATGGAAATGAAAATCCTTTTAAGAGCAGATGACAACAAAGAGGATTAATCACTAGGTGAATGGAGGAGAAACATGGGGAAAAAGGCCATTTGGCTGTGAAACAGAGAGATCAACAAAAGTGGCAATCATGAAGGTTCAGACCTTCATTAATGGATGCTTGCACAGAATAAAAGGATGGAATAGGCATGAAAAAAATAACTAGCAAAGAATTATGGGAAAGTACAAGTTAAATACCATTGGACAAAGATACGATGAAGGATAGGACACACAATGTGGAAGCCAACTGAGAGTGTTACACAGCAAGCCCACTTTTGGAATCTCCAGGGGAAGAGATAAAGAGGGAGACTAAAATATACTTGGAGAAGACAGGTAAAAGCAGAGATGATGATGATGGGGAAGACATGGAACGATCTTAAAAGTATGAAATGAAACAGAATGGTGAAGAATGTTTGTTGAAGACCTATGCTCCACAGGGAACTAAAAGGAAGAAAAAATAAGAATAGAGGAGAAGAAGACTGCGTGTTTTGAACTGTTGTTTGTTTGTTCTGCGTTTATCAACTCTATATCTCTAGTAAAGGTCCAAGGGACTGAATTTTCCGTGAATATCACTTTTCCCTATTTTTCAAATCGACAGCTGTGTACTTAGATATCCCTCACCATACAGGCAGGTATTATCCGACTTCAGAGGCACTCTCATATTTTTTTTATCATCAAGAGTTGTAATGTTTTTTGGGTGGGTATTTTCCCATTAATTTTGACTGGACAACAGCCATTTTTGTCCTACTTTTTTCAATTTTCAACTGTCAAGGATTCTTTAATGTGTGCAGAATGTACACTGGACCTACTGTTTTCCACCATTAATCGAGAGGGCTAGACCTATGATTTCCCTAACCAGAGACCAGGGGAGGATAAAGCCATGAAGAAACTACGGATTTGATTTAAAAATAATTTTCGCCTGTCTGTGGTGGGAATCAATCCTGGGACCTTCTTGTCTACCAGAGGCTGGTATCTTATGTCTAGACCATTCAGCTGCCTCCCCCCTACAATTTGACACATGACTTCTCATTTGAATACAGTTGTTAACAATTTTCACTTCTAATTTAAAAAAAATTCTTGATTCTTCATCGTTCCAGATGTCGCATAGTGCTCAGTATTTTTTTTTGTTTACATCCATTTCATTTCTGTGCAAGATGTTCTATCTTATCAAATGAGTCTATGCCTGCCAACTCTACTTCATTTCTCTTATAAGTGTTTTCTTGTGTGTGTCTCTGGGTCTTCCTCTTTTTCTCCATCCTGGTGTTTCCCATAGAGCCTGTTTTGAAATTCTTTTGTTGTGTCTTCTCAAAACATGCCGGACATATGTCCCATCTTCTCTTTCTAATTCTAGATGAGGTCGTTGGTTGCATTATAGAGCAAGAATAAAGGAGATTTCATTTGGTAAAGCAAAAATTAATACCTATGACTTGGAATACCCTTCAAGTTGTTACAAAATGGAAGGAATACTCAGTAAATTACATTTAAAAGAGGTGAATGCTTTCCCTTTTCATTACAACCAGAAAGGAATACCTCGCATTCCACTACAACTTGAGATGAATATCGCACTACAACTTGAGATGAATATCCCACTACAACTTGAGATGAATATCCCACATTCCACTACAACTTGAGATGAATATCCCACATCCCACTACAACTTGAGATGAATATCCCACATTCCACTACAACTTGAGATGAATATCCCACATTCCACTACAACTTGAGATGAATATCCTACATTTCACCACAACCATAAATGACATGTGAGGGGACACAGGGTGGTCTAGAGCTAAGATATTGGCCTCTGGACAGGAAACTTCTGGTTACAAATCCCACTATAGGTGGTGAGAATTTGTCACTTTTCATTTGTGCCTTCTACACCCTTCCCCAGACTCTGGGTAGTCAGATCTAATGTAAAGCCATCTTGGGAAAAAAAGTGAAAAACACGAGGTCTCACGTGCACTTACACACATTAAAGAACCCTCGGCAGTTAAAAATTGACAGGAGTAGACCAAAAATGGTCGCTATCTGGGCACAAATTATTAAGCAAATCTACCCACGCTAAAGATGTAGGTGTCACAGGCTTAAAGCACATATTTTGTGGCTCTGTTGTTAACTAGCAATATGATGTATCCATGCCTACTTAACAGGTGAAAGCTAAGCAGAATAACATTACAAGTGAGAGATGAATGCACCATAATTCCCTACAACAAGAAATTAATGCTCCATATTTTGCTACAACCAAAAATGAATATCCCACATTTCACCACAACCAGAGATGAATAATCAATATTTCATTGCAAGTGGAGTTGAATACCCTAACATTACAAAATAAGGTAATTTATGAGTTTAGTGTCATACTCCATTTCTTTTCAGAGTAACACCCCCTTCCACTTTATTCAGTCGTTCTCTAATCCAGTCATTTGAAGACTCCTAGGTTAGGGTTCAGAATTCCTTAAACATAAACCTAACCTTAAACCTTGATGAAAAAATTTAATTAAATGCACACAATCTAGAAGAAGTTGATACATAAAAATATGTGTGGTCAATGAGGGGAGATCACCCATTTAACAGAAAGGGAGTACGACGCTAAACTAGTAAATTACCCCAAATAAATTTCCAGTACTCTATATTTAGATTGCACAGGAAATGAATACCCTGACATGAGCAACATAAGAAATACATGCACTGTATGCTACAGCCAGCAATGAATAAGATAATAACTAATAACAATAACAGTTTCATCAATACCATAGGTGAGTGCCCACTTATCTAGATAAATCCATCAATGAACAATCCATATTTAGATAACACCAGAGATTAACAACTCAATGAAACCAAAAGTATTGTCACATGTCATATTTAATTATATCTCCCCTAAACAAACTGGATAGGGAATCTCCTCAGCAATTTCTCAAGTAAACATGAATAACGGTGTACAGCATGTCAGTTTTAATAAAACAGAGTACTTGAACACTTTTCACATATGTTGTTAATCCACATTTTTGCTACATTCTCATTTAAAATAGAATTCTCCCTTCAGTTTCTCATATTGCATTCGTGTTGCCAGTTTCAGCTATAATATTACAATCATATTCACAGTTCATTCAGCATTTTCCATGTTATGTTTATGTTTTTTTTTTCTACTGTGTACTTACATTTATTTCTATTTTATGCTTATTTTTCTTACATTTATTTCTTTTTTGTGTGCTTATATTTCTTACATTAATTTATATCTTATGCTTACATTTATTTCTATTTGATGCTTATTTATTATAATTCTTAATTAATTTATATTTTATGCTTACATTTTTGATATTAATTTCCATGTTCTGCTAACATTTCTTGCAACTACTTCATTTCAAATTCATGCATGCCTACATTTCTTACACTATTTTTTTCTAAATATTTGTATTTTTATATTTATTACTTTTATTTCTAATTTACACTTATATATTTCTTACTTTTGTTTCTTAATTTACATTTCATACAACTATTCTATATAAGAGTACATGTCTTGGCTTTAGTACGTGAGGAATATGTTTTCAGTGCTTGTTATTTTTATACAATCATTGGCACATTTATGTGCCATCCTGCCAGGCAAAAATCCCATTGGTTATTATTTTCAGATGCCGGTTATGTCCAATGTTTTGAACCCCTCAACCAAAAACATTAGCCAAATGCTGAATCTTCAACTACCTGGTCATCAGACAAGTTCATTAATAAGTCATCACCACAACTTTCAGTTCTAGTTCTGCATCATTACCATCATTAGTCCTGTAACCCTTGGTGGTTAGTGGAGCACTCGTGATGTTTTTACAATTTTCTTCCAACCTTCATGATTAATTACTGCTCACAGAGATATGATGCCTTAAATGGGTACTGGATTTTTTTCTGGGAAAGTAAAGTGGCATGGGCGTAATACCGACCACATTACCCCAAAAATCATGTGCTGAAGGTCTGTAAAATTTATGGTCACTAACACCATATTCCCTATACGCCACTTGGTGTGACGGGGCTCTTTACTTTTACTTACTGAGATATGATGAATGTTAATCCCGTCCATTTTCTGATATTATCTTCCACATAAAGAAAATAAAAACGTAAACTCACTTAGCTATCTAAAACCATTCTCTTTCCTTTTTTACAATTTAACACTTTCTTTCTTTCTTTTTTTCAGCAATATGATTATATTTTTACATTTCTTTCTTTCAATCTCCTTTCATATATTATTTTATAGCATGTGTTGTACATTTCATTATGAGTCAACATATATATAATTTAATATTCTGATATTTTACTAACTAATCCATCAAAGTTGTTCAAGTCAATGTACATATCTGACCTCATTTTCTAAACCTTCTTTCATACACAAGTTAATTTTAAATCAATCCTACTTCTGCTCTGGTCAGTAAATGGGGCAGTAGATCTACTTAGAAGAGAGTAAATTATCTGCCCAGCTTACTTTAGTATTATGGCCAAAATGTGGCAGTAGATCTACACTAAATCAGAAGAGAGTAAATTATCTGCCCAGCTTACTTTAGTATTATGGCCAAAATGTGGCAGTAGATCTACACTAATTCAGAAGAAAGTAATAATCTGCCCAGCTTACTCTAATATTGTGACCGAAATGAGACAAAATATCTACACTAACTGAGAATTCAGTAATCTCCTGCCCAGCTTTAATGCCTTCAGCAGAGATTGCATCTGTTGTCTGTCCTGAGTGACCCTCCCAACCCATCCCAAGAGAAACCACTTTTAGCCCTAATTACAAAACAAACTCATCACCCTATCACTCTTGGTCATCTCCTAGTTCTTATAACATCTGGACTAAAGTGAAGGACCATTTTTTACCAGTGCCTTGGAAATCATTCTGAGAACATGATCATCGCCCCCACCCACTTTTTTTTTATTTTAATAAAATTTCTGTAGTGACTCCAACTGTAATACCTTCAATGCAAATGTCCATTCAAAATTCTATCTATCTATTGTCCTTTCGAACCAAAGACGGCACATAGGGCAGAACCACAATCTCAAAAATAGAAACCTTGCGTGCCAAAGTGGCACATATTGCAGAGATCACTGCTCTAAAATATATGGTGCTGTTTCCATAACAATACTTTTTACAAACTTTTTACTTTTTACATTGGGGGCCTCGGTAGCCTAGTTGGGAAAACCACCCGACTGGACTACCGACGTTCGGACAACCCGTGTTCGATTCCCGCTGGGAGCAGTGTGAATCGTACTCGTGATTGGAAAAAAAAAATACCCCCACGGTCGACCCAGCCGTTAGCAGAAATGGATACCAGGGTATTACCTTGGGAAGGTGAGGAATGTTGCCTCGCATCTGAGTTTAGATGCTTGAGGCGACACTATACAGAAATCTCCTAACATTTCGGATAGGTGGCCGAGCACATATGGGTGGAAACTCGCGTGCTAAGACGCCGATTGAAGTTTCGTACTTTACCTTTACTTTTTTACAATGACAGCTTGTCAAGCCATCGATCAATCTCCTTAGTCGCCTCTTACGACATGCCTGGAAGGTCACAGTGTCACTATTCTTTACTTCCCTCATAATGAGGCCCCGGTAACACACAGGAATTCAAAATTACTATTGGAAAAAGTTTTAGACCAGGACAAGTCAGTACTCTACAAAAGCATCTCTACAATTAATTTTGTTATTGTTCACATAACTCCTCTAAAAATTCAATTCCCCCCCCTCAGAAAAAGATATTTCTCAGCATTAAATACATTAATGAAAAGTCTGTAAAACATCAGTGTAAAATGTAAAATTAAAATAACAATCTAAGAAACAATGTAACAACTTCAATGCAAAATTAAAGATACAGAATATACCAGGGTAACCTAGAAGCAATAATTTGATTCCAAAATGCTGAATTTTGGAAAGGCTTAAAATATAAATAATAAATATTATGAAGAAACTCATAAGTTTCAAAAACATGTTGGTTAATAAACATATTGATCTATTATTGATAGATTTTAAAGAGATAATTGTTGAGGACAAATGGTTCATTTCAGACTGAAGTAATTGTCTATGGTATGGAATCATCATGGGAGCCGCGATAGCTCAGTAGTTAGTGATGAACTGGACTACAAAGGACAAGAAGTAGGGTTCGATCCCAACCGACGGCTTCCAGGTTCACCCAGCCTTAAATGGGTACCTGATTTTTTTCTGGGAAAGTAAAGCGGCACGGGCGTAATACTGACCACATTACCCTAAAAATCATGTGCCAAAGGTCTGTAAAATTTATGGTCACTAACAGCATATTCGTTGAACGCCACTTGGCGTGACGGGGGGTACTTTACTTTTTTTTTTTCATGGAACCATCACTCAAAGTTTGTGATTATGATTAATAATATAAGGTAAAGTAATGCCCCATTGTATCATTTGATTGGGAGGTGCAATATTTCAACCCCAAAGATTTTGTTCCATGTTAAAAGAATGTTTTCTCTGTAATGTCTGTTTAACAGCAGGGCTGTTGGGTATCTGGAAATATAAGGTTGGCACATTCACAATCTCCCCGACAGTTTGACAATAGTGAAGGAGGTAGAGAAGCCCAACAGTAACGGAGCTGAAAGTTATCAGCAGCTCATGGCTGATGGTTTGTACCAGGATCTGGGAACCAGAACTATCCAGACCCTACTCCATCTCTTTGCGGTGCCCCTGGAAATGAACTAACCATTCTAGTCTGGCCAATTGAGTAGGGATCAAGAGGGAAGGCAACCAAGCACTCAAAAATGCTGTGCTGAAGACAGATGTGCTCGGCTGAAAGTCACAGATAAACCACAACACAATGTATCTATGCCCATTTAACATCCCATTAAGGGTAAATGATAAAGTGGTAAGTATAACTATTCCTTCAGTCATCGGGTGAACGCAAACAAACGGCAAAGTATAACCATTCCTTCAGTCATTGGGTGAATGCAAACAAACGGCAAAGTATAACCATTCCTTCAGCCATTGGGTGAACGCAAACGGCATTGTGAAAATACCAACCTCATTATAATCTTCCTCAGCTGCTTACTTCTTTTACATTGAATGAGACAACTCTGTCATTCCCATAAATGACAAGGCAGGTGAACGTGCTAAGTTAGAAGAATCTACCCCTGAGCTTCAGTGAAGTAAAGACACTTCTAAAATAAACCAAGAGAAAGGATAAACCAAGAGAAAGGAACAGAGAGATATGAAAGAAAAATACAAATCAGAACAAGGTAACATAAACAGGCTCAAAAGATACGGACAGAAGATCTTCAAACATAGAACAACACAAAATAGATCATTGCGTCTCTGTTACTTGTTACTGTAGAACAAATTCCCAAGCATATACTACAGCACAGCTGGTTGATTTAATCACAAAGTGGCATTTTAGATCTAATCTTGGAAATTTGGCATCATTTATTGGTAAAAATATATACTACATTCAATTTGTTTTTTTTAAAAAAACTGATATTTTTGGAGCTTTGCGTTTCACTTAGTAACAACACACAAAAGTGTGAAATTCTTATGTTAATTACGTTATGGTTTTTTAGTAGAATAACACAAAACAAGCCAAAGATTGACAAATTTGAGACATTCTAGAATATAATATTTAATTGTTAACCACAAATGCTTTTTAAATTGAATATACAACTGTATCAAATCAACTTGAATGTAGCATAGAAGAAGTATATGCATTTTATATCTCTGAAAAGACACCAATTAGCAAAACAAAATATCAATAACAAACAGATGTGACAGACATAGAAAAACATATAATGGATATCTGAAACTCTGCTACCAGCTAACATTAGAACACCTATGCAAAATCCCAAGCCTCGGTAGCCTAGTTTGGGGGCCTCGGTATCCTAGTTGGGAAAACCACCCGACTGGACTACCGACGTTTGGACAACCCGTGTTCGATTCCCGCTGGAAGCAGTGTCAATTGTACTCGTGGTTGGGAAAAAAAATAAATACCCCCACGGTCGACCCAGTCGTTGGCAGAAATGGGTACCAGGGTATTACCCTGGGAAGGTGAGGAATGTCGCTTTGCATCTGAGTTTCGATGCTTGAGGCGACACTATACAGAAATATCCGAAAATTTCTGGATAGGCGGCTGAGCGCATATGGGTGTAAACTCGCATGCTAAGATGCCGGTTAAAGTCTCGTACTTTACCTTTTACTCCCAAGCATGACTGCAGACATAGAACAATACAAAATGGATCTCTGAGACACTGCTACCAGCTACTGTAGAGCACATTTGTAAGGTCTCAAGCATGTACAACAAAGCAGTACCACCTTCAGCAGTGATAAAATAATTTGACCCATAGAAACATGACAAAATATCTGGAACCAGAGAAGACTTCATTACTGTTCACAATCCTTGTCAGTTTAGACATACAGCAAAAGTTGATTGCAGAGTTTAGACATACAGCTAAATTTGATGGTAGAAGACTTCCTTGTCAGTTTAGACATACAACAAAAGTTGATTGCAGAGTTTAGACATACAGCAAAATTTGATGGTAGAAGACTTCCTTGTCAGTTTAGACATACAACAAAAGTTGATTGTAGAAGACATTCTTGTTAGTTTTTTTCGTTCGCCAGCTTTTATCTCTTCGAAGTCCCTAGAGACTAGAAAGTGAATTTTGCATTTTAATCCATTTTTCCTTGGCAGCTGTGTGCACAGGCAGATAACTCCGACTTCAGAGGTACTCATATTTTTTCCATCGATGAGTAATTGACGTTTCAAGCCAGGCCTCGCTGCTGAGACCAGGGGTGGTTGCCGCAGAGAGAAATCATAAATAAAAATCCGGTGTAGCCGGCATTTGAACCCACAACCTCTCTGCCTCGAGACCAACTAGTTCCCCTCTTGTCAGTTTAGACATACAACAAAAGTTGATTGTAGAAGACATCCTTGTCAGTTTAGACATGCAACAAAAGTTGATTGTAGAAGACATCCTTGTCAGTTTAGACATACAACAAAAGTTGATTGTAGAAGACATCCTTGTCAGTTTAGACATGCAACAAAAGTTGATTGTAGAAGACATCCTTGTCAGTTTAGACATACAACAAAAGTTGATTGTAGAAGACATCCTTGTCAGTTTAGACATACAACAAAAGTTGATTGTAGAAGACATCCTTGTCAGTTTAGACATATAACAAAAGTTGATTGTAGAGTTTAGACATACAGCAAAAGTTGGTTGTTGAAGACATTACATATCAGCAGGCCACACATTATTTGTGGTGAGCGTACTGGAGCTGATTCTTCTCAATTGTCTATTACCTACATTAACTATGCATGCCCCAAACAAACATTACCAGCTGGTTAACACAGAAATCTCTACCAGGGACTCAATAAACAAATGCACTTGAACAGGTACAACACTTTAAAAAAAAAACCCAATTTCCTCATATCTGATTCCAATTTCATTATCATCATCAAGTACTGGGCCTGCTGGCGTAGGTAATCATGTCTCTCCACAACTTTTGGTCTCAACAGTTATTTATAATTTCTGTTGTTGACCTTCTGCCAAGCCATTCTCTTTAATTTGCTTACAGTAGCTTGGTGACGATCAGGTATCACCTGTAGCACAGGATGTCACCTACCGAACGAGGGAATTCCAATTTACTTAGCTTTAAATATTCAGAATGTAGTCTATTTATCTACTACGGTTACTTTAATTACTACAATAAAACACAATATAAATTGATCCAAAACAATGTAGTATAAAATTTAGCGTTTTGGTGGGACATAAACAGAACATATAAATTAAATGGGGGCCTAAAAAATAAAAAAGGTAATGGTGAAATGTAATAGATAAAGAAAAATATTTATTAAATATTGAAACCTTATCTGACCTTACTAGTCTGACCATCAGAGCAGCAATAATCACAGCTAGTTTGATCAGATATTTAATGGAGATTCAGAAATGATCACAAGGAATGCCATGCAGCTGACACAAGGAGAAAGACAAAAGGAAGACGAAGACAAAGACAACAGTGAAGTAGATATGCAACATGAGTTTGACTTGCAGCACTTCTCAGCACAATGGAGAGATGTTTCTGCTGTTGTAGAGAGCCCCTCCAGTTCCCAGTAATCTATGGCTACAGATAAGAAGATTAGTCTTATACATGCATCAGTCTTTAACTATTTAAAAAGTGAAATAAATCTGTTTAAGCTGTCCATGTTGCACAGTCTCATATGGCTGGACATATTTGATTCAGTTTGATTAATATAGCCTATACTAAAAGGTTCTTAACTAGAAACATACAATGACAACTGGGAAAGTTATCTTCACTCCTCACTAGAAATTAATCTACACATCTTTACCTATTAATCTATACAATATGAACTTTGCAATGAAAGGTGTAAGTATGTGTGTATAAATATATATATATAAAATAAAGACAATGTGCAGTCCTGCACAACTTCATAACACAGTCGGATAGGTTAAATAAAGTGGGTTCATTAACTGCGGTCTGGGGAGACACACTAAGTCAATCAGTGATTATGACATCCAGTTAATCTCCAGATACAATTGAAATGTATTGCCCATGTGACGTTTATGCCAGAGGCTGCTTGTCATAGATGTCATCTAATAGATGAAAAATGACAACTGAGAAAATTGTGTTTATGATAATGCAGAAAATTTTGAATCAACGGAGGTAGAAGTTAGGTAAACAGTCATGCTAGAGACGAACATGTCAACCCATAGCAAGAAAATTTGCCACAAATTACTGACATGAACATCCATGCCCACTTAACTTCTTTTAAATGCGGGCAATGAAGTGAAAGAGTTAGTCACCACAGAAATGACATGGTTTGAGAAAAGCTGAAGGAGTGACCAGAAGTGACAAAATTCAGAAATGAGGTTATAAAGAACCAATTTTGAATTATACAAAGTCAACAAATAAAATTGGTTAATCAACTAAAGAGAATATCTAACAAATGCCATACCATACAACGCATACACAAAAAGAGGATAAGGACAGAGTTTGAGGCAGACCTAGACTACATTGGAGTGACATCAGAAAAACTATACAACAGCATCATGTGTCAATGATATCAACTACCAGAACTTTCTATCTCCCTCAATGCCTGAAGCGGTAAAAGAAGAAATGACGACGATGAAGAGGAACAGTTGTCGAAAAAACGCTGAATAAAGAAAGGAAGAAGGAAGGATAGTGAGATGGATATAGAGTGTGTTTAATTAAACACTAAACTGGAGCCATCGGGAAATACACTTTTAAACACATGTTGAAGTGGACCGAGCACCTATGGGGCTGATCAAAATACAATGTGATCATTTCTGCTATTTGATCAAACAACTATTGTATCATTAAGAGTTCATTAAAGAAAAAAAGGAACTGATGAAGTCTGCTCTGTCTGTAACCAAATTTATACAGAATGGAAAGAAGCACAAAAATGAGCTATAAAACAAATATTAAAATATATAATTGTTTTCAATAATACAGCCATAAAAGGAAAACTTCTTCTGTTCACTTATCCCTCTAATATTTAAACAGACATTACACAGAACTAGTGAAGTCTAAGTAGTGTAGTGGTTAGTACACTCATCCATGGCCAGGTGGTGTGGGTTCAATTCCAAAAAGTAACCAAAATTTGTTTTCCCAATCAACATAATTTGAAGGGTTACTCAGCATTTGAAAATGAAAACCAAAGATTTGTCTCTGGGGAGGAATCACACCAGAGCAGTGAACTGAACTACTGATGGCAAGAGGTCTGGTCTAATCCTGATTGATGACCTCTAGGTTTACCCAGTCTAAATGGGTACTGGAACATTTAAGGTAAGAAAGAAAACCCTGGTGCAAACAACTCACCATATTACCCAAAAATTAACTTCAGGGGAATAGGTATGTTTACAACACCCCCGAGGAGTACGGGCTTAATCCTGGTTCAGATCTATTGTTCTTTGATTTTTCTGTTGTTGATTATTTGTGATTTTTTCTGAGTAAGTAAAAAAAGTAAAGTACCCCCGTCACGTCACGCCAAGTGGCGTATAGGGAAATATGGTATTAGTAACCATATATATTTTACAGACCTTCAGCGCATGATTTTTGGGGTAATGTGGTCGGTATTACGCCCATGCTGCTTTACTTTCCCAGAAAAAAATCCGGTACCCATTTAAGGCTGGGTGAACCTGGAAGCCGTCGGTTGGGATCGAACCCTACCCCTTGTCCTTTGTAGTCCAGTTCACTAACCACTGAGCTATCGCGGCTCCCAATTTTTTCTGAGTGTTGTAAACATACTTCTTTCCCTGAAATTATGCACTGATCAATCGCCTCGGAAGTTTCCCTCTAAAATAATATTCACTTATTATTACTTGTCTCCAGCCCACCCAAAAATTACCTTTCTCTGACAAGGTCACAAAAATGTCAGCACTATCATATGTATGCCCCGGGGTGTGTGGCAGGATTATTTCTTTCCTACATTTCTGGAGAAGTCGATCCCCTTACATAATGCTAACCACATCACGTGTCGATGGTTGTGAAAAAATGCCAGCACTAAAACTGTATGCCCTGGAAGCAGGGCAGGATCATTCATTCTTATATTTTCTTCTATGGAGAAATCGATGACATTAACCACATCACATATAAATGAGTCAATGGTTGTGAAAAAATGTCAGCACTGGAACCATATTCCCAACCACTAGAAGACATGATGGATAACTTTTACCTTATTTACATTTTTTGTTAACACAACACTCAACTTTATTTCACACTGGTTATTTATCCCTACTTATTTTCCAAACATTGACTACTCAATTTAATTAACCTGCTTCTGCTTATGGAAGGCCTAGGTATCACTGCAAACGAATTAAAATCCATAAATGCTCAACCGCCCGTGCCAGTGGAATCATTCGAAGTTCCCATTATAGCAGTCTCAGCACACGCCAAAAGACATAAGGTGAAACTGCACAGAAAGTGAACACAGCCAACTGTTCCTTGTCATACGATATCATCATTCATCTTAAACAATTGGAATATCGAAACATGATCAAAACGGATGAAACACACAGCTCACGGTGTGCACAGAACACTTAACTCAGTAGCTCCTGCTCCTGCTTGAAACAAACATTCACTATTATCTACCCATATTTTAAGATATCACAAGACTACGAATACCGCTCCTTTCACAGCTGTTTGCTTTGATCTCAAAGTGGCATTTTTGTTATTATCTTGAAATTTTGCAGCATTTTTGCAGTCTAGTAAATTCCATATTTTTTAAAATGTCATTTATGGAAGTGGCTCCAATCAGTGACACTAGACACACAAAGTGTATAATTTTAAGCTACAGTACGTATAATTTTAAGCTACAGTAAATATTTATCCGTGAAATATATATTTCAGTGACTAATGCTCATAACAAACAAACAAACAGAAATATATATTTCAGTGACTAATGCTCATAACAAACAAACAAAAATCAGAGATAGGAAAATCTGAGTTTACAGAATATTATATTTTTACCCACAAAAAAGATGGTTAAATTCTAAGATAAAACTTCTAATCACTTTGAATCTTAATAAAAGAAGCATGGGTATTTTTATCTTCCTGGAAAACTACAAATGAACAAATCAGCTAAAGTATCAGTAACAAACAACTGTGCTTTGCTTTGCTGGACTGTTTGTGGTAATAGAAGAAAAAAAGGTGGGGGAAAAGGTACTATATTTTGTTGAATATGAAATATTTCATGCATAATTCAGGTAATTTTATAGTAATATATATTTTATAGTATATAATTTCATATCCTATCAAACATCACACAAAAATTGTCACTCATAAGCAAAATAATGGTTTACAGTTGAAAGTCACATCTCTATCAAATTATCATTTCTAATTTAAAATGCAATTATAATTAAGGATTATGATTTGAATTGTTAAAAAAATGAATTAAGTTTAGTCTCAAACAGGTGTTAGCTTTTAGCACTGCCATGTTTATGGCTATTATGGTTGGAACTATAAGATGTGGAGGCACCACTGTAGCCAGCAACATCTACCCCAGCTGATGAGGAGGATGCAGAGGTGGAAGGGTAATGACTGGATGAGGATGTTGCTCGCTTCTTTAAGGAGTCCAGATATTCCTGCTGTGACTGTGCTATCACTTGTGCCAGGACATCATCTTCGCTCCAGTCAGACAAACCTGTATAAGCAGAAAAATGACATAGTTTCCCCTGGTGTATGCCAAAAACTCCATCTCAAAGAAAATTATCCACAAATACTGAAATGGAAATAATAAACGCAATTTGTAATTTTTCCCTGTTTATTGTTTTTATTTGCCAGCTTTATATCGCTAGCAAAGTCCAGAGGAACTGAATTTTGAAAGAATGTCACTTCTTCCTGTTTTTCATACTATCTATCTATCTATTGTCCTTTTGAGTCGAAGACGGCACATAGGGCAGAACCACGATCTCAAAAACAGAAACCTTGCGTGCCAAAATGGCACATATTGCGGAGATCACTGCTGGTAGCCATGTAATCAGGTTTCGCTCGCCACATCTATCTATCTATCTATTGGCCTTGATGCAAGTTACAAGCTCCAGTTGATGTGGCAGTGACCATTTTAATTCCCAGTTCAAGCTGAATAAGTTTAAACTGTACATTCTTTGTAAGAAGTGCAACACTAGCCCCTTGAAGAAAGTGAAATGCTATGTCTTCTATATCAGCATGTTCCATAGTTGTCTGAACTAAATTATGTTAGATTTCAGCATTTTCTTTCTCTCTGTCTCGTTATCTAACAATTTTGACTGAATGACATTCATCATAAAGTGTTATGATAGTTTACTTTAATTTTGTTGCTGCTTGTTTGCGCAACCCTTGAACTTCAGAGTCACTGTAGCAGTCTGCTGATGTCAGCTATCACTTTCTTTCTGCCTGCTCTTTTTTCTGAAGCCAGGTCTTAGTGCACTGATGAAGTCAAACTCTGTCCATACTTTAATGTTGTTATTAAATCTTCATTTAACCTACTTCTCTAATTCTGACCATTGATTGTACGTTAGATAATGTTGACTGTGATATATAGCTAAACCATCTAGCTTTACTTTTGTGGATGATGTGTTGACTGTGATATATAGCTAAACCATCTAGCTTTATTTTTGTGGATGATGTGTTGACTGTGATATATAGCTAAACCATCTAGCTTTACATTTGTGGATGACGTGTAATCTATGATGTATAGCCAAACTATCCAGCTGTACTTTTGTGGATGATGTGTAATCTATGATGTATAGCCAAACCATCTAGCTTTACTTTTGTGGATGATGTGTAATCTATGATGTATAGCCAAACTATCCAGCTGTACTTTTGTGGATGATGTGTAATCTATGATGTATAGCCAAACTATCTAGCTTTACTTTTGTGGATGATGTGTAATCTATGATGTATAGCCAAACTATCCAGCTGTACTTTTGTGGATGATGTGTAATCTATGATGTACAGCCAAAACTATCTAGCTGTACTTTTGTGGATGATGTGTTGACTGTGATGTATAGCCAAACCATCTAGCTTTACTTATGTGGATCATGTGTTGACTTTGTTATATGGCCAAACTATCTAGCTTTACTTTTGTGGATGATGGTTAACAGGTGATCATGTTCACCAATTTTTTTACGTACAATATGATAAAATATTTTTATTAAAAATATGGTCTTTGTGAGGTGCCCAAGATGAACAAGTATAATCTCAATTCTATTGATGTTATTCTCTTTTGGAGTTGTGCTGCACATATCCATGTCTTGTGGGAATATAGCGACACAGATATTACTATTAAGTGTTCCAATTTTATTTTTACAATTTCATTTCTATTTTTCCAATTATGCTTGAATTTCTGCTCGCGAGGTTATGGTCATTGCTGTTCTAGATAGGATTTGAGACTTTTCTAGACAGGATTTGGGACATTTTTAAACAGGATTTGAGACTTTTCTAGACAGGATTGGAGACCTTTTTAAACAGGATTTCAGACTTCTCTAGACAGAATCTGAGATTTTTCTAAACAGGATTGGGACCTTTTTAAACAGGATTTCAGACTTCTCTAGACAGGATCTGAGACTTTTCTAGACAGGATTTGGGACTTTTCTAGACAGGATTTGGGACTTTTCTAGACAGGATCTGAGACTTTTCTAGACAGGATTGGGACCTTTTTAAACAGGACTTCAGACATTTCTAGACAGGATCTGAGACTTTTCTAGATAGGATTTGGGACTTTTCTAGGCAGGATCTGAGACTTTTCTAGGCAGGATCTGAGACTTTTCTAGACAGGATCTGAGACTTTTTTTAGACAGGATTTCAGACTTTTCTAGACAGGAATTCAGACTTTTCTAGACAGGATCTGAGACTTTTCTAGACAGGAATTCAGACTTTTCTAGACAGGATTTCAGACTTTTCTACAACGGATTTTAAAATTGTATTTTTATGGTTTCAAACTTCTTGATTATTAAACTATTTTCTTGTTGATGACTTTGTGGTTGTGCTTATATAACAGGTATCAATGTTATTAAAAGTAAGAAGGCATGTCTTACCATACATAGTTGGTGGCAGATGATCCATAATAGAGGCTGTTTCGTTAAACCCAGCACAGGCTCCATCTACGCTAGTGCCAGACACAAACCCAGTTGAACTCTGGGGTGGACTGTGCCGAGGTGATTTTGACGAACCTGATTTTAGACACACAAAAATGCTCTTATATATATATATATATTGCTTTTCATAGGCACAAAAACAAGAATTGTTGGGAATTAGGTTTGTTAGTAGGTAAACTGATGTGGGTTATTGATGTTTGAGTAGGTTAGTTAGTAGGTAAACTGATGTGGGTTATTTATTGATGTTTAAGTAGGTTTGTTAGTAGGTAAACTGATGTGGGTTATTTATTGATGTTTGAGTAGGTTAGTTAGTAGGTAGACTGATGTGGGTTATTTATTGATGCTTGAGTAGGTTTGTTAGTAGGTAAACTGATGTGGGTTATTGCTGTTTGAGTAGGTTTGTTAGTAGGTAAACTGATGTGGGTTATTGATGTTTGAGTAGGTTAGTTAGTAGGTGAACTGATGTGGGTTATTTATTGATGTTTAAGTAGGTTTGTTAGTAGGTAAACTGATGTGGGTTATTGCTGTTTGAGTAGGTTTGTTAGTAGGTCAACTGATGTGGGTTATTGATGTTTGAGTAGGTTAGTTAGTAGGTGAACTGATGTGGGTTATTTATTGATGTTTAAGTAGGTTTGTTAGTAGGTAAACTGATGTGGGTTATTGCTGTTTGAGTAGGTTTGTTAGTAGGTCAACTGATGTGGGTTATTGATGTTTGAGTAGGTTAGTTAGTAGGTGAACTGATGTGGGTTATTTATTGATGTTTAAGTAGGTTTGTTAGTAGGTAAACTGATGTGGGTTATTGCTGTTTGAGTAGGTTTGTTAGTAGGTCAACTGATGTGGGTTATTGATGTTTGAGTAGGTTAGTTAGTAGGTGAACTGATGTGGGTTATTTATTGATGTTTAAGTAGGTTTGTTAGTAGGTAAACTGATGTGGGTTATTGCTGTTTGAGTAGGTTTGTTAGTAGGTAAACTGATGTGGGTTATTGCTGTTTGAGTGATCTTTACAAATGTTTGTGAGTTTTTGTGTGGAGATGAAACATTTTTCTGACACCATTAAATGTTAGCTACTCAGAATGACATCAACAGTTTCTTGTGGATGTACTCACAGCTGGTAATCTAAACTAGCTTGTGAATTGATTCTTTTTGCTTGCTTGGTTGCTTACGTTTGCCCGATGACTAAAGTATTCTAGAGTATTCGTAGACTGTAGACTTCGTCATCCGCCCTTAAAAGGACGTTAAGTGGACGTATCTGCGTTGTGTTGTGGTTTGCCGTATAACTGTTATATTTGCGCCTTTCAGCCCAACACATCTGACTTCAGCATGACATTTTTGAGTACAGGGTTGTATTCCCTCTTCGATCCCTGCTCACTTGGCCAGACTAGACAGGTTAGTCTGTCACTGGAGGCACGACGGAGAGGTGGAGCAAGGTCTGGATGGTTTTGGTTCACCGATCCTGGCGCAAGCCATCAGCTGTGGGTCGCTGACAACTTCCTGCTCTGGTGCTGGAAGGCGCGCCTACGCCTCCATTCTTTTTAAATGATGGTTTGAAAGTGATATAATTTATATATCGGGTAAAACTTTACAGTCATCATGATAACTAAAGTTAATATTGCAAAAAATATTTCTATATTCTAGTGTTAATTTTATTTACACAGACATCGTTCAAAGCAAATACTTGCTACTAACTTGCTGAAGTTGACAAAGTTAAAAATAAAACATTATTGTACACTAGCTAAGCTTACTGTACACTAGTTACAATTATTGTACACAGATAAAACTTACTTCACACTGTTTACAACTCTTGTAGACAGATAAAACATACTTCACACTGTTTACAACTCTTGTACACTGACAATACATACTTCACACGGTTTACAACTCTTGTACACTGACAAAACTTACATCACACGGTTTACAACTCTTGTACACAGATAAAACATACTTCACACGGTTTACAACTCTTGTACACTGACAAAACATACTTCACACTGTTTACAACTCTTGTACATTGACAATACATACTTCACAAGGTTTACAACTCTTGTACACTGTTTAAAATTACTGTCATCATCATCGAGTGCCATCTCCGAAACGATGGTTGGCTACCATGGAGCGCCATTCTACTCATCTCTTTCTTTTATGGTTCAGGTTGTCATAGGCTGAATTGTCCATCTTTTGATGTTACTCATCCATGTTAGTCTTGGTCTGCCTCTTTTACCTTGTATTTTCCCTTCCAATATTACTTTTAGTAGGCTGTTGTGTCTTCACTTTTCAATTTTCTGTTTGTTTTCTTGCCTAATGTCCATGTTTCTGCACCATATAGGAATGCTGAGAAGATATAACATTTTGCTATTCTTAGTTTTAGCCCTGGTGTTATTTGTTTTGATGTTAGTATGTTCTTCATGACATTAAAATTACTTTTAGCCATTCCTATTCTTTTGTTTATTTCAGTTGTACATTTTCCATCATTGGTCATAGTATGTCCAAGGTAGTTATAGTTCTGAACTGTCTCCAGGTCTATTCCTTCAATTTTGATATCCACTTGTGGGTTTTGAGTTTTTTCTTTGTTTATGATCATAGTTTTAGTCATTTTGATATTCATATCTAGTCCATATTTTTTGCTTGTCATGTTTATTTCATTAAGTAATTGTTGTAGATCTTTAGGATTTTCTGCTAGTAGTACAGTATCGTCAGCATATCTTAGGTTATTGATTATCTTTCCATTAATTTGTAGGCCTGGCATCTCTGAGATGTTTTTAAAGATTTGCTCAGTGTATAGATTGAACAAGCTTGGTGATAGGATGCATCCCTGTCTTACTCCTCTTTTTATATCAATGGGTGTAGAGTTCTCTTTGTTATATTTTATTATTGCTGTTTGCTCCCAGTATAGATTACATATTAGTCGTATGTCCATGTCATCTAGATGTATATCTTTTAGGCATTCTATAAGTTGTTTGTGGTGTACTCTATCAAAAGCTTTGGTGTAGTCTATGAAGCAGGCATATATTGGTTTGTTTACTTCTGTGTACTTTTCGATTAATGTTCTCATGCAGAATATGGCTTCTTTTGTCCTGCTATTTTTCCTAAATCCAAATTGCTGCTCATCTAATTCAGTATTGATTTTATTCTGAATCCTTCCTTGTATAAGTTTTAGTAAGATTTTTGCTACATGGCTCATTAGGCTTATTGTTCTAAAGTCACCGCATTCAACTGCACCATTCTTTTTAGGCAATGCAATGAAAGTTGATGTTTTCAGTTCATTTGGTATGTATCCTGTATGGTATATGGCGTTGCATATGTCTGTAATCACTTCAATGCCAAAATCTTCTAGTGCCTGTATCATCTCTATTTGTATGCTGTCAGGTCCTGCTGCTTTTCTCATTTTCATTGTTTTTATAGCTTTTTCCACCCCAGATTTTAAGATTTTATAGCCTGATGTACATTTTATAACTGGTTTCTTGTCCCTTTGATCATGAAATAGTTCTGTTATATATTCCTGCCATCTATCTATAATATCTTTATTATCTGTTAGCATTTTTCCTTTTTTGTCTGCAATGCATCCACCTTCTGTGGCTTTTTTTATTTTTATTAGCCATTCTCTTTATTTCTGTGTGCATTCCTCTTAAGTCTTATAAAATATATATTCCATAAAATATTCCATTGAAAATAACTAAATGTGATCCAAACCAGGTACCTTCTGGCTGTGTGGCAAACACTAGCACCACACCTCAACACTAAATTGCCACCTTTGATGCAAAATGAAACAAGAATTACCAGGCAGTGACACAAACTGATCTTCAACTTGCTGTTGTTGCTGAGGACTGCTGTTACCACTCCGCAGTTGTCTTGGTGATCTCACAGGTCCTGTCTCTCCATGTGTTAGGTCACTGGAAGAGCTGCACGTGGCACTAGCAGTTTTTGTCTGTGGAAAAGCATATCTAAATGTACTATGTTGCCTATCAAAGTCATATGAAATAAAAGTGCAACATAAATTGTCATGTAGTAAAGTAAAGAGCCCCGTCCTGCCAAGTGGCATATAGGGAATATACTAACATAAAGACCATAATCTCTACAGACCTTCGGCACATGATTTTTAGGGTAATGCGGTCAGTATTACGCCCGTGCTACTTTACTTTCCGGTACCTATTGCTGGTTGAACCCAGAAGCTGTCAATCAGGATCGAACCCGATCTAGTCCTTTGTAGTCCAGTCCACAAATGACTGAGCTATCACAGCTCCCTCCATAAATCATCATGTGGCATGACCGAATGCAGTCCTGTGCGAGGTCTGACACTTGAAAGATCATCGGACACAAGGGTAGAATTTCTGCCGTGTGCTGGCTTCGGCTCGAAGGGACAATAAATGGATGGTTGTATGGATGAAATCATAGTACATACAGGTCATATTATTATTATTATAATATATATATATATATATATATATATATATATATATATATATAAAAGAAAAATATTTTTCAGATCATTTTTTTTTTTTTTTTACTATTTTCATTAACAGGTGAGGGAGAGGAAACAGAAGCCATACCAATGGTTTTTAGGTCAATCAAAGTCCTGTTAGATCCCATATTGGAGCATACGCCTTGGACAACGTGACTTTATCCACACCTATTACTCTATTACTGGACATTTTCTCTACTTCTCTCCAGTCTTAGCCAATGTTCTTGAGGACCTCTATGACTTCACTTCTCCGTGTATTCCTGCACCTTCCTGACTTTCTCTTCTCCTGAGAGCTCCATGACAGCACTTGTCATGTTATGTTAGCATCAGGTTTTCTTCTTGTGTGTCTAATCCATCTCCATCTTCTACTCACAATCTTAACTTGATTGGTCCTTGTTTTATTCTCTCCCAGAAATCTTCATTTCTTGTCATACCATCTGATGTTCATAAATTTCCCCATACAAATGTTTACCAATGTTTATAATTTTTAAAGCAATAACAAACAAATGGATAATTATGAAACACACCAGTATAGATTGTAGGTTCAAAAGCGCTGATTGGGGACCACTGAGACAGAGTAATAAATAAACAACTGCAGTGGATACCTCGTCCCTGTCTATAGAGGTCAGGTCCAATCCTGATTAATGGCTTCTAGATTCACCCAGTCTAAAGGAACACAAGATATTTTTCTGGGAAAGAAAGATGGCACGGATGCAAAGCCTACCATATTACCAAAGATGTAACAATGGTTTTTTTTTTTAAAAAAACATTGACACTATATCTCCAAGACTTCACACAACATGATGTAGTTCTTTCTTCTTCAAGACATAAAATGTAAAATAATAGGAATTTAAAGTAAAAAACACAATAAACTAAATGAAAAACGACATTGAACATCCATAATTGACATAGATGAAACACAAACATTTGCTGTCTTCTTTGACTACAGTAGATTCAATTGCCAAATCTTGTATGGGGGTCATTAAAAAAAATGTTGCAATTTACTAGGAAATCATTCTGGCTGATGAGACTGCAATGTATCATTATAAAGACCACATTAATGGTTGAAATTTTCTGTGAGTACAATGTGTGGAAAAGAAACTAAGGATTTAATTATTTAACTGGAGACGTGGTTCAGGGCTCAGTTTTAAACTTTAGTTCTACAATTAGGATGATTAAGAACTAATGGGGAGAGTGCATCACCTTGAGGGATAAATACAATAAGAAGGATTACAGTTCACCCCAATTTTCAGGTATGTACCTTAATGCTTTCATATGAAAATTACAAAACTTTTTCCATTATGCCATAGATGAAATGAAGAATGTCTTATGCAATAAGTCTATATCAATAGTCGTGAGAAGGAGGATTTATCGGTGCTATATAGAGCCAATTCTAACCTATGGAAGCGAATCATGGATAGTAAACAAAGAAATGAAAAGACGATTAGAGGCCACACAGATGGGATTTCTCAGAAGAATGTTGAAAGTTCCCTGGACAGCTAAAAAGACCAATGAGGACATTCTCAAAGAGGCCAACACAAAAAGGGAGTTCCTAAAAATATTAGAAAGAAACAATCAACATTTTTTTGTCACATCATGAGAAGAGGAAAGTTGGAATACTTGGTTACAACTGGCAAAATACAGGGAAAGAGAAATCGCAGACAACAAAGAGAGAAGATACTAGATAGCTTGGTGTCATGGTGTGGAAAACAGTCAACAACAGAACTGATACGAGGCATTGTGGATAGAAAATTGTGGAAGGGCATGATTACCTTAGCCAAATGGTATGGCTGCATGATGATGATGATGCTACCAATACATAACTGTATCCTTCTTCTGCAAATTTTTCTTTCACATTGTGCCTGGTGTGTGCCATGTACTTGGAAATTTCAACCAATAATGTATCTTTATAATGATATGTATATTATGTGACGATAAAAATAATATATAACATTCATGGCTGACTTAGCTATTTCTGGGTAAAGTGCAAAACTTTGTGACCGCCCCTGGTACAATGCAATTGAAACTGATCAAATAAATAGGTTTTGTAAACAAACAGTTGAATAAGCCTTTAAGACTATTAGGTTCAAAAGAAGGGGACAAAGGTGTAAAGTAGGTGGTTTACTTTGATTTACATCAGTAAAAACAAACTTAGTTACAATAAAAGCGTAAACAATTCACTTAGTTGTTAGACGGTATGCAAAATAGAAGAAGAATAAAAAGATTAACAAAACCACTGTAACTTCACAATTGGTGTAAGAAGAACTGACTATGGTTACAAAATAGTGAACAAAGAAGAGTAAGAAAAAGTGGAACAGTGACAAATGAAAATGAATTAAAACTGGAGAAGTAAACCAAATTAAAGAAAACATATACTCTCATATTATTCTGGCTATATCAAATGCAATGAAAGTCTAGGAAGATCAATAATGGAAAGCACGCTTTCTAGAAGAAAGAGAAAGGGAATACAGTCGAACCTGTCTAAGGCGACCATTCACGGGACTTTCAAAAACTGGTCCCATAGGACAGGTGGTCCTGCCTCACAGGTTTCACATAATAAATAGAGCGATAAAAAAAATTGTATCCTAAGCACTATGAAAACTAACCTGCAAATCAGCGTAATCCATGAGTAGAACATAGTGCACATGTCGGTCTACAATAGCCACTGGTTGGACACTTTTCATAAAACACGATAGTTAAACACACAAAAATAAAACACACATACACAGATTCCACTTATACTGTACATGTATCACTTTTGACTTGAAAAAAAATCCAATATGGTAGTCTGTTGTTTGACAGATGAAATAAACGATAAGTTCAATTTTTCTCTCAAGTCCATGATAACGTCTAGTATGTCAGATCTCACGTTTGTTATTGAATAGGTGCGCTTTTGACACTGGCCATTTCCTATATTGTGTGTAACACTTTTAAAATCCACAAAAATAATTCACTGAGATACTGTACATGTACGTGAATACACTCTAAGCGGGCAATGACTAATTCTTTAGTTAATTCCTGTAATTTATACAGGCCACGCAATGGTCTACTCTGGTCTAGACGGAACCGCGAAGTGATGTCACTTCACGAATCATAGATCTGTGTCTGCCGTGTTTCTCACACCAGTATTGACTGATAAACGTAACACGTCCCACTGTAATCTGGGACTCACTAAATACGGGAAAACTTCGACACCTGTGTCGATCGTTTATGGCTCCCAGCGAGACGGAGAAGGACTGGCTGGTCAGTGTATCATTATCTCGGATTACCCGCGTGTCGTAAACGGGATAAATAACATTGGCGGCGGTTAATTAGCCTGGTCTCTGGTCGCGTCATACGGTGAGCGCCGTAATCAGTGTTAGCATATAGTAAAAAACTCGGGGAAATTGTAGACCCGGTCCTATAACCAGGGAAACGCTTTAAACAGGTGGTCCTAAGACCAGGCTCGACTGTATTTGAAAGATAATGGATCAAAACAAAGATTTCTTACCAGACTCACTGAGGAAGACAACAGAACAAGAAAATGGTAAGAAAATGACAAATTTAGAATGGCAATTAAAACAGGACAACATCCTCAACAAGACAGACTATCTGTTAATGATGAAATGTGACCTAACTAGAGCTTTTTAATTCATAGTAATTATGTGAGTCCTTACAGCTCCTTTGGTTCTTCTTGTAGCCTTCTCCTGCTCTCTCAGCCACTGAAGGTAAGACTCTCTAGCTACCTGCTCCTCTATGGAATCCTGTGTCACCTCCCAGTCTGTTTCTCTCAGCTTATCTTCTAGCATAGTCTACAATCGACAGTGAAAGCACAATAAATCAAGAGTAGTCAGTTCATGAAAGAATCATGGTCACAACTACACAGAAGTTATTTAATAAATATAATAAAAGTTTTTTTTTTGTGTGCAATCTTCTTCAGCTGTGTTCATTCATTGAATACATTGTCCACCTTAAAATCTTCTTCTTCTTCTTCTTCTTTTCTCTTTCACTGATACCTAAAAGGTGTTGTGGTTATATCATTTGTCGTTCTTGTGCTGCTCGAATTGTCTGAATTAGTGATTTTCCTTTGTTGTTACATGTCTCTGTCACTGCATCTATCCATCTTCTTCTGGGTCTTCCTCTTGGTCTTTTTCCATGCATTCTCGAGAAGAACGCCCTTGATGGTGATTGGTGAGGATTCATTCTGACCAGGTGGCCAAACCATTTAAGTTGTTGTTGTTCTATATATTCTTGGCAGGGTTTTGTTCCTACCATTTTTCTTATGGTTTCATTTGGTATTCTATCTCTTCTTGTGTTGTTTGTTACTTTTCTCAAGCATCGCATCTCACATGTATTGATCTTTCTTAAATGTGATTTAGAAAGGGTCCATGTTTGACTTTCATAGCACAAAGTTGGTATGAAGATGCTATTTATCATTTGTTGTTTAGCTGGCATAGAAATGTTTGGATGTCTTAACAATGGTGAAAGCTGGTATGTGACAGCATTTGCTTTTTGTATTCTCATGTCAATTTCTCTGTCTAGTTTTCCATCTTCTGTGAACATTGTGCCTAAATACTTGAATTCCTCTACTTGTTTTATTTCTTTGTCTTTGATCTTGATGTTTAATGGGTGTCTTAATTTGCTTATTCTTATAGCCTCTGTTTTTGCTGTGTTAATTTTCATACTGTAGTTTGTGCAGCTTTTATCTAGAGATGTTAAATGCTGTTCCACCTTAAAATAAATGGCATAATTGTGCTGTGTTGAGGTTACAGCAGGCTGCTACAGTTGCATCCAATGTAAGCAGACATTTTTTGGGTACCAGTTTCTCCTGAGAAGAACATTAATCAAAGAGGCAAAGGTTGCAGGAATTGGCTCCCTCAATGAGATCAAGCTGCTTGCACAGAACAGAGACAAATGGTGAGATCTGATAAAAGATCTTTGCAGATATTGCCACTGCTAGAAAGAAAATTTTGAAAAAAGGAAAGAGTATCTGAGTCTATGCCTTATGGGCCAACTACGGCTCGAAAAGTCAATAGATAAACTAGTTTTTCTGTTACAAAAGTTACCTTGTTTCTTGACCAGCTGCTGTTTGCTGATCCTGATGTAAGGAGTCAACTTTGAATTACAGGGCACTTCCAGTCCAGATATTGTTTGGCACAATGGCTCTTAAAATGATTTGAAAATGAGGCTAAGCAAGATAACCAATTTCAACAAGGATCACTTTCATGTATGTTTCTCTCTGTTTATTCTTGTTCTTTATATAGGAACAGCCATGGTGGAAAATCTGTTTCCAATAAACACAGCTATAAATTATCCAGCCTATGAAAATGGGTATCAAAGATTTTCTTTCGGCAAAGCACAGCAGCATGGTCTAGTACTGAATATAACCCCCATACATGCGATGAGTCATACAAAAATAAAGGCATAACATCACATTCCCCATACAACACAAGGCTTGATGGGTACCATTTACACTGGCCCTTAACTAGGATCATAATCATTGCATTTCAACTCTGTACATTAGCGCCCTAATATCTTTCAATATGCACAAACTCCCTGCCACTTAGTACAATCATTTTTTTCATGGTGCACAAACTCCCTGACCCTTAGTACAATAGAATCCACTTATAATGAGAAAAAGATATATATATATATATATATATATATATATATATATATATATATCAGTATTTATTTACATTTTATTCATTTGGGTTACCATGTGTGAAGAATGTTCGCAAAATCTGCAAGTTGGTGGAAATTAGCTGTTCCCATATAAGGGATCATTATGAGGGAAGTAAAGAATAGTGACACTGTGACCTTCCAGGCATGTCGTAAGAGGCAACTAAGGAGGTTGATCGATGGCTTGACAAGCTGTCATTGTAAAAAGTATTGTTATGGAAACAGAGCCATATGTTTTGGATAGCAGTGATCTCAGCAATATGTGCCATTTTGGCACGCAAGGTTTCTGTTTTCTGAGATTGTGGTTCTGCCCTATGTGCCGTCTTCGGCTCGAAAGGACAATAGATAGATAGATATAAGACACGTAGACCACTGACTGTTTTATCAACCAGAAGGAAAAGAATAAGTAGTAGCATGAACACAAATGATTTCAGTAGCTCATTGGTTTACATCATCTTGATTGTACATTTAATAGCAGGACAAAATCACTAACTTAGAAATATGGGAAAGTACCAGTACCAGTGGATAAAGATAATAGCACTGGATAAGACAAACACTGTGAAAACCAACAGAGAGTATTACACACGAAGTCCTTTTTTGGAATGCAGAGGGCAGGGGACAAAAAGGAAAGCCTAAATATACCAGGAGAATACAGGTGGAAGCAGAGATGATGAGGATGGGGAAGACATGGGGTGAACTTAAGAAAATAGCACAAAACAGGATGGCTTGAAAAGTGTTTGTTAACGACCTATGGAGTTGAAAGGAAGAAGATTTATATACTTCTACATCTACTAAATGTTTGATTTCCAAATTCCCATGTCGTTGTATCTCCATTATTGCAGTGTTTTTTTAAGTTGGCTTGTATTGAATGACCTCATCAGGCCTTCATTTCCATAATTAATGTTTACACTATAGTTCATTCACAGTGAACCTGCAAGCTCTTTTATTTGCTCTGCTTATTCTGTAGGACAATAGATTTACACAGGAGACCTCTATACATTGATCCTTATCTAACCACAGTTTGAATTGACTAAGTAGGGTGTCTAGCATGTCTGCTGATGTCTCTTTTAGAATTTAGTGAAAGGTTGTATTATTATATCTCTATTTTATACAAACCATCAACATTCATCAATATTAAAAAAAAAAAAAAAAACCAGAATTAATGACTGACCTGTTCTATATGGAAGTTCTCAGAACTTTTGACGGCATCATGCATCAGGTTTCTGTCTGCCAGCTGCAAAATAATAAAGCAGATTACGGGTGAGAAAATCTGACTCCAATGTCCATTAATCTACTCTTTACCACTAGAATGTAGAAAATGTCAGACCATGACTTTCAATTCAAAGCAAAAAAAAAAAAAAAAAAAAGAAATACTCATGATGAGAAACTGCAATAGGCTGACATTTGCCTAAGTGTAAGCATCAAGTCTTGCATTTCTGAAAGCAAATTTTTGTTTTAAAACTAGTTACTCTACAGCCATTTAAGTCCCTTCGGCCTGCAAGCCAATCAGAGTCAATGCATTGAATCAGTGAATATAAATAATAAAGTGTCAATAATGAATTAATTACATATTCTTCTTAGTGTCCACCCATTTACTGGGTGCGAAGGTGTTGAGTTGTTGGTTTATGGCAAAGTCATGATTATTTGCACTTTTCAACCCCATACATCCACTGTCAGCATGGGTATATTTTTGCTTAATTCTGTCCAGGCAGCAAGCATTTTGGCCTACTCTTTTTCACTTTTCAATGGTACTTTAACGTTTGTGAGTGCATATGGGAGCTCCTGTTTTTTCACCATTACTTGATAGGTCAAGACATTGGATCTCACTATTCAGAGACTAGAGGGGGATAAAACGACAAATTCAAAGTGAAAAGCTCCCACTGACTGTTGTAAGATTCAAACCAGGATCTTCCTACCCAGAAGCAGGCACCTTACCTTATGACTACTCAGTCTCTCCTGAATTAATAATATAGAATGTTAAATGTCAACAGATTAATTAAGTGAGCTGGGATAGTGTTTTGGTCAATGAATTGGTCTATTGAGGACAAGAGGTTGATTTCAACTGCATCAATGATTTTTACGTTGATTCAGAAGATCTGAATACTTTTGGACTTATCTTTATGCAATGAGGATGACCTATCAACGAAAATAAAATGACAACCTTCAATGGCACTGCATTTATATATATATGGTCTTTGGCGTCTTGACAGACGGGTTGATAGCAAGTTTTCATGATATGTCAGTAGTTTGGTAAAGTATTAGTGTCTCATACTGGGTGCCGCTTTACTGAACATCATCTCTCGTGGCTGAATTTGCCAATCCTGGACAGACAGATCCATCCACAGAACGAGTAAGGTGTATATGCAGTACCTGGCCTTGTCTCTTTTCTCTTGCGTCTTTTGTCTTCTGAATTTGATATCAGCACTGTCTCGAAAGTTGCTGTGCCACTTTTTATTTTTGTTCTCCATGTGCTACGATCCGCAGCCACATTTTCCCAGTTTCTTTCACTTATAGAAAATTCCCTCAAGGAAGCCCCGCAAGCATCCTTATATCTCAGATGTGGTCTACCCTTTGGTCTCCTTCTGTCCTTAAGTTCTCCATACAATATTTGTTTGGGAATACGATTGTTTGCCATTCTTCTTACATGGCCCAGCCACATTAGTCTATGAATCCTAAGTGTTGCCATGATTGATGGGAATTTATATATATATATATATGGTGGGAACTATTAAAGGCTGTGTCTAAAAAGTGTTCCTTGTTGCAGTTTCCTCATGTTCCAAGTCCGGCATGCTGCCGGAACTACTGAGTTAAGTGCTCTGTGCACACAATGAGCTGTGCGTTTCATCCGTTTTTCGATATTCCAATTGCTTACAATGAATTATGATATTGCATATGCTGTGTTCATTTTCTGTGCGGTTTCGCCTTGTGTATTTTGGTGTGCGACTGCTATGATCCGGACTGCAGCTACCTTTCTTTATTTGGGAGATTAAATATTAATTCAGATGATTCCACTGGCATGGGCGACTGAGCAATTATGGATTTTGATTTGTTTGCAGTAATACCGGGGCCTTCCATAACCATATCTGAGTTAGCTACAGCGCTGTTTAGAACATTTACATTTTCAAGATTATTAAATGGCACCAGTTAAAACAAGTCAAGATTCTTCCATGAGACTAGACAGAACATATTCTACAGAGAACCAAGTTTAAGCATTAAAGAAGAGAAATGAGAAAAATTGACAAACACAGAAAACAGACATAAAGACAGGAAAAACATAGAGAGAATTGTAATGGTCAAGCCGTGCATCAGGTATTAGAACCACGATGGCTCAGTGGTTAGTAAGCTGAACTGCTAAAGGCAGGAGGTTGGGTTTGTTCCTAATTAATGACTCCCTGGATCACCCAGCATTAAAATGGGTACCAGACTTTTTTCAATGGGAAAGAAAAGTGGCACAGGCATAATATTGACCACATTACCTGAAAATTAAAGTGCTGAAAGTCTAATTTAAAAAAAAAAAAAAAAAAAAAGACACTAACACCATGTTCGCTATATGTCACATGGTGTGACCAAGCCCTTTATTTTTTCTTTTATGCCATAGGCAGGGGAGTGAGTGGCAAAGTGCATTAAAGTTGTAATTTACCAAATCATGTTAATAATAGTGCAATTACTGGTAGGGTAAAAAATATGTTATTTATTTATATAAAAATATACTAACATCAAAACAAATAACACCAGGGCTAAAACTGAAAATAGCAAAATGTTACATCTTCTCAATATTCATGTATGGTGCAGAAACAGGGACATTAGACAAGAAAACAAAAATTGAAGCTTTTGAAATGTGGATTTACAGAAGAATAGGAAGGAAAGAAAAGAAAAGAAATAATGAAGTCTTAAAACAACTAAAAATGAAAAAGAGAACTACTAAACACAATTCAAACAAGACACATGATATTTTTGGGGCATGTTAAAAGACATAGCAGCCTACTAAAAGTAATCTTTGAAAGGAAAATACAAGGTAAAAGAGGCAGAGGCAGATCAAGGCTAACATGGAGGAGTAATCTCACAAGATGGACAAGTCACCCTAAGAAAACCTGCACTATCAAAGCAAGAGAGAGGAATGGTGCTCTATGGTAACCAATTTTCGATGTGGAGATGGCACTCAATTTGGAGCAAAATAAAAACTAATGTGCACACCACGTGGTAAAAACATCAAGTCATGCAGCTTTATTCTTCAACACAACAAAAACCTCTAGACACTTCTATTCTCATTTCCTGCTTCATTTGCCTTTCAGCATTGAGGGAAGATATAATTTGCAGTCTTTCGTTCCTCTGTTAACCTCTTCTACTATTATTTTTCCTATAGTCTCTAATGCCCGATCGTCATCAAGCTACTGTAAGCAAAATAAACATAAAACAAACTCTAAAGATAGGTATGTGGAATGTGAGAACACTCATGCAGAAGGATAAACTAGAAAACATCATACAAGAAATGAAAAGAATGGGTTTACAATTACTGGGACTTTGCAAAATGAGATACACCGGATCAGGGGAGATGTATTCTGATAAACATAAAATAATCTATTCTGGAGGTACTGAACACCAAAGAGCTGTAGGTATCATCTTGGATGCAGAAAGAGCAAGAACAGTGAAAGGCTTTTACCCAATATCTGACAGAGTCCTTTTAGTGAAATTGAATGGAAAGCCAATAGACATAAATCTTATACAAGTTTATGCACCAACAGCAGACAGTCTAGAGGAAACAATTGATCAATTTTACAACGAGTTAAATGAGGCACTTCATAAATGCAAACCACATGAAAACACCATAGTTCTAGGGGATTTTAACGCAAAAGTAGGAAAGGAAAGAGTTGAGGAAGTAGTTGGTCATTATGGCTTAGTCGAGAGGAATGAAAGAGAAGAGACACCTATTGACTGGGCAAGAACACACAACATGATGATAGGAAACACCTAGTTTAAGCAACATCCAAGATGTCTGTGGACATGGAAAGGCCCAGGGGATAACGCACGTAATCAAATTGATTATATAATGATAAGCAATAGATTTAGAAACAGTCTGGTGTGTGTGAAAACTAGACCAGGGGCAGATTGCAATAGTGATCATGTACCAGTTGTGGGAAAGCTTAGAGTAAAATTAAAAACAACAAAATGAGCCTCAGTTAACATCAAGTTAAATTTAGATTTACTAAAATCAGACACGAAGCTGCAAGACAAATATAAAATCACAACTCAGAACCGGTACAATGCAATAGAGAAGATACAAAACATTGATGAACAGTGGGAAATGCTAAAAGAATCAATGCAACGAACATCAAAAGAGTTCATACCACCAGTGAGGACAAATTCAAGAAAGAAATGGATGACAGATGACATTTTGCAGCTAATGGATACAAGAAGAAGAAATAATGTATAAAGAAATAGAGTATAAGAGATTAAATAAAGAAATTGTAGTAAAATGCAATGAAGCAAAACAAGTATGGCTAAAAGAGAGATGCAAAGAGATTGAAATGCAACAAAAAGGAGATGCTAAAGCTATATACAAACAAATTGAGGAATTAACAGGAAGAAAAACGCAATCAAAAACTGGATGTCTAAGATCAAAGGAAGGAGAACTGTTGATTGATCAAGAAAACATAAGGGAACGATGGACAGAATACATTAAAGATCTTTATAATGATGAACGAACTGAAGTAAATATTAAGGATAATGGAGAAGGACCAGAAATACTCAGAGAAGAAGTGGAAGACGCCTTGCGCAATATGAAAGCAGGCAAAGCTCCTAGACCAGATAATATAACTAAAGAAGAGATTGAAGCCATGGGTGATTTTGGAATAGAAATAATAACAAAAATATTGAATTATATCTACAACAGCGGATATATACCAGACGACATGCTCAAATCAATATTCATAGCCCTACCAAAGAAATCGGGTGCGATTGAATGCGATGATCATCGCACAATAAGCCTTATGAGTCATATGACTAAGATATTACTAAGAATCATCATGCGAAGAGTGCGAAACAAAATCAGTCCAGAAATTAGCGATGAACAATGTGGTTTTGTTAGAGATAAAGGAACAAGCAATGCCATTTATATCATAAGATCTTTAGTAGAAAGAGCCATAGAGGTGAAAACAGATCTATACCTATGTTTCATAGATTACAACAAGGCATTTGACAAAGTAAAGCACCAAGAAATCATCAACATTTTAGAAAGCATAAACGTAGACAGCAAAGATCTAAGAATAATAAAGAACAAGATTGTGTGCTGTCACCAGATTTGTTTAATATTTATAGTGAGATTATTTTAAGATCCATAAGGGGCATGCCTGGAATAACAATTGGAGGTCATAATATAAATAATCTAAGGTATGCTGATGATACAGTCTTAATCGCTAAGAGTGAAAATGAGTTACAAGAAACGTTGGACATCATAGTAAAAGAAAGCAAAAATAAAGGACTCAGCCTTAATAGCAAAAAGACAGAGTTAATGGTAACAACAAAGAAAAAGACATCACCTCAGTGCAAAATAAAGACAAGTGGAACAATATTAAAACAGGTGAATAAATTTAAATATTTGGGAACTTTGTTAACCTCAAACGGAAGATGTACAAAAGAGGTGAGATGCAGAATGGCTCAGGCAAAAGCAGCTTTCCAAAATATGAGGAAGATACTATGCAATCCATTTTTGACAATAGAAACAAGAAAAAGAGTTCTTCAATGTTACGTAGAGCCAGTCTTAATATGCGAATCATGGACAATAGGACAACAGACAAGAAAATCACTGAAGTCTGTTGAAATGTGGTTTTACAGAAGAATGTTGAGAGTACCATGGACAGCTAAGAAGAGTAACGAAGATGTTCTGAGAGAGGTCAAAGCAAAAACAGAGCTAATTTCCAATATTAGGAAGAAACAATCATCATTTTTTGGCCATGTAATGAGAAGAGAACAGCTGGAATATATTGTAAAAACTGGAAAAATTGAGGGACAAAGAGATAGAGGGAAGCAAAGAGAAAAAATAACAGACAGCTTAAGAGAATGGCTTGGCAGAAGGTCAACAACAGAAATGATAAATAGCTGCCGAGATCGAAAGTTGTGGAGACACATGATCACCTACGCCAGCAGGCCCAGTACCTGATGATGATAATGATAGTCTCTAATATATCATCAAATCATTTTTGTCCATGGTTCTAGTATTCTCATAGTATTAGTTGATGTTTCGTTGTGTCATATTTTGTTATTTCTGTCTTATCACATTGACAAGGGAGCCGCGATAGCTCAGTGGTTAGTGAAATGGCCTGCAAAGGACAAGAGGTAGGGTTCGATCCCAACCGACGGCTTCTGGGTTCACCCAGCCTTTAATGGATACCGAATTTTTTTCTGAGAAAGTAAAGCGGCACGGGCGTAATACCGACCACATTACCCCAAAAATCATGTGCTGAGGGTCTGTAAAATTTTTGGTCACTAACACAATATTCCCTATATGCCACTTGGCGTGACGGGGGTACTTTACTTTTTACATTGACAAACAATTTTATCTGTTGTTTCTTTATTTACTGATTGGTGGGCATTAGTCTTAGTTTTTTTTCTCTCTTAGTTCATCAATTCAGATCTCTTATAAGGATTAAGAGTAAGCTGTAAAGTACTTGTCTTGCCTCCGAAGTTATTTCCTTGTCGGGAAGTAGCGGTGATAACTGTCCATTGATGATCTGGCATGGTGTGTTGTATTGATAATTTCTGCTGTTTGTGTGTTGTCATATGTCACTACACATGTGAAAACTGCACATGTCACTACACAGGTGAAAATTGCATATGTCACTACACAGGTGAAAACTGCATATGTCACTACACAGGTGAAAACTGCATATGTCACTACACAGGTGAAAACTGCATATGTCACTACACAGGTGAAAACTGCATATGTCATTACACAGATGAAAACTGCATATATCACTACACAGGTGAAAACTGCATATATCACTACACAGGTGAAAACTGAATAAAAGCTGTAGACAAGTTATTCTTTTAATAATTTTTAAATTAAAAAAAAAACAGTAAAAAAAAAATTAATATGTTTAAGACTTGTGTTCTACATGGAGCTAAAAAAAAACTTGATGTTAATGAAATAAATGTCCCATGAAACTAAATGGATCTACATTTGAAACAAAGAGAAAAAAGGAAAAGAAGGAATTACATCATGCACTATGGCATTTAGAATAAGGAGTTAGTACCTATATTTTTGTTTTCCCTCTATCGGCACATTCTTGGGTAATGTAATCAACATTACACCAGTGCCACTTTTCTTTCCCAGAAAAAAAAAATCTGGTATCCATTTAAGGAAGGGTGAATATAGAAGCTGTCAATATGGATCAAATTTGACATTGCAGACAAATGTACTAACTACCGACTCATCTATTGCGACTCTGTTTTCCACCCAAAGATATTTGTTTAAATATAAAATTCCAGATTACACACAAAAGAGCTTTGACGTAATCAAGAGATTAACACTTACCCCTGGTTGCAATCCTGGCAGTCCTAGACCAACCCCAATGGAAGCTGAATAGGGATCCACAATTGAGTTGTAGTGCACGTTGCCATGGTAACTTAGGCGAATAGGAGGATTGTCTGTTTTGTAGGCAGTATCAAAGGTATTCATAGGTTCTGGAACATAAGATGATGCGTATAAGTGTATGTTATACTAGATAATATTGTCTAAGCTGTGCACACATTTTTTCAATGAGATTCTAAGAGTGTTATGAAAGCTTAGTTGTATGGGGAAAAAAAACTGAAAACTGGAATTTAGATGGACAAACATAGAAATGAATATTGATGCTCAAGCTGCAACAAAGCTTGACAAGTCATCAGACAACTATTACCACTATTGTGCAGCATGGTAATAACACTGGAGACAAAACTGGCATTCTACAATGGCCTTTAATCAGACTAACCATCTGGCCAAAAGAGTAGATCAAAGAGTGATCAAGAGGTAACGCAACCCGGTACCCAAAAATGTCAAGCGATGGGTGCGCTGGGCAGAAAAGCACAGAATCCACAGCTTCAAGTAATCCCTAATGTATCTTTGCCAATTTAGATTCAAATTAACCCTAGATTACGATATCTACCTGTGACTCACGTGTTTACGATACCTTAGTAAAAATTACTACCACTAAATTGTAACATTAGAAGCTCTAAAAATGGTATTTTCTTTGAACTTTTGACACACAGATTCAGATTTCATCCTCAGGTTGATTTATGACATGAAATATGACCGCACTGACTGGACATGCTACATTGTCTATTTATACGGCCACAGTAAGTCCATCAGTATGTTAGGCCACCTTATAGTGTTATTCACTGCGTTTCCCAAGGTACAAAGGGTTGTTTGATGTCAACCAATGGCAGAGGAAATTTCCCTGCTCAAAAAGGAAAAATGGCCAAATTGATGAAAATTGGCAAATTTTTTCACACTATACAAGATTGTGTAATAGGGAGAGAGGAAGAAAGAAAGAGGATAGATGAGGGGAGAGAATGACAAAAGAGAATAGAGGGAAAGAGTGAGGAAAATAAGGGGAGAAGGGTAAGTAACAAATCAGGTAGAGAGAGTGAAAGGTGGATGAGAGAAAGGCGTGAAAGTCGAGAGAAAGGGGGAATGTGAAATCAGCTCAGGGGACTAAGTGACTCTCGAGAATTGCGAGAGAATCACGTGTAACGAGAGGCAGAAGGAAATATAGGGTTTAAAATATAATCAGTGTTGATCCAGCGGTGGGCCTGTAGAGAGGTCCCGCCGAAAGGCATTAGCCTCTTTTGGCTAACAACCTTTAAAAGAGTATTGTAAATAGTTGTTTTTTTAGTTATGCGAGCCAGTTGGCTGCCAGTCCTTGAACGACAAGGTTGTCCATTTTTCAGTTGGGACACCAGTGGTTACCCGAGTATACAGTTGTTTAGGGATAGTGTTTAGTATCCATGGGCCGGAGAAGTTGCTCACCACTGGTGATCAGGGACAGTTGTTAGTGAATTCACTGAGCTTTAAGTCATGGTGAATTGTCACCAATGTTCTAGTACTGTCGTTTGACTCGGCTAGGGACAAGGCAGGGCGAATGGACACATTGATGCCTGAAATGGTGAGTAAGAGGCTTTCTAACTTACAGCAGTTTTAGTTTTTGTGTGCACTGATCAAGTTTTCCAAGTGTGGAGCGTGAAAGAGAAGATAATGTCATTAATAAGTTGGCAGACAGAGGGCTACTGACAAGTAACAGTTTGTGTGTGCACTGATCAAGTTTTCCATGTGTGGAGCGTGGAAGAGAAGATAATGTCATTAATAAGTTGGCAGACAGAGGGCTACTGACAAGTAACAGTTTGTGTGTGCACTGATCAAGTTTTCCATGTGTGGAGCGTGGAAGAGAAGATAATGTCATTAATAAGTTGGCAGACAGAGGGCTACTGACAAGTAACAGTTTGTGTGTGCACTGATCAAGTTTTCCATGTGTGGAGCGTGGAAGGAGACATAATGTTGGTAAGAAGTGGCAGACACAGGGCTGCTAATGAGTAATAAAGTGTGTGTTCGATTGTTAAATTCTTCCATGTGTGAAGCAGGAGAGAGAGAATAAGTCTTTGAAAAGAAAGCAGACAAAAAGCTGCTGGCGTGGTGAAATGTGTAACTTTGTGATATACAGTTTTGTTCATGAGATGAGTATAAATGGACATTGTATGATTTTATCGAGGTGAGACAATTCTTGCTGGATCATGTGAGTGATCGAGTGGAGGTGGTGTGCATCAATAAAGTTACAATTATTTTACACAGTACTGGTCTTGTTATGTGTTGACAGCGAGGTAAGCGCCACAGAGTTGTGATGAACGAACAAGGGTTGTATGCGAGATTCACAGCACGAAGTACGATTACAACACAAGACAGACAGCTAGGCCGGCTGTGGTGTGGTCACGGTGGCTGATCAAGCTGACGGGTCAGCCTGTCATTCATAATACGAGGCCTGTAGCAGCGGGGGTGTGCAGCTGGTGTGCTGGGGAAGATTGACCCAGTAATCCAGGCAGCCGTGGTTACATAAGAAAGTTTAGACGGTCATTCATTCATTCAAGGGATGACAACAACGGAAGAGGTTACAATTGTATCTCACGCAATGAATAGAAAAAAATTACACACCAAAGGAAACAAATACAACACTCAGGTCAGGGGTCACTGAAAGTAGTAATTAGAAAGGTACACGGAGGGGGTTAATGTTTGACCATGGGAAAACTGTCAAATTTTGAGGAATTTGTATTTTGATGCTGTCATTTTTTACGATGGTATTGTAATCTAGGGTAAAAGGGCAGAGAATAAAGAAGAGCAATTATCAGGTGAACACAAAAAAAGAACAATTAAACAAATAAAATGAAATGATTGTACAAAAATCAAGCATAAATTGTAATGTAATGATGATAAATTGTAACCACAAACCACAGTGACTCAGTTAAGAAATTTTAATATAAAAAATTTAATTAAATTTTAATATAAAAAAAAAAGTAAATACCCCCGTCACGCCAAGTGGGAAATATGGTGTTAGTGACCCTATATTTTACAGACCTTCAGCACATGATTTTTTGGGGTAATGTGGTCAGTATTACGCCCGTGCTGCTTTACTTTCCCAGAAAAAAATCCGGTACCCATTTAAGGCTGGGTGAACACGGAAGCCGTCGGTTGGGATCGAACCCTACCCATTGTCCGTGGTAGTCCAGTTCACTAACCACTGAGCTATCGCGGCTTCCAATAATTTTTTTATATAAAACAAATTAATAGTGTCTTTTTTTTTCTCCCTTCATTACTGTCAATTGTCAGATAGCAGCACAATCAGTCTTGATGAATCATGTCCTCCATTAAGAACCTTAGATTTTAAATCAGTGCTGTCTGATAAGGTTCAAACTTTGAGCTGTTTTCCATGTCAGGCATACACTCTCATAGAATCATGTCATCTACAGTTTCTGGCTTCTCTGTACACAAATTGTATATGCATCTTCTTAATCTGGTGTGTCACGTTCAGACTGTCAAGGTTGTGATTTATCCTTTGTGAAACAGTAACTAAAAGACTAGAAAAGAGTATTTAGAATTGTTTTCTGTTTTATTGATTTAAGAAATTCTTTACTTGTGGTGCTATTTTCAACAACAGGCAAAGGAAAAAGAGGTTGATCTAAAAAAAATAAAATACTAAGAAGAACACTGAGATGAGAAGCAACAACAGTGGGCATAACTTCCCTTTCCGAGATTGAGAGGCTAGCCCAGAATAGGTACCTGTGGCAAGACACAACCATGTGCAAAATCTGACGCTTGGTAGTAAAGATCCTCAGACATGGAGAGTCTAGCATATCTCATTTCTTGTTACATTAACATGTTCTTTGGACCAATTAGAGTACTTTTATTTTGATAATTGTGCTAAACTGCTGTACAGATTAGGGTGAGTTAACTTATATGGGTGGTTTTGATGACTTTAAAATCTATCTATCTATCTATTGACCTTTTGAGCCGTGGCCCGCCCATAGAGCATAGATTCAGATACTCTTTCTCTTTTTCTAAATTTTCTTTCTTAGCAGTACCAATCCTTGCGAAAAACATTTATCAAATTGTCCGCCTATCTCTGTTCTATGCATGCATCTCGATCTCATTGAGGGAGCTGATTCCTGCTGCCTTTGCCACTCTGATCTACTCAGTGTTGCTCTGGGTCAGCTTCTTTTCCTCCTACCTGTTGTTTCCCACTTGAGGGCTTGCTTCGTTATTATTTCTTCTCATCACATGTCCATCGTCTTTTCTTGATTACTGATGATATTATTGGTTGATTGGGGGGTTTCTCTAATTTCCTCATTTGTTTTGAATTCGTTCCACATTATACCAACTAGTTTCCTTGGACATTTATTTTCAAATGCTTTCAACTTTGTTTCTATGTCTCTTGTTTTCCAGCTCTTGCATGCATATGTAAGGGTTGATAGTACGTTTGATTTGAATAGAAGTTTTGTTTTTGTGCTAAAGATATGCAACACAAATTCTGCATCAGTCAGAAGAAATTTTACGTGTTACTAAGTAAATAAAATCAGTAATTACCTAAGCTGTACTGATAAACTTCCACGGGTCTGTTAAAAAGTTCTGTTATAGCTTGCATCTCTAGATGGTTGCCATGACATGAGTCCATTCGCTTGCGGTTTATGTACATGGTAAAATCCTCAGTAACATATTGGGAGTAAAAATCTGCATTCTTTGACTGAAAACAAAGAAACAGTAGGGCTTCAAAAGCATTCATTCTCTGAAAATAAAATAATTTTTAACATTTTATCTGATGATATATAATACCACTAACTGAGTGGACGTCTTGGTTTAATATCCTAATCTTCAAACAAGTCGATCTCTTACAGTGTTTTTCTTTCTAGCAGCATTCATCTCTAGAGCAGTAGATTCCAGGTCATAGAATACACATTTTTTTTAAAAAGAAAGGAAAAAAAAAGAGGTTATGGTAACAGGAGAAATGAAAAAAAAATATATATATATATAAAAATGGTATGGTTAAAGCTTCACATAACAAGTGGACAACACAAACCAGAACATTTCAGCTCAATAGGCCTTCAGCAGAAACAAACATACAAATATGTATTTGAAATTTAAAAAATAATTTTAAAATATAATAATTTCGAGCTAGAAGAAGAAATAAAAGGAAAATAAAAAGTCTTCCCTGCATATGGGAGTATATAATAGGGTATGATAACAGCTTGACATAGGTAAGGAACAAAACAAACAAAATGACATTGCAGCTCAGTGGGCCTTAAACTTTCTACAATAAATAGAAAACAAAAATATAGAGATACACACAGAAATACAGCTACACAGCGGCAATATGCTACATGATTGTGAGGACAAAATAATAAATAAGTCACTTTCCTGAGGCATAGCTCATAAAAACTAAACACAAAGCTATCATAAACTCTTATAAACTTGGCACATGGTCTTTCAATTGAAAAAAAAAAAAAATAGAGATATCAACAGAGCAACTCGTATGGTAACAAATGTTAGGAGACTGGCATGGAGACATTCCCTAAAGCTTATTGATGTAGACATAATAATAATAGCTCTTTCATAAATACTGCAGACAATCACTTTACTGATGTCATCCTCTCTAAAACTCTATCACTTTAAAACTGCTAATCAGTTAATAATTCTTATTTAAGTCTAACCAAAACCTCTGGGATTATTAACACTGTCCAAGATGGTCCAATCAGTTCTAAATATTTCTAATCTATCCTAAATGAATCTTCTCATGGCTGCTAAACTATACTTGAGACTTTCTGTCTAACATATCCATATCAAATCTGCATCTTTTTAGCCTTTATAAGATGGTATTCATATTTGCCAGCAATTCTTTCCTTTCTAGCTCTAAGCTTTGTCTTGTTCCTCCAAGGGCTGGAGACTCACTAAATCTAACAAAGAAATTGTCTTCTTCTATTCATCACATGACCAGAAGCCGGAAATACAACTTCAACGTGATGACCTTTAACTGATCCCTGTTCGCAGTTGTTAATGACTTAAAATCTACAAGGTTATTACAACTATCCCAAGTATATCTTTAACTCCACCAAACTCAACTTTGGTACACTAATCACATAAACGAACCCTTAGAAGCGGAAAATAAATGACCCTTAGAGATTTAAAATAAAAAAACAACAAACTCTTTGCTGCTGTCGACGAAGAAATAAAATATTAAAATTACAATTTCTTCAGGAAACTGTGCAGATACTCTATGTACAAGCCAACGAAATTTATTTTAATTTGGCAAGAGATATGATTGCTGATGCACACTTTCTGATTACATTAATGATATTTCTTTATACAAGAACATTAATATAGTTAAAATAGGTGTAAAGCAACAAATTAAATTGATGAGAACCAGTATACTATTTGACATTTTCAGCCAAGGATGCTATAAGTTTTTATGTCTATCTGCTCATGGCAAATTGTATGTGGAATTGAATAAGCTGTGATGAAGCACATCACATACTTCACACGAAATGGGAGATATCCTATAATATATCCTTTGTTGGATATTCCACATAAAAGACTCAATTGCAGAGTGATTAAGAAGCCTGAAGTTCCCCTCTGATATCCAACATATGCAAGTCTATTAGGATTGATATCCTTATGCAGACAACTTCCACAAGACAAGACCACCAACCATCCAAGTAAGTCAATCATTCAACCAGGCAATACCACAAACAACTCATGCTAAATGGAAGTAATGATGTTTCTAATACATACAGAACACATTCGATTGTTATTTAGTCTATGTCACAAACACAGAACTGAAGAAAAATGTTTGCACAAATGGAACTGGTCCGATGACACCTGAACACTTGATACAAAGCTATTTATCATACATTAGTCAAGGTAGTAAGAGATATCCAAAATATGGTTTTTTTTTAAAGAAAAACTGTATGTTAGTAAATCCATGTTTAAATATCTAGGAAAAAGGAATTGTAACAGATTAAATCAGATGTCTGGGAAGAATAATAATCAAGACAAACAGGAAACAGAATGATAAATTACAACAAAATGAAGTGTTAGGATTACACCAGTGCCGAATTATAATTATTTAGAAACAGCAAATCAATTAGTCTAGAAAATGTAATGTAACAGAGATGGGGAAAATGTAATGTAACAGAGATGGAGAAAATGTAATGTAACAGAGATGGAGAAAATTTTAATAACATAAAGTAAAGAAATGTAAAGTAAGAAGTGAATAATAATGAAATGACAATACCATGTAGTCCAAACAGTGTTTCCTGACAACACTATGCATCTCTTGGTCCCCATACACCTGGTCAGCTGTTGGAGTACAGAAACAAAATATTATTTTGACAACACTAAAAATAAAGTGTACCCATAATTTTATTAATAGACAACAAAAAACATGACACAACCTAACTAGTCCTATACAAATATTGTATGTTCTTATTATGCCAAAGTCACAACTGAGAAGTGGTTAGTGAAATTAAAAGAAGTAAATGCACCAAGAAGCACGAAGATGCATAGAGATGCGAAGCTGCTGTATAGTTGATGATAATAGCAATTGTAAAAAAAAGAAGAAAAAAAGTGGTATGGTGACAGCATTACGTGGTAATGGACAAAACAAAAGTCGACTTTTCGGCCAAGTAGGCCTTCACCTGGAACAACAAACAAGAACACAAAAAATATATATAAGGATATGTAAACAAATCTAACTACATGGCGATAATAAGCTAGATACTCAAGAAAGGAAATAAAAAAAGGGTCACTTCCCTGTGTTCCAGAGCATGGTCAGCCTCTGAATGGACTAAAATGAGAAGGCGAGTAGACCAACTATATATCTCACTGACCAGGCAGTCAGGCGAGAAGAACGGAAGGGTTCTAAAAATATGGGGAGGTGGGTACAAGATATTTATAAACTGTGCATGCATATCTAGCTAGTGAAATGAAAACAAGTTGAGTTCAATCCACCGACCGATAGGATTGTAGGTTCACCCAGTTTTAAATGGGAACTGGACATCTTTTTTCTAGGATGCAACATAACTAGGAATTGTGCTAATAAACATTATCCAAAGATGTACTGGCAGTTAAAATAATAAAAAACATTAACTGCTAGCATTAAGGCCAGGCTGTTTTTCATAGTTTTTTTAAACTTTGAAAAAATGTGAGAAAATAAATGAAAATTAATCTAATACATGTTTTGTTTAGACAATTTGCTCATGAAGTAGATGAAGAGGCTAATTAAGATAAATAGAAAGTTTTAGCATAAACAATTGTGAAAACACCCAAGGTTTTTGCAGAAATAACTGTGAAAACACCCAAGGTTTTAGCAGAAATAATTGTGAAAACGACCAAGGTTTTAGCAGAAATAATTGTGAAAACGATCAAGCGTTTTAGCAGAAATAATTGTGAAAACACCCAAGGTTTTAGCAGAAATAATTATGAAAGCACCCAAGGTTTTAGCAGAAATAATTGTGAAAACACCCAAGGTTTTAGCAGAAATAATTGTGAAAACACCCAAGGTTTTAGCAGAAATAATTGTGAAAACGACCAAGGTTTTAGCAGAAATAATTGTGAAAACGATCAAGGTTTTAGCAGAAATAATTGTGAAAACACCCAAGGTTTTAGCAGAAATAATTGTGAAAACACCCAAGGTTTTAGCAGAAATAATTGTGAAAACACCCAAGATTTTAGCAGAAATAATTGTGAAAACGACCAAGGTTTTAGCAGAAATAATTGTGAAAACGACAATAAATTAATAGCTGTAGAATACAGCTCCTGGGTTTCTGGCGCCGGTTACTAGAGCCACGATTTGTGACTTGTGGTACAGAACTGTGTTTATACTATATTCCACATACTCAATGCATGAGGAATTTCTCCAATGTCTTTACGTCAATGGTAATCTAATAATTAAGAAATTAACAATTATTGTATCACTCTCTGTTAGTTGCCACCAGATTTTCTTACAAGCAGCATATATATATATATATATATATATATATATATATATATATATATATATATATATATATATATATATATATATATATAATGACTGTTATACTTTTATATTAGCGGCTTATGATCTCATTTCAAAGAGCTGACAGTAGAATGTGAATGAATCTTGTTGTCCAGTTCTGGTCCAAGATAGAGGATTTGTTTTTCTTCATCTTGCTATAGACGGTTGATCAGTGGCTTAAAAGGCAACCATCGCAAAAACAACAATTATTATTGAAACAAAAATTTTGACCTCTTAAATCATCATCATCATTGAGTACCATCTCCGCAACGAAGGTTGACTACCATGGAGCACCATTCTGCTCTGTCTCTTGCTTTGAAGGTGCAGGTTGTCATAGGCTGGTTTGTCCATTTTTTGATGTTACTTGTCCGTGTTAGTCTTGGTCTGCCTCTTTTACCATGTATTTTCCCCTCCAGGATTACTTTTAGTAGGCTGTTGTGTCTTTTAACATGGCCAAAAAATGACCTCTCAAATAGTAATGACAAATGCCTCAGAAAATACTTTTATACCACGGAAGACAGAGCATCCAAAAATATCATCTATAATCAAGAGAAGAAGGTAGTAATATGTTGGCCATGTGATGAGAGGAGACAAGAGAATCTCAAAGCAGGCTCTTAAATGGAACCAGAGGATAAAAGAAAAAGAGGCTGACCTAGAGAAACACTATAAGAACACTAAGGCAGGAGGCAACAACAGTAGACATCAGCTCCCTCACCAAGTTTCAACAACTAGTCCAGAACAGTGATGTGAGGTGATATACAATGTGGGTCCTGTTCAAGGACTCAGGCTAGATAACAAAGATCATGAACCAAAGATGGATGGATGGACAGATGGATGGAATGTGAAGTGGGAGGCAATCTTTCTGTAGGCTCTTGTAGATGTTTACTTTAATCTTCAACAGTTCTTTAAAAATGTGAAACAACATTGGCAACTAAGAGAACAAAAAATTCTTTAGCACTGACAAAATTATCAGTGATCTTTCTTTTATTTCCTATCTTAACAGCTTCTTGTAATGTTATCATAACACAAGTTTTTTTTTTTTTTAAATTAACACACGATAGACTATATCAATGATTACATGCTTTCATTTAAATGAATATTAGAAGTGTAGTGGTTGGACCTCAACAAGACATTCTCTAATCAACTCAAGCCAAAAAAACAATGGATACATGACCCTGTGAGTTGGGAAAATGTTAACAGTGAGGAAAAGTACTGGCCCCCTTTCACCTCCAAATGTTGTGGCCTAGTATAGTAAAGTTGCAATACTTTTCTCCCTTATGATATTTTATGTTACAAAACACCATAAACATTTATTTTAGCTGCAACAAAATTGTCTTCATTGTAAAAAAATAAAATACATAAATAATAGATAATAAGCAATTTAGTAAGTTAACATTCATAACAATCATCATTTACCAGTTCAGAAAATAAATAACAAATGAGCTATATCATATGTATACATTGATCGATGGCTTGACAAGCTGTCATTGTAAAAAGTATTGTTATGGAAACAGCCATAGATTTTGGAAGCAGTGATCTCTGCAATATGTGCCATTTTGGCACGCAAGGTTTCTGTTTTTAAGATTGTGGTTCTGCCCTATGCGCCGTCTTTGGCTCGAAAGGACAATAGATAGACAGATAGATAGATATATCATATGTAATATCACTAAAAATTATGATCTTCAAAGATCTCTACAACAGCTTCTGTTGTGTAGTTTGTACAGAGGCAGGATTAAGTTAATCATTCCAGATTGAAACCAGATTGACACAAGCAAGTATTCTGTTTCCATTATTATTTGAACTGCCATAAACTTCTTAATGCATAAATGCTGTAGAGGTAACAAAGGCATTCAATCTACACCTGGGTTTCAATTAGATGAGTCATGCTATGACTCATGACCTTAATTGTGCGACAACATAGTTCTTATCTGCAACAGCATGAACAGGATGCAATTTTTTTTTTTAAATGCATTGTCATCAACGGCTAGCAGAACAGGACATGAGATCAACCAAGAAAAGACAAAGTAATAAAAAATCAAATTCACATAGGAGAAATATGCCTGGAAAAAAACAGTGGAAGAATAAGACCACTTCATATATCTCAAAAAGTTGAATAGATCATAGAAGGAGACATACAGAAAGAAATAAGAATCAGAACAGCAAATTAACAGCAATGACTTTGAAAAACCTATACAAAATATGGAAATAAAAATTATTAATTACAAAAACAAAGCTATGGATTTTCAAATGAAATATATTATCCACCAATACTTATGAATGCAAGAGTTGGAAAATAACTGAGAAATAGAAAATAAATTAGATGCACTTAAAAACAAATCTCTCATTAAAGTACATTTCATACCATGGAATGAATTTAAAAATAGTGCAGAAGTTAAGAGAAATGGCCTTGCATACAACACCAGCTACAATATAGTAGAGAAAGTGGGTATATGTCAACCATGTGATAAGAAAAGATAATAAGAGAATTTGAAAACAAGCCCTCAAATCAAGAAGGGAAATCGAGGGCAAAAGAAAAGGAGACGACTTAGAGAAACACTTAGAAAAGCATGGAGGCAATAGGCAACAACAGCAGGCAGCAGCTCCCTTGCAGAGTTTGTGAGGCTTGCCCAGAACACTGATGTGTGGCAAGATTCAATACAATCTTTTCCTACTATGCAATGTTTGATGCTAAATAGCAAAGATTGTCTAGAATTTCTACTCTATATGCCAGTTTTGGTTCAAAAGGACACCAAATATATCATATATTGATTTTTATAACAAAATGTTTACATTTATCAATGATGGCAGTGACCATCTGCTCTCTTCCCAGACCAACTTTCTTCAGCATTTCCTGTAACTGGGGACTGTGTGGTCTAGAGGTAAGATGTCTACTTCTGGACAAGAAGGTCCAGGGTTTGATTCCCACCACTGGCGGTGGTAAAAATTGTTAAAAGGTAAAACTATGGTTTCTTCATGGCTTTACCCTCCCTAGGTTTCTGGGTAGAGAGAAAAAAGCTTTTATGTCATTCTTCTGGCTTGTGAGGGACACAGAAAACAATTTATTCGTGAGGGACCAGCCTGAGGATGAACTATGTCAGTCGGGTCAGGATTTTAACTGTACACAGCAAATAAAAGCAAACTGTCCACCTCGTGCCTAACTGTATCTGATGCGGTAATCATTTCCTGGCTTCGGTCAAAATTCCAATGCATTATGCTTTGGCTATTGCTTTCAGAGGGGAGCCACGATAACTCAGTGGTTAGTGAACTGGACTACAAAGGACAAGGGGTAGGGTTCGATCCCAACCGACAGCTTCCGGGTTCAACCAGCCATTAATGGGTACTGGATTTTTTTCTGGGAAAGTGAAGCGGCACGGGCGTAATACCGACCACATTACCCCAAGAATCGTGTGCTGAAGGTCTGTAAAATTTATGGTCACTAACACCATATTCCCTATACGCCAGTTGGCGTGACGGGGGTACTTTACCGTTTTTTTTTTTATTGCTTTCAGAAGCATGCTTTGTCTATTGATACGTCGACCTCAGTCAAGCCCATTTGTTCACTTTTATCTTAGCATCGTTCATTGCCTATCCTGTGTTTACAAAGTTTTGTTTCATGTCTCACCAACAGTCGATGAGATTTATGCAAATAGCCGAAGAGATTTTCACTGTCAGAAGTAAAAGATGTAAAAAAAAAAAGGCTGTATTTTTATAATGCGTTAGTATTTTTTATGAAGCACAAATGGTTTTTAAAAACAATAACCAACAGCAATGACTTGACAGGGTCATCACAGCAAATAATCAGGAAGGTATACGGAAGGAATAAATTTTACCACCCTGCAAACTGTAAACTTCAAGAATGCATATTTTGAGGTGTAATTTTTATGACAGCAGAGGGTTAATCGAGGGTTAAAGAAACTTTGGCAGTTGGAAATCGAAAAGAGTTTGCAAAAAAAAAAAAAAAAAAAAACGGTTACTGCCCAGACAAGTTTAATTATTCTCAGAATACAAAGAATATCTGCCTGTAAGCTTGGGACAACTAGACACATAGCTGGAGGCGTGAAAAAGAGGAAAAAGTGATATTCAGTCCCTTGGACTTTGTTAGAGATATAAATCCACACAACATTCTCCTTAAATGTTGTTGTTACTTCTATTTTAACGACCAACTGATAAATTTGAACTGCCATTTGTTGTTAGGGTTATCATCACTGCACACCGGATAAATATCCAATATCCCCCTCAAGAATCTTGAGAGAATCCTGGCCCACATGCATGAACTCTGTGGAACAGCTTGGGGTCCACAGTGTGGGTAGGTTTTTGCTGACAATTTTGCCCAGGCAGTGGCCATATTTAGGAGCTGCGATAGCTCAGTGGTTAGTGAACTGGACTACAAAGGACAAGAGGTAGGGTTCGATCCCAACTGACAGCTTCCGGGTTCACCCAATCTTAAATTGGTACCGGATTTTTTCTCTGGGAAAGTAAAGCGGCACGGGCATAATACCGACCACATTACCCCAAATATCATGTGCTGAAGGTCTGTAAAATTTACGGTCACTAACACCATATTCCCCATACGCCACTTGGCGTGACGGGCGCTCTTTACTTTACTTTTTACTGGTCATATTTATGGCCTACTCTTTTTTATTTTAACTGCCAAAGGTTCTTCAACAAGGGTGTGTGCACACAAGGTCTGTATATTGCCATTATCCGAGAGTGCTAGATTACGGGTCTCACTACCCAAGAGACCAGGAGAGGGCAATGTCCTAAGGAAACCATGGATTAATGTTTAAAATTTTTGAAAAATCACCACTGCTTCTGGTAGGCTTTGAACCCAAGTCCTTCCTGATTTGAGGCCATTGTAAAACCTCTAAACTACCCAGTCCCCAAACTGCCAGTTAAGCATTGCTACACTTTTCCAGGTTGTGCTCAGCTCTGTGAACATCTATATTACGTGACTTCACCAAATTAAAAAATGCATTTGATTCATTCAAATATCAACAAATGTGTAATTGATGTAACAACTCACCAACAGCCCTGAACAGACATGCTCCATCTTCACCCATCTTCTTAATTATAAATCCTCTCTTTTCTTTCAAGGCCTGCTCAAACCACTGCTCCAACTGAAAATAATAATTTTATATTTTATTTCAAAATTAAATACAAACATGTTGAAGTTTTACATTAAAACCATTGTCATCTTCTCAGCTCCATGTTTATCACAAAGATCCATGAAATGTATTATTATTTTATATTAGCAAATCATTTCACTTCTGACCTTGTCTTCCATAAAGCTCTAATATTTGTTACTTTCCTTAAAATCCATATGTTTATTGATTTTACTCTGCTTATTTTTTATGTCTGCACTCACCCAAATAATATTAATTTATTTCATCATTTGCTATTAGAAGAACATTAAAAGGGTATAGATGTGATGCAGTGGTTTACAGCAAGCTGCAATAATTGCATCCTCTGCCCAAAACATGTGACTTCAGCACAGCATTCTTCTGTACAGGCTGCCTTCCCTAACAGCCCCTATTTGCTTGAACACATTTTGTGTTTCCATTAAGACCATCAAGACACTCTGGATTAATTCATATATCCCCTTTGAGAAAATCGTAGGATAATCCTGACCTCGTCACACTGGAAGGGTGGAAAAGTATTTTCTAAATTTCTGGTTTCCAGATCTTTTTTTTTTTTTTTGAAACTGAATTTTGCGTGTTAATCCATTTTTCCCTGACAGCCGTGTGCACAGGGGTCCCTCACTGTACAGGCACATAACTCCGACTTCGGAGGTACTCATATTTTCTCCGTCGTTGAGTAATTGATGTTTCAAGCCGGGCCTCGCTGCTGAGACCAGGGGTAGTTGCCGGAGAGAGAAATCATAAATAAAAATCCCAACCAGTCGTCTGGAGACCGGTGTCTTGCCTCGAGACCAACCAGTCCCCGTTTTCTGATCTCACTTCAGCAGTAAGTCCTGAATTGTTGACCACTTTCAACTTCGGTCAGGTTGGCTACCTTCAGCTCTTCCTCTTTTTCAAATTCCAAGAGGATTTCAAATAAGGCTAATCTAGTATCACTCTGTGGTGACTCCTAAAATGTATATATATATATATATATCCCAGCTAGAGCTCCTTTCTTGTCAATTTTTCTCACTACTTATGTTTGTTTATTTTTTTCCATAGGTTCCACACTATCAGTCTTACATGAAAAAATAAACATATAATTGTTTTGAGTAGCTGAACTAATAGGAAAACAGGACAAAATATAACATTTCGGCCACAGGTCTTCATCAGAAACAAACAACAAATAACAACAAACATGATTACATTGATTAATATTTAGCTTAAGACATAGTGATATCATCATGTGGTCGTGGTAGTCTATTAACTTTTCAACCAGCCAGAGTGAGAATGAAACAAATTTTCAATTTAAAGAGATACGTTCACAAGATTAGAAGACACAAAGTGTGGAAACATTTCAGACTGAATATTCCAATAATAGTTAGTTCCTCTCTGGCTGAAGATGGTTATCATCATCATCATCAAGTACTAGGCATACTGGCGTAGGTGATCATGTCTCTCCACAACTTTTGATCTCAGCAGCTATTTATCATTTCTGTTGCTGACCCTCTGCCAAGCCATTCTCTTAAGCTGTCTGTTATTTGTTCTCTTAGCATCCTTCTATCTCTTCGTCCCTCAATTTTTCCAGTTGTTACAATATATTCCAGTTGTTCTCTTCTCATTACATGGCCAAAAAATTATGATTGTTTCTTCCTAATATTGGAAATTAGCTCTCTTTTTGCTTTGACCTCTCTCAGAACATCTTCATTACTCTTCTTAGCTGTCCATGGTACTCTCAACATTCTTCTGTAAAACCACATTTCTACAGACTCCAGTGATAATGTGATTTTCTTGTCTGTTGTCCTATTGTCCTTGATTCGCATCCATATGTTAAGACTGGCTCTACGTAACATTTAAGAACTCTTTTTCTAGTTTCTATTGTCAAAAATGGATTGCATAGTATCTTCCTCACTTTTTGGAAAGCTGCTTTTGTCTGAGCCATTCTATCTCACCTCTGTTGTACATCTTCCATCTGAGGTTAACAAAGTTCCCAAATATTTAAATTTATTTACCTGTTTTAACATTGTTCCACTTGTCTTTATTTTGCACTGAGGTGATGTCTTTATCTTTGTTGTTACCATTACCTCTGTCTTTTCACTATTAAGGCTGAGTCCTTTATTTTTGCTTTCTATCACTATAATGTCCAACATTTCTTGTAACTCATTTTCACTCTTCTGAAGATGGTACATATGGCACACGTCATAGTTCTCCTAAATTGATGATTTGTTGCTTGTCCTTGTAGGTCTTGGTTTTTTAATCCCATGATCATGCCTCCCATAGTATATCTCAATACTGGTTTACATTTATTCTTTTATGTTTTTAGCCACAGCCCTCCTGTGTACTGATGACTACCTTCTTAAAAGGACAATAATGGGTTATGGCGTGTTGGTTGTTTACAATATGATGAGTTTCCATGCTTTTCTGTCCAACACATCAGAAACATTAAGCAAGGCATTTTTGGGAACCTGGTTGGTTAACCTGTTTTTAAAAACACCAGGTGATGGTGCAGGACTTTGATCAGCTCACACCACAGATCCTGACACAAGCAGCCAGCTATGAGTTGCTGAAAACACTCAGCACTTGTGCTGTTGGCCAAGGGCTAAAAGAGCCCTCGGTGGTCAAGAAATTGTGCGACATCTGGTAAGAACAATAACAAAATCATTACATGCAGCTTATGATCCATACCCACAACTGTTCTAGTATTGGTTTTTTTTATTTCTAATTTACATATATTAAACATTACATGCTAATAAAAACATTATAATTTAAATAACTAACATTTAAAATAAAAGAATAATTATTTTATGTTTATGGAAATATTGGCAAAAGTACCTCTGCAATATTCTCGGGGACAGTCGGTGGCTGACTATGTTCCTCTTCACTATTGTAATCCTCGCTACACTCGTTGCCATCAAGTGGTGCTAGACTATTTGAGTTGCTAGCAACATTGCCTACTGTGGGAATCACATTAGCTGTATGACTGCGATGTTTCCGTGCTGTTCTATGAGGTGAAGATCTATGACGTCTTTTATGGTTAGAAGGCGTTTCATGACCGTCAAACTCATAAGAAGCATTAGCTGAGAGATTCTGTGCCAACACACCAGGATGAGAATGAGCAAGCTCTTCTCGTGACGTTGAGGGAATCCACCTAGTTGGAGATGTTCTTACTCTACTTGGTTTTTCAAGTCGACTTTCAGGGTTTCCACCATGATGATAAAGACCATGTCCATGCTGGTGAGCAAGACCATGGCCATGCTGGTGAGGATGTCCAACAGCGGTATGAGCATCTGGTGTTTCCGAATCATTTTTGTCCTTAGCAACCTTCTTTTTTGGCTTGATGGTCATTTTCCTAAAATAACAACCAGCTGAACTTCACAAGTTATCGCCGTATTTGGCAAGTTCTAGGATGAATTTATGCTCCTTCCGGAAACTGTCCTAATTACACACGTTTGTTCTCAAGATACTTTAGGACATATAAATTGGTGTTAATTGACAATTTACAATTAAATAAGTGAGATTTAAGCACACAATGTTCACGAAATTCTGACAATTGTATGGCGTCTGGTCCTCCGTGACGTAAATTTTCTATTTACATCGCCAGCGCCATCAAAAGGGCAAGCTACTCTTAATTTTTTTTTACATGATTTCCCTTTATGTGACTTTTTTTTTTTGCACGGTAACTTACCCAAAATGTAAACTACAGTCACAGATGTTTTGATGATTACTCGTCCATGTTAGTCTTGGTCTGCCTCTGCCTCTTTTACCTTGTATTTTCCCTTCCAAGATTACTTGGAGAAGGCTGATGTGTCTTTTAACATGCCACAAAAATCTAATTTGCTTTTGTTTGAATTGTGTTTAGTAATTCTCTTTTAATTTTTAGTTGTTTTAAGACTTCATCATTTGTTTTATGTTCTTTCCACCCTATTCTTCTATAAATCCACATTTCGAAGTCTTCAATTTTTTGGTTTATTATCTTGTCCAATATCCATGTTTCTGCACCATCAACATCAAGTACCATGCATGCTGACGTAAGTGATCATGTCTCCATAACTTTTCCCTTTACTTCCCTCTATCTCTTCGTCACTCAACTTTCCCAGTTGTCACAATATATTCCAGCTGCTTCCATTGTCATCGCATGGCCAAAAAATGATGATTTTTTTCTTCCTAATTTTGAAAATTAGCTCTCTTTTTGCTTTGACCTCTTTCATAACGTTTTTATAACTCTTTTTAGCTGTCCATGGTATTCTCAACATTCTTCTATAAAACCACATTTCTACATATATAGGACTCCAGTGATTTTCTTGTCTGTTGTCCTATTGTCCATGATTCACATCCATATGTTGAGACTGGCTCTACATAACATTTAAGAACTCTTTTTTTGTTTCTATTGTCAAAAATGGATTGCACAGTATCTTCCTCATTTTTTGGAAAGCTACTTTTGTCTGAGCTATTCTGCATCTGACCTCTTTTGTACAACTTCCGTCTGAGATTAACAAAGTTCCCAAATATTTAAATTAATATTGTTCCACTTGTCTTTATTGCGCAAAAAGAGAGCTGATCAAGACCCCTGCTTCACCCCCAGCCGTGCTCCTGGAAACAGACTATCCATGTCTGGTCAGGCGAACAGGGGTCGAAGAGGGAAGGCAAACCGATATTTAAAAATGTACTGAAGTCGGATTTATGGGACGAAAGGCGCAAATAGCACAGCCTAGCTGCAAACCACGACACATATCATCTACGCCCAGTTCTTCTTCTTATTCTTCTTTACTCTCTCTCTCTCGCTCTCTCTCTCTCTCACTGGTACCGAAAAGGTGTCGTGGTTTATATCATTTGTCGTTCTTGCGCTGCTCGTACTGTCTGAATTAGTGATTTTCCGTTGTTGTTACATGTCTCTGTCACTCCATCTATCCATCTTCTTCTAGGTATTCCTCTTGGTTTTTTCCATGCATTCTCGAGAATGAGATGGTGATTGGTAAGGATTCATTCTGACCAAGTGGCCAAACTATTTAAGTTGTTGTTGTTCTGTCTATTCTTGGCAGGGTTTTGTTCCTACTATTTTTCTTATGGTTTCATTTGGTATTCAATCCTTTTTTTATGTTGTTTGTTACTTTTCTCAAGCATCGAACTCAAATGTTTTGATATTTCTTATATGTGATTTAGAAAAGGTCCATGTTTGACTGTTAATGCTAATTCTTCACCAAATGCTTTCCAAGAGTCTGCCTTTGTTTGCTCTACGATCTTCTTTCTATCATTTCTAGCTCATCTAGCGTCCAGTTAACGTCTGAAGGAGGGGATGATAAAGAGAACTGTTCAGTTCTTTAGTAGGCATTGGGTGAACATCAAGAAGAAGACGAAGAGAATCAGATTAAACATGTATACCTTCTTTATTAGATCGATAACCATATAGATGCTCGCCTCGACAGTGAAAGGTGAATTAGTAATTAAAGAAAAAATAAATGTTTCTTTCTCATGCAAGAATTATGTAATAAAGAAACAAACAGCTTCATAATGTGTAAGAAAATTATTTTTGTAAATTTCGGTGTGTACACATTCTGATAATAATACTTTTATCATTATCATCGTGTGCCATACCTGGTGCCGTAGGCGATCGATCATGTCCTTCCACAACCCACAGTGCATCGTATCAAATCTGTTGTTGACTGTTTTCCATTTCATGTCACCAAGCTATCTAGCATATTCTCTCATTGTCGTTCGCGATCTCTCTTTCCCTGTAATTTTACCATTTGTAACAAAGTACTCCAACTTTTCTCTTCTCATGATGTGCCCGGAAAATGTTGATTGTTTCTTTGTGATATTTTGTAGGAGCTCCCTTTTTGTGTTGGCCTCTTTGAAAATGCCCTCATTGGTCTTTTTAGCTGTCCAGGGAATTTTCAACATTCTTCGGAGAAATCCCATCTCTGTGGCCTCTAATAGTCTTTTCATTTGTTGTCTACTGACCATGATTCTCTTCCATAGGTCAGAATTGGTTCTATATAGCACTGATGAACTCACTTTCTCACTTCTATTAACATAGACTTGTTGCATAGGACATTTTTCATTTTCTGAAATGCTATTTTGGCCTGAGCTATTCTGCTTTTTATTTCTGTGGTACATCTTCCATCTGATGTTATGATTGTGCCCAAATATTTGATAATATACCAATAATATACCAATAATATCCCAATAATATCGGCAGACCTAGACTACAACATAGAGATATATGTAAATCATATCAGAATGACTTCTCCATCTGTGAAAATACCTGGAAACATCTGGCAAGTGATCGTACATCATGGAGAGCATGCATGAAATAAAATGGCATAACATCAATTGAGGCTGTGCTATGGAAAAACATGGAAAAGAAAAGACTCATAAAAAGATGGAAAACTCTTCGGATCAGTGTGCCTGACTTGTTCATTCTGTGGCCGAGTGTTTGTCAAACATTGGCAGAATCAGCCACGAGAGCTATGTTTGCCATGTTCGACAAAAACAAAAACCTCAAAACAAAATACACAATAGCCTCCACTAAACCGTCTAAAAATACGAAAAGGGTTATAGAGGGTGAACGCGTAGTCTCAAAACCTACTACAAAATGTAATTCTAACTACAATCGCTGTGCAAACACTACAACAGACAAGAACAAACAAATAACCTGGCTCTTATCAAATTTTTGCTGATTAGGACTTTCGGTAGATTGTAACCCACAGTGTTAGTATAAAGTTGGCTATCATAGCATTCAAACTAGACTTTTCACTCTTTGCTATATTCCCATGTTCGACTCCTACCTGTCCTCTTTGTGGTGTTATTTTACTGTTATTTACTTCCACCTGGAGGCAAAGCCGACTCGCAGCATCAGAGCTGGAAGCTGTCAGTGACCCACAGCTGATGGCATGCGTCAGGAACTGTGAACCAGAACCATCCAGACCCTACTCCACCTATTCGCAGTGCCTCCAGAAAAAGACTAACGTGTCTGGTCTGGTCAAGCGAGCAGGGATTGAAGAGGGAAGACAACCTGGCATTCAAAAATAACATGCCGAAATCGGATGTGTTGGGCCGAAAGACGCAAATATCACAGTTGCACTGCAAACTACAATACAACGTACCTACGCCCATTTAACACTTAACGACTTCTAAAGAGGGTTTACGAAGAGGACAATCAAGTCCTGCAATATTCATTGGGTGAACGAATGAAAGAAAAAATAAAGGAAAAGAAAGAAAGAAAGAAAGAAAAAGAAAGAAAAAGAAAGAAAAAAGAAAGAAAGAAGAAAAAAAAGAAAGAAGAAAGAAAGAAAAAGGGAAAGAAAGAAAAAGGGAAAGAAATAATTTATTTTCACCCTACAAACTACATTAAGCCCAACTCCCACGTCCGGCATCACCCATCAGTCGTATTGTGTCCCACAATTAATTGTCCACTGGTTCCACAGTTCGTTCTCGACATCCCAGCGTGACAATAAATTCACCAAGCCAGTACTCTACAGCCATCTATAGCATTAATAAAGCTCGCGGGCTGACAGGAATCACTGAAAGTTTGTGATGTTTTTATCTTTGCGAGCAGGGACGGTTGTAAAATGACGTCATCGTCTATAGCTCCTATAGTCGAAGACATCACGAAATGTTGGGGAATCGGAGGATTTCCTTCTCAGCCCGCAGACTTGAGTAAAACTACAGATTTCCGTGTCACACGTCCGATTTAAGGACAAGCTTAAACAAGCAAATTGATTTTGATTATATCTGCTGTAAACAATGCTTTCATGTGAAACATAATAGTTTCAGATTTCAGGAAAATTAATTTTAGTGCCCAAAAATAACACATCTTCAGCTCATTTTTCTGAAAATGTAGTATTTTGTGCGGAAAATCTCTAAATTTAGACTGACATGTTTGTCATGATATCTCAGAAACTAATGAAGATAGCTTCATGTAATTTAATATGCATATAGAACATTAATGTTATATCATTTCTGAACTTAAGAACTTTTGGATTAGAGCTATGGGTGAACAAATATGAGTTAATTTAATTCCCACTCGTTTACAAATTGGCATTCAGCGTCCCCTACAAGGCCATGTCAATATAATTAATTAATATCTACTGTGCACGGATAACTCTCGCAAGTTACTGCAATCTTTTATTTTAAACGAAATACAAATTCACATGAGCATGGATTTATTTTCTTCTCTCTTTCTATCATCTTCTTACTTTTCTTTGTCCTTTCTTCTTCCTTTGAGTGATGTGAGTATGTTAGTTTCACTCACAAAGTGATAGCTCTTTTCCCGCCAGTTTATACCTGTGCTTCTATCAATGTTCCTATATACCTGTATTATTTGATGCGGCTCTACAGTTTCCTATTAGAGGACACGACAAACACTCCTTCTTCAGCTACTGCTTTACAGTTAGATGTTCAGACCTTCATTGATCAGGAACAAAGACGGTACGTTTGAGATCTTCACCGATCGGTACACTACGTGGCGTCAGCCCCGTGTGAGTGGTTTTTATTCTTCAGCCCTATATAAACTCCCCAGGCAGATACCAGAATTTTGATAAATATTGCAATATTAATTCACCTTTATCCCCCCACCCCACCCCCTTTTCCAAGTACACGCTTCACAGTTGTTTGTTTTACTCTAGGGTGACCATTTTTTTCCCATTGTTTTCGTGGACATTTGTCATATTTTTTAAATTTCAGAGGATTTTTTTTGCTTATTTCTGAGACTGTCCCACAAAATCGGGGACGAAAGATAATACATATATATATATATATATATATATATATATATATATATATGTGTGTGTGTGTGTGTATACATATATATATATATATATATATATATATATATATTTATTTAATATATTTATAATATGTGTGGGTGGGTGTGTGACTGTGCGCGCAAGAAATTTTGTAGATGCAAAAAAGATAACTTTATATTTCATAATAACTGTGTTTATTTGCTGTTTGATTTTATTTTTGTTAATATTCACGGTACTTATGCGATACACGCACTTAATGAAATTACAATAGCTAGTTTTGTTTCTCCATAACAAACAAAAAAAGTTTAAAATAAAAAAAAAATTTAACAACATATAGATATCAATTGCAATATTAAAGTAATGTTTACAGTACCTTTTTTCTACTGAAGAGGTTGTTGCCTCGGAGTAGTACTTGTTTTTTGAGTGTATCTTTCTCAAGATCTCATGATTTGAATCAAGTTTTTCACTTAATCTTTCACACGATAAATTAATGTTAGTTTTTACTGTTAACATGGCTTGCACCGTGCTCACATTAATCCGTGATTTCTCTTCGGACCAGACGTAGTTCATTTGAGAAAATAGTCTTTCTAAGGATGCATTGCTGCCAGGTAAGCACATAAAAAGTTCAAGAATTCTCTTCACATTAGCAAGTCGTACATTATTTTCTTTCAAGTACCTGAGTACTTAATTCCATTTTCTACACGGGGCTTGTTACTGAACCACTCACATTCTTTTTGCAACAGATGGCCTCGCAAATAAGTAAATTCATCAAAGAGCTCATCACGATTGACGTTTACAACTTCATGACACTTTGAAGATATCTGTTCTACTGCATTATCAAAATGTTTCCTTTCAGGCACATTATCCAAGAGAAGGCAGCTCAGTTATGACAAGTCCTCATTGTGCTTGTTCCAAGACTGCAAGTAATGTACAGCAGTATTATAGAATTCTTTACTTATTTGGAAATACCTTTCCATTTGGATGTCACCACTTTCTACTAAATCAGTTAGCAAACTCTTTACCATGTGTGGGGTGAAATTTTCATCGCGTCGAGTTTCTAATTTTATAATGAGATTGTTCACAGCTAGTGCTGATTCTGTTGCACTCTTGTCGTCGCCTTCAATCGCCCTAATTGTTTCACGGAAGAGTGATGCATGAGAATGAGGAAAGCTGAGCCAAAGCTCTGATTCACTGTTTTCAAAGAATTGTTTCAATATTGTAGGACAGTGTGTTTCTGACAAGAAGAAAGATCTCAGTGATTGATACAGTTTCAATATTCTTTCCAAGGCTGGAAGTAATGACAACCACCTTATATTCTAATAACCTAATAATTGCTTAAACTCCTGTCCAGCAAATTCACAAAAGTCTTTTAGGCGTTCTACACGAACCGTGTAAATGTGAAAGTATCCAAATATTTTTGTTACAATCACTTCCATATCCATAGGCATGGAATCAAACGCTGTTTTTGCACAATTGTGAATTATGTGTGCGTTGCAACCAAGACCAATTATGTGTCTGTTTAACTTGGACTTTATTTTAGTTATGACATTATCTCTCCCTTTCCTCAACAAGCCTCCAAAGTTTGTATTTGTATTGTCTGCTGAGAGTCCAACAATCTTTTTGTTTAAGTCAAAATTATCAATTGCTTTCAACAATTGTTCAGATCTTATGTCGGACGTTTCTCCTGGGATATCTATGAAAGCAATCAGTTTGGTCTTTACTGGAGTTTCCAGCTCATAAGCCTGAAAATAACGAACTAAAATAGGAAGTAGCTTAACATGTTTATGATTAGATGTATTGCAAGACAATGTTACGAAGCTGACATATTTGAGGTTATTTTTTAGTTCATCAATAGCCCAAGGAGCAAAAACATTGGTAATTATGGATTCACACTTTGTTCTTGCACAGGAAAATTGTTTCGTTGAAAATTTCTTTTGTAGAATTGTTGTACAATCCATACGGCGGAAACTATGATTATGAAGTACAGTATGATATGCGAAGGCTCCTTCATGAACAGCTAGAGTGTATTCATCTTTTGAGGGTTCTGTTTTACAAAAATAATTTGTCATACACCCAGACTGAGACTTACAAAGCAGCGCATCCTTATGCTTTTTTTTGCCTGTAGATGATCAGTTATTGATGTCCTTCCACCACTTGCAATAGAAAAATTTGAACTACATATATTACATTTCACTAGCGTTCCATCCACTGAAACTGCTTGTATCATCATCATCATCATCAAGTACCGGACCTGCTGGCGTAGGTGGTCATGTCTCTCCACAACTTTCGATCTCGACAGTTTTTTATCATTTCTGTTGTTGACCTCATGCGAAGCCATTCTCTTAAGCTGTCTGTTATTTTTTTCTCTTTGCTTCCACCCATCTCTTCGTCCCTAATTTTCCAGTTGTTACAATATATTTCAGTTGTTATCTTCTCATTACATGGATAAAAAATGATGATTGTTTCTTCCTAATATTGGAAATTGTCTCTCTTTTTGCTTTGACCTCTTTCAGAACATTTTCACTACTCCTTAGCTGTATGGTATTCTCAACATTCTTCTGTAAAACCACATTTCTACAGACTCCAGTGATTTTCTTGTCTATTGTTCTATTGTCCATGATTCACATCCATATGTTAAGACTGGCTCTATATAACATTTAAGAATTCTTTTTCTTGTTTTTATTGTCACAAATGGATTGCATAGTATCTTCCTCATTTGTGGAAAGATGCAAAAGCTAAAGTATAACTGATAAACCACTTTTCTTACTATTGTTGTTTCATATCATTTAACGTTCCACTCAAAACTCTTCACACTTAACCGTTTTTATCGTGCAGCTTCTGTATCATGACATAAGTTCATGGAACATCCCGTTAAGACAAACAATCAGTCCCGTAACGCTGGCGGTCGTCGTGACACTGTTGATGACGTTTTCCCATTTCCCCCTCAACTTTCACGATTAACAGCTGCTTCGTGAGTAATCACGAAGTTTAATTAACCCTGTCCATAATCTTATATCGTCCCACCGATTTCTCTCTCTGCCTGGTGCTGCGCACTGCGAGAAGATTTTAACAAAGCTTGTAGATCTTGTAACACGTAAGTATTTCTCTAAATTTTCGTTCTTTTACAACAAATAGTCAATTTTTAATTGATCATGTTACGAATATTACGTTACTAATATCGATATGTAACTGATTAACAAAGTCATGCGTGTAATGCACGGTGGGAAAAGTTATAATAAAGCAATAGCAACAGAGAAAAGACTTTAAAACGTTTACAATGAGCATTCGTCAAATCGTACATTACAAAGAAACTAACGTTATGATTTTGTAAGCAACTCTACTTGATTTGATTTGCATCTATCTTTGATTATGTAACACCATCAAGCAGTTGTGTAAAACTTTGTAAAACGTGATGTAGTAATCCAGAAGAGGAACAAATTAAAAAAGTTTGGGAACCATTTCTCCCATTTTTACCTCCCCTTTTTTCCCCATTGACACATCATCGAGTGCCGTCTCCGCATCGAATGTTGGCTACCACGGAGCTACAATCCACTCTGTCTCTTGCTTTGATGGTGCAGACTGTCATAGGTTGACTTGACTTTTCTTTCAATCCAATTGTGTCAGTGGTCAAAATATAACAAAGAGAACTCTACACCCATTGATATAAAAAAAAAAGTAAGACAAGGTTGCATCCTATCACCAAGCTTGTATCTATACACTGAGCAAATCTTTAAAAACATCTCAGAGATGCCAGGCCTACAAATTAATGGAAAGATAATCAACAACCTGAGATATGCTGATGATACTGTTCTCCTAGCAGAAAATCCTAAAGATCTACAACAATTACTTAATGTAATAAACATGACAAGCAAAATATATGGACTATATATGAGTATCAAAAAGACTAAAACTATGGTCATTAACAAAGAAATGTCTCAAGAACTGCAATTAAATAAAGTTGAAAGAATACATCTGGAGACAGTTCAGAGCTACAACTACCTGGGACACACTATAACCAGTGATGGAGAATGTACAACTGAAATAAAAGAATGGGTATGGCAAAACGTAATTTTAATGCTATGAAAAATATACTTACATCAAAACAAATAACAGCAGGGCTAAAACAAATAACAGCAGGGCTAAAACTAAGAATAGCAAAATGTTACACCTCAATATTCCTGTATAGTGCAGAAACATGGACATAAGACAAAAAAACAGAACAGAGATGTGATGCCTTTGAAATGTGAATTTATAGAAGAATAGGTAGGATTATGTTAATGATCATAGTTTTAGTCTTTTTGATACTCATATATAGTCCATATATTTTGCTTGTCATGTTTATTACATTAATTGTTGTAGATCTTTAGGATTTTCTGTTAGTAGCACAGTATCAGCATATCTTAGGTTATTGGCTATCTTACAATTAATGTTTAGGCCTGACATTTCTGTGATGTTTTTAAAGATTTGCTCAGTGTATAGATTGAACAAGCTTGGTGATAGGATGCATCCCTTTCTTACTCTTTTTATATCAATGGGTGTAGAGTTCTCTTTGTTATATTTTAACCACTGACACAGCTTCCGTGTTAACCCACCCTTTGAAAATGTAAACTCATATGCCATACCGGTTGGCGTAGACGATCATGTTTTACAATTCTCTGTCCTTAGTGCATCGTATAATTCACGTCATTGACTGCTTACAACACCAAGCTAACAGTCCGTTCCAAAACTTGTTTCTATTCAAAACGCCATAAACCTTTGATGTTAATTGTTGAAATTGTATATGCAGTATATTGTTCATCATGTGCCATATCCTGTTAGCGTAGGCGATCATCTCCTTCCACAATGTTCTATCTACAGTGTATCGTATCAGTTCAGTTGTTGACTGTTTTCCACGCCATGACACCAAGCTGTCCAGTATTTTCTCTTTGTCGACCACGATGTCTCTCTTTCCTTTTATATTTTCAGTTGTAACCAAATATTCCAACTTTCCTTTTCTCAACTAAGTTTATTGTTATGTTATACATTAAAAAAAGAAAATGTCACTGGGAACAAATATGTTTTGTCTTATAGGTGGTAAACAACAAATAACAGATACCGACAATAGTCAAATAGAATATCTATAGTTTCTACTGGTCAATACTACACACGAAATGAAAAAAAAAATTATTGCTGTATACATGTTTCTGGCACAGATTCGTGCGGAACTCAACACGACGCGCTTCAATGAAGACTCACTGTGTGTTCTAATTCATTTGGGAGGTGTAGAAAAGGTCGTCTAGACTGGGAGCACTTTACAAAACCCGTTCAATTTTTGTTTTAATTAGCCGTGTGTGTGTGCGTGCGTGCGTAAAGCTGTTTATAAAGAGCTCCCTATCATTATAGGACGTTTCAACATACGTCACATGACATTTCAGGTTCCTCTTACTTCTCAAAGCTGGATTGGAACTGAATTCTGGGACAAAACCACGCACAGCTCATCGACTGAAGGCAGTCACCGATTCTTGACTGAATTATCACGATTTCACCTCTGCCTTCTCATGTTGGTTCTGGAATCAGACTAATCAGTCTGAGCAAGTGACTAGGACTGAAGAGGGAAGGCAGTCGGGTACATAGAAATACCACGACGAAGACGGATATTTTGGGTCTGAAGGTGCATATGTCGTACCTTGATGTAAACTACGATACATCGCAATTGCGCCAATTTGCCGCCTATATAAAGATAAAGTAATCAACGAAAGCGAAATAGGTTTTCAATAAACGGAAGTTGGCGCAATGCACCAATCTGTTTGTTTCAATGGCGAATATACAACTTATGTCATCGTGCCATAAAGATTCCGAAAAAAATAAAGGTTGTAGATGAATAGCAGTGCTCAGTGGAGTAAAAAAACAAAGAGCCATATCACGCCACGTGGCGCATAGGAAATATGGCGTCAGCGTCCGTATATTTTAGACCTTCGGCACATTATTTTTGGAATAAAGTGGTCGTTGGGAGCCGCGATAGTTCAGTGGTTAGTGAACTGGACTACAAAGGACAAGAGGTAATGTTCGATCCCAACCGACGGCTTCCGGGTTCACCCAGCCTTTAATGGGTACATGATTTTAGGGTCTGTAAAATTTATGGTCACTAGCAACCATATTAGCTATACGCCACTTAGCGTGACGGGTAACTTTACTTTTATTAAAGTGGTCGTTATTACGCTTGTGTCGCTTTACATTCCCAGAAAAAAAAATCCAGTACTCGTTTAAGTTGGGTGAATCTTGACAGCGTCGATCAGGATCGAACCCGACCTCTTCTACTCTGAAGTTCAGTTCACTAACCACTGAGCCATATCAACCCCCAGCCTATTCACTACGTTTGTATTTATTGCGAGATTCTCAACATTCGACAATTTGTGAGGGCCACCGGTATAAAATAGCTCGGTGGTTAGTGAACTGGACTACAAATGACAAGAGGTTGGGTTCGATCCCAACCGACGGCTTCCGGGTTCACCCAGCCTTAAATGGGTACCGGATTTTTTTCTGGGAAAGTAAAGCGGCACGGGTGTAATACCAACCACATTACCACAAAAATCATGTGCTGCGGGTCTGTAAAATTTATGGTCACTAACACCATACCTATACGCCACTTGGCGTGACGGGGGTACTTTACTTATGTTTTTCTACTGGTATGAAGTTCAATATGTTATGCTACTGGTAAGAAGTTCAATGTCCATCTCTTCACATAACATCGTTAAAGGGGATCGTACGAAACATTCTCTGTTACATTGGGGCCAAGACGACTATCCAGCAACTGACTACGTGAGCCAGGATTGGCGAGCAACAGAGCCGAGCAAGACCCTCTTACGCCTTCCAGTAGTACTCCAGGATACAGACTATCCAGACTGGCCTAGCTAGTAGGGATCGATGAGTGATGGTGGCCCGGTACTGAAGAATGTAGTGGTGAAGTTGATGTGAAGTGAGGAAAGTATGTAGTGTTGATGTGAAGTGAGGAAAGAATGTAATGGTAAAGTTGATGTGAAGTGAGGAAAGAATGTAATGTTGATGTGAAGTGAGGAAAGAATGTAGTGTTGATGTGAAGTGAGGAAAGAATGTAGTGTTGATGTGAAGTGAGGAAAGTATGCAGTGGTGAAATTGATGTGAAGTGATGAAAGTATGCAGTGGTGAAGTGAGGAAAGTATGCAGTGATGAAGTTGATGTGAAGTGAGGAAAGTATGCAGTGATGAAGTTGATGTGAAGTGATGAAAGTATGCAGTGGTGAAGTTGATGTGAAGTGAGGAAAGTATGCAGTGATGAAGATGATGTGAAGTGAGGAAAGTATGCGGTGATGAAGTTGATGTGAAGTGAGGAAAGTATGCGGTGATGAAGTTGATGTGAAGTGAGGAAAGTATGTAGTGGTGAAGTTGATGTGAAGTGAGGAAAGTATGTAGTGGTGAAGTTGATGTGAAGTGAGGAAAGAATGTAGTGGTGAAGTTGATGTGAAGTGAGGAAAGAATGTAGTGGTGAAGTTGATGTAAAGTGAGGAAAGAATGTAGTGAAGTTTATGTGAAGTGAGGAAAATATTATATGTAGTGGTGAAATTGATGTGAAGTGAGGAAAATATGTAGTGGTGAAGTTGATGCGCTGTGAGGAAAGTATGTAGTGAAGTTGATGTGCTGTGAGTAAAGTATGTAGTGGTGAAGGTGATGTGCTTTGTGGAATGTACGTAGTGGCGAAGTTGATGTGCTGCGAGGAAAGTATGTAGTGAAGTTGATGTGCTGCGAGGAAAGTATGTAGTGAAGTTGATGTGCTGCGAGGAAAGTATGTAGTGAAGTTGATGTGCTGCGAGGAAAGTATGTAGTGAAGTTGATGTGCTGTGAGGAAAGTATGTAGTGAAGTTGATGTGCTGTGAGGAAAGTATGTAGTGAAGTTGATGTGCTGTGAGGAAAGTATGTAGTGAAGTTGATGTGCTGTGAGTAAAGTATGTAGTGGTGAAGGTGATGTGCTTTGTGGAATGTACGTAGTGGCGAAGTTGATGTGCTGCGAGGAAAGTATGTAGTGAAGTTGATGTGCTGTGAGGAAAGTATGTAGTGAAGTTGATGTGCTGCGAGGAAAGTATGTAGTGAAGTTGATGTGCTGCGAGGAAAGTATGTAGTGAAGTTGATGTGCTGTGAGGAAAGTATGTAGTGAAGTTGATGTGCTGTGAGGAAAGGCGCAAAAAAAACACAAAACAATACGTCTGCGTACACTTAATGTCTTTTTTAATAGTGGATGACGATTATGAATATTTATTCCTTTAACGCGCCAAATACATGGGCACAATTTCAAATGGACGATGAGACACAGAAATAAAATGCAGAATAGCTCAGGCCAAAATAGTATTTCAGAAAATGAAAAACGTCTTATGGAACACATTTATGGCAAAAGAAGTGAGATAGTTCATCTGTGCTATATAGAGCCAATTCTAATCCATGGAAGCGAATCGTGAACAGTAGACAAACAAATGAAAAGACGATTAGAGGTCACAGAGATGGGATTTCTCAGAAGAATGTTGAAAGTTCGCTGGACAGCTAAAAAGACCAATGAGGACTTCTAAAAGAGGCCAACACAAAAAGGTACCACATGAAAAACACCAGAAACAAGCATTTTAGGGGCACATCATGAGAAGATGAAGGTGGAATACTTTGTTACAGCTGGCAAAAAAAACAAAACAGGAAAAACGATATCGCGCACGACAAAGAGAAAATACTGGATAGCTTGGTATAATGGCATGAAAAATAAACAGAATTGATACGATGCATGGTGGATAGATTGTGGAGGGACATGATCGCCTACTTCAACCGGTATGGCACATGATGATTCCTTTGACTGTCACCGGATGAACGCTAGAAAGGTAATATACCTTGGTACGATGATGTTATATTTTGTATTATGTGTATACATTAGTGTGTGCATTACCGTGTTTGTTTTTAAATACAAACATGACTGTTTTCACATGAAAGGAATGAGAAAGGATTCATGGAAGTCGCCAGTATACAATAATTTGCATTCTGGAAATGAATTTCAAACGTTAAAAGAGATAACCTGTTGAAAACAAAAACTATTTCGTTGTGTAGAGTTATGTACCTGGAATAATAATGTGTGTGGAGGTTTCAATAAATGAATTTCACCAGTGAGATCTGAGATTTGTGCGTGGGTGCTTTGAACGCTATCAGCGATCATAGTTAACTGCTGGAGTTAGGGTCAAATAAAGCCGAAATTGGCAAAATCGTATTCACCTCCTTGCAATGGCCATGAAAAAAAATTGCACTAGTTAGTTTGGGTAAAAATAAGGTGACTATATTTCCAACTTCATCGCAATGCACAAAACAAGACAAGCCGAACAATATTAAAACATACGTGAATTCAAATACCTGGGAACAATGTTAACCTCAGATGGTTGATGTTCAACAGAGGTGAGATACAGAATAGCTCAAGAAAAAGTAGCTTTCCAAAAAATAAGTAAGATACTGTGCAATCCATTTTTGACAATAGAAACAAGAAAAAGAGTTCTTAAATTATGTAAAGGCGGCCTTAACATATGGATGTGCATCATGAACAATAGGACTACAGACAACAAAAGCCCCAGAGGCTATAGAAATGTGGTTTTACAGAAGAATGTTTAGAATACCATGGACAGCTAAGAAGAGTAATGAAAATGTTCTGAAAGAGGCCAAAGCAAAAAGAGAGCTAATTTCCAATATTAAGAAGAAACAAGCATCATTTTTTGGCCGCGTAATGAAAAGATAACAACTGGAATATACTGTGACAACTGGGGAAATTGAGGTACTAAAGAAATAGAGTGAAACAAAGAGAAAAAAATATCAGACAGCTTAAGAGAATGGTTTGGCAGGTCAACAATTGAAAGGATAAATATAAATGTCGAGATCGAAAGTTGTGGAGAGACATGATCACCTACGCCAGCAGGCATGGAACATGGTAATGATGAATTAAAAAGTGATCGTATTTATTTCTGGCTATTTATTACTCTTATTCTCAGTCCTGTATATACGAAATATGTTGATTGTTGTATTATTTCTCACGAAATTCTATCACAGCAAAGCAAAAAATAGTTGAAAGTTATGTGTATAAAGCTGCTTATTAAAAGATTATTTACATTGCTGTTATTAACAAACATGAATATGGCTCATTTTGAAAAAAAAAAAAAAAACCTTTTATTTTTCTTTCTTTTCCCTTTCAATGTAGACGAAGAACCATGTATATCAAAATATTAACATTGTTACATCTGGAGCGACGTTAGATTAATAACAGTTCCGGATGAAAAAAAAAGTCGATTGTGTGTTTGTATATGTCTGAATTAAACTATTTGGAACTGTAAATATATATTTATACACACACACACAGAGAAAAGTTAAAACCGATTTTGACACATCCATCCTCCTGCGATTTCTGCAGGTAGTGTCATTACTGTAATTATCTAAATAGTTAGTCCTAAGTCCTCTACAGGTAGTGTTATTACTGTAATTATTTATCTAAATAGTTAGTCCTAAGTCCTCTACAGGTAGTGTTATTACTGTAATTATTTATCTAAATAGTTATGCCTAAGTCCTCTACAGGTAGTGTTATTACTGTAATTATTTATCTAAATAGTTATGCCTAAGTCCTCTACAGGTAGTGTTATTACTGTAATTATTTATCTAAATAGTTATGCCTAAGTCCTTTACAGGTAGTGTTATTACTGTAATTATTTATCTAAATAGTTAGTCCTAAGTCCTCTACAGGTAGTGTTATTACTGTAATTATCTAAATAGTTAGTCCTAAGTCCTCTACAGGTAGTGTTATTACTGTAATTATTTATCTAAATAGTTAGTCCTAAGTCCTCTACAGGTAGTGTTATTACTGTAATTATTTATCTAAATAGTTAGTCCTAAGTCCTCTACAGGTAGTGTTATTACTGTGATTTATTATTTATTATCTACATAGTTAGTCCCAAGTCCTCTACAGGTAGTGTTATTACTGTAATTATTTATCTAAATAGTTATGCCTAAGTCCTCTACAGGTAGTGTTATTACTGTAATTATTTATCTAAATAGTTATGCCTAAGTCCTCTACAGGTAGTGTTATTACTGTAATTATTTATCTAAATAGTTATGCCTAAGTCCTCATCACAGTAGGTCTCAAATTGATAAAAATGGAAACTAAAGTACAAGCAAAGGTTTCTCACAAACATTGGGTAGCTGACACTTAAAGTGTTCTATCATAGCGTTATTACAAATTACGTCATCGGGTGGAGACCTAAGGTCCTAAGTTGGAGTGTTCCTCAACTTGAAATAGGCAACTCTAACCCTCCCCACCCCAAGACTGCAATCGGTCTAGTATTGAAAAGAAATTTGTCGCGCTGCATTGTGCTCTGGAATTGCAATATATATATATATCATGGACAGCTAAGTAGAGTAATGAAAACGTTATGTAAGAGGCCAATGCAAAAAGAACTAATTTCCAATATTAGGAAGAAACAATCATTTCTTGGCCATGTAATGAAAAGAGAACAGCTGGAATATATTGTAGCAACTGGGAAAATTGGCAGAAGGTCAACAACAGAAATAACTGTTGAGATCGAAAGTTGTGGAGAGACATGATCACCTGCGCCAGCAGGCTCGGTACTTGATGATGATATATCATGTGCATATTGAGTCACGGGGAGCAACGATAGCTCAGTGGTTAGTGAACTGGACTACAAAGGACAAGAGATAGGGTTCGATCCCAACCGACGGCTTCCGGGTTCACCCAGCCTTTAATGGGTACCGGATTTCTTTCTGGGAAAGTAAAGCGGCACGGGCATGATACCGACCACATTACCCCAAAAATCATGTGCTGAGGGTCTGTAAAATATATGGTCATTAATAACATATTCCCTATACGCCACTTGACGTGAGATGGTACATAATTTTTTTTTTTAACATAGTCTCTGAGATCAACACTGGAATGTTGTTTCTGCGAGCCTTTCGAACTTTTACAACAGCACATAAAGCAGAGAGTTTTTCTTCTGCAGATTTGAGTATGAGGTGTAAACCAGCGGACACCAGGAACAAAATTAAAACCGTCTATAATGGAGAGAACAGATCGAGGTGGAGAGCTGATACCCTAGTGGTAAGTTATTATTTTCAAATAAATTATTAAAAAGCGAAGTTATTTACTTTAACGGGTGCAACGATTTTGTTTTTAGTCAGAATTTTATTTCATTTGATTTTCCAATTGATCGTTTTTTTGTTCTATTTTATACATTGAGTTATTGAGTTATTTGCGGGTCATCATCGTTGCACTCCGAACATGTCCATAGGTGCTCAGATCCACTCCTCAGCAATTCCCTCAGTGTCCAGCGACTGGCGACTCCAGTTCTATGTTGGTAGATAAGTCTTCTTACACGGCCACCAAGTTTCTCATTTCTGGCTGTGCCCATCTTAACTCCCATTTCCATCATCCGAAGAAGTGACGTTGATCTGTGTTTGTCGAAGTCCTGTGCTTTTCCAACATCTCGAAGGGCATTGATGATGTCCGCCCGATCCATCGGTTGCCCGTCCTCAACGACAGCGCAGCTAGCCAACCTGTCCGCTCTCTCATTTCCCCGTACTCCCGCATGTCCAGGGACATAGACAAAGGTGACCTTACGTATTTTATACATGTTTTGGTAAAACAATTTTTTAATAGTAATACAATCTTCATTTCAACGTTGTGCTACCAATGCCAGACCTGGACTCTTCGATGCAAGAACAGTAAGAAAAATAATCTCTACTGAGATGGAATGTGTTAGGCAAATGACATGAAACAGTATGGAGTGATAAGATCAGAAATGAACTGAGAAAAAAGCTAGGAATAGCCCCCGTCATAGAATATATAAGGAAACAAACAGATAAAATGGTTTGGCCACGTGACAAGGCAGAAGGATAAAAACACAACACAATGAGCTTTCGACAAACGTTGTGAGAACACCAGACCCAAGGGTCGACCACGAAGAAGATGGATCAATGGAATATTAGAAAAACTAGGAAGCATAACAGAAGCAGAGGCGAACAGAAGAGCAAAAGATCGCAAATTATATCTCCCCTCGGCACTGAAAAGCAGATGAGGAAGAGAAGAAGAAATATGTTTTTATAGTAACTTTGTAGTTTGACTTCGTCACAGTTAATTTTACATTAAAACACTTTGCATATTCACTGCTCCTTGTTTCTGGAACAATTTACCATGTCCATTATTCATGTCTCTGACTTGCTCCTTGTTGTCTGGAACAATTTACCGTGTCCATTATTCATGTCTCTGATTTGCTCCTTTTTTCTGGAACAATTTATGACGTCCATTCATGTCTCTGACTTGCTCCTTGTTGTCTGGAACAATTTACCGTGTCCATTATTCATGTCTCTGACTTGCTCCTTTTTTCTGGAACAATTTATGACGTCCATTCATGTCTCTGGCTTGCCCCTTGTTGTCTGGAACAATTTACCGTGTCCATTATTCATGTCTCTGACTTGCTCCTTTTTTCTGGAACAATTTATGACGTCCATTCATGTCTCTGATTTGCTCCTTTTTTCTGGAACAATTTATGACGTCCATTCATGTCTCTGGCTTGCCCCTTGTTTCTCGTGTCTGTTTTGAAATCAAGAATCAACTTTCCTGAATAGAAAATTTTAACTGAAGACCAACAATCCTAATGTTAAAAGGAACAATTTAAAGAAGTATATCTCCAGAAAATGTTATAACAATTTTATTCTCAAAATATTCTCTTTAATGCTCTTTATTTGTATAACGCATATAGTGGCACACAATCACCATCATCATGCAGCATAAAAATAAACAAGACAAATCTGGAACAAGTGCAACGAGTCAAATACTTGCGCACAATAATATCAGATGGGAGATGCACCACAGAAATAAGAAGCAGAATAGCTCAGGCCAAAATAACATTTCTGAAAATGAAAAATATCTTATGCAACAAATCTAAGTCAATAAAAATGAGAGAGAGAGTTCATCGGTGCTATATAGAACAAATTCTGACCTATGGAAACAAATCATGGACAATAGACAAACAAATGAAAAGACGATTAGAGGCCACAGAGATGGGATTTCTCAGAATAATGTTGAAAGTTGCCTGGACAGCTAAAAAGACCAATGAAGTTCTCAAAGAGGCCAACACCAAAAGGCAGCTCCTAAAAAATATAAGAAAGAAACAATCAACATTTTTCGGGGACATCATGAGAAGAGGAGAGTTGGAATACTTGGTTACAACTGGCAAAATAAAAGGAAAGAGAGATCGCGGACGACAAAGAGAAAATACTTGATAGCTTGGTGTCATGGCATGGAAAGCAGTTAACAACAGAACTCATACGATGCACTGTAGATTGTGGAAGGACATGATCGCCTACGCCAACCGGTATGGCACATGATGCTGATGATATAGTGGCACGCTAATTTATGCATAAGTTTAAACTTCTTGACGTCAAGTTTACAATTTTACGTTCAAGTAATTTTTGTCCGCATTCAAAAATAAATGTCTAAGGAAAATACTTGGTATAGCGTGGAACGGATTCAAAACAAACGAGGAAATTAGAGAAATCGCCAATCAACCACTAATATCTTCAGTAATAAAGAAAAGATGATTGTCATATGTTGGACATGTGATGAGGATAGTTAACAACCGAATAACAAAGCAAGCCCTTTGTGGGAAACAACAGGTAAGAGGAATAGAGGCCGACCCAGAAAGACACTGAGAACATTGATCAGAGAGGCAAAAGCAGCAGGAATCGGCTCCCTCAATGAGATAGTTACTTGCTCAGAACAGAGACAAATGGCGAGATTTTATAAAAGATCTTTACAAGGATTGAAAACTGCTAGAATAAAAATTTAGATAAGAGAAATAGTATCTGGGTCTATGCCCTATAGGCCAGCTACGACTCGAAAGGTCAATAGATAAGAATTTTTGTCTAAACCATCAAAATGATTCAGGAGGTAAGGTGTTCATTTGCTTCTTTCGTTTACAAAAATGTAGGCTGACATAACCTTGAATTAAATGGGAATCAAACTGTCATAATATAATGAAAGCTTCAAGTTGATCTTTGTAAGTTTCTTCAGGCATATAGATATTATTAAATAGTCTGCTACTTAACATAAACAAGTTTATAACCCCCCGCCCGCCCCCCCCCCCAAAAAAAAAAAAATGGAAATAAATCCGGCCATGCAGTTTAGCGTAATGGAACTATGGTGGTAATGACCATTTTTATTATAATATGCACATTAAACTAATAAATATAAGCATTAAAGTTAACAAACCGTAAGAAAAACAATTAATACAAAGAGTTTAACCTAAATCAGTTATTCTCTCTCTCTGCGATCAGGGCTCAATCAGAGTAGGATTCCAGACTCGCAAATGAAAACTGTCTGTTTAAAATTGACATCATAATTAAAGTCAATTAGAGTGTTAGATCCACTCTGCTTGAATACCTGTTATGTGCAAGAACATCAGCCGTAGAATTGGCAAACATTTCTCAAGACCTATCTCATTTGGCGTTACCTCAGCAGCAACAGCGGTGGCTGTTATTAGCTATTATCAAGGTTATTGACTAATTTGGTTCATTTAGACAGCGTCCGTTTAGTCTGCGATGCAGGGAGAAAGCACGATAAGATGGTGGTCCGAGCTTATACTCCAGGCATTGTGCTAGCAAAAGCTAAACTATAACGGTCACCGTCGAGAATGAACGAAATTCTGCAAATTCAGATCTTGGCCGTTGGGCTTTGTTCAAACACACACAAGCGCCCATCTTGGTGCGTCCAACTTGGATCAGTTATTGGGGACATGTTTTCGTAAAGAAAGTTAATTTAAATATAATAGTGCCTTGTATCTCGAATTTAACTCAGTGGGACTCTGGACTGTTTAGTCTGATCGAAGCAGTTCTTTCCCATCAGAAATAATAGAAAAAGAACCGAGTCTTTCCCCATTAGAAATAATAGAAAAAGAAACAAGTCTTTCCCCAAGAGAAATAATAGAAAAATAGTCTTTCCCCATCAGAAATAATAGAAAAATAGTCTTTCCCCATCAGAAATAATAGAAAAATAGTCTTTCCCCATCATAAATAATAGAAAAAGAATTGAGTCTTTGCCATAACCTAAACCCTATTTTTGGGTTTTTTTTTTAAACAATGACGTTAAATTTATTTATTCCGTTATTTTGTTTCTTCCTCTCTCCCTCCCACTCCCTCCCTCCCTCTCTGTCCAGTTATGTCCTCTGTGTGTGCGATTAATACTCATTTAAACAGTCTTTATCTAAGGCAATTGCCTCTTTAAATAATCTGTATTAGAGCGTTAGTTAGTACTTCAGTAATTTAACAGATCGGGGCTTCATAACCTCAATTTGACACTCCTTATGATCGTGTCATATAATTGGGACTGTCACTTGTATATGCTGTGAGTGTGCGAGTCTCCGTACAGCGATAGTTACTGATCTATGGTATATATTAAATACATCATCATCATCATGTGCCTTACCGGTTGGCGTAGGTGATCATGTCCCTCCACAATCTTCTATCTACAGTGCATCGTATCAGTTCTGTTGTTGAATGTTTTCCATGCCATGACACCAAACTATCCAGTATTTTCTCTATTTGTCGTCCGCGATCTCTCTTTCCTTTTATTTTGCCAGTTGTAACCAAGCATTCCAACTTTCCTCTTCTCATGATGTGCCCGAAAAATGTTGACTGCTTCGTTCTGATGTTTTTTAAGAGCTCCCTTTTTGTGTTGGCCTCTTTGAGAACTTCCTCATTAAATACAAGCCTTTTATTTATTTACCCCCCCCCCCACCTTTATTTCCAGAAAAACATCCAAGTAGCTTTTGCAATCAAAGAAGCTTTTCGAGACCTCGAAGATGTGTTGCCAGAGTTTGAAAATAAACCTAAGACACATAAATTCGTTCAAGTACTTGATGAAGCCTTCAGTTACATAGATGTTCTTCACCAATCCTTTCCTGGAGAAGCACGCACCGTTGATGTACTTTTTTGTGAGGTCAACTCGAGAACAAAAGAACCCCCGATGACAGCTAGCACTTACGAGAAGCATTTCCACACATTAGAAGTCGTTAAAAACACACAAGCGAAGGTTGAGTTTCTCGAGAAAGCGGCCAAAGCTGTAAACAGAAGCAATGTACCATGGGAAGATTTATGTCAGTAAGTTATAAGAAAATAATCATTTGTCATTTTTTTTTTCAAGATAAAAATTATAAGGTCCATGCTGGCTGGCGTAGGTGATTATCTTTCTCCACATCACTTGGTCCTTTATGAGTGTCATAATTTCAGTTGATCTTTTATTATGCCATTTGGGTAAGCTGTTCATTATTTTCTTATCTTGGTTTTCTGCTCTTTTAATTCAATCTGTCTATTGTTATAGTATTCTCAATGTATTCTTTTAATTCAATCTGCCTGTTATAGTATCTCAATGTATTATTTTAATTCAATCTGCCTGTTATAGTATTCTCAATGTATTCTTTTAATTCAATCTGCCTGTTATAGTATTCTCGATGTCTTATTTTCGCATCGCATGTTCGATAAATGAATATTCTCTTCTTTGTGGTTTTGATGTTACTGATTTCTCCAGCTCGTTTTAAAAATTCTCCATTTGTAATTTTTCTTATAGATTAATAAGAGATACAGTAAGACGATGGCGATTCATAGTACACACACTGCGGAAACCAACTGAGGGTATTACACAGCATGCCTTTTTTTTTTTTTTTTTTTTTTTTTTTTTTTTTTTTTGAATCACCAAAAACAAAGGAACACACATATTCTTGGAGAAGACAGATGGAAGCGAAGATGATGGGGAAGACATGAAATGATCTTAAAAAAGAATGGCAAGAAACAAAATGTCTTGCCAATTGTTTGTTGAAAATATATGCTCCACAGGGAGCTAAAAAGTAGGCCCTATATTTTTTTTCCTATCCATGAAATTAGTAGCATTCTTCTGATAAACTACATCTCAGCTGCCTCTTATGGTTTTGTTGTGTGCGCTGTCTTCCTTATTGTCCACGATACACTTTCATATTGTAGAACATGTCTTTCTTCTTCAACTAATAGTTACTGTTATGCACTTAGATATTTAGACCAGTATGGACCACGAATAAGACGGTACATTTGAGGTTCCCCATAGCTTGCCATGTAAGATTGTTTTTGTGGACCATCTTTGTGTTCAATATTGAACTTCACGGAGAGAAAGGCTCCAGCAGCAGACATTTCCAATTAATTCCTCAAACACCATGGCCCCATCGCCAAAATGTTTCTCCTCAGAATCTTTAACCAAAGTTAGTACTCAGGACAAGTTCCATCAACCTGAAAGGGGAGGCTCATACACAGACTATCAGGATATCGGGAAAGGAGAAAAAGGATCCCAAAAACGACAGACTCATAAGTCTTCCCAGTTGTGTAGGAAAACAAAGGGAAATGATGATCAACAAAAGGATTACCTGGTACCAGGCAACCAAGTCACTTCATGCCTGGACACAAACAGGATACGGGGGATTGGTTGGTCTCGAGGCAAGACGCCAGCCTTGACAGAGGTTGTGAGTTCAAACCTCCGCTGCACTAGTTGGGATTTTTATTTGATTTCTCTCTGCGGCAACCACCCCTGGTCTCAACAGCAAGGCTGGGCTTGAAATGTCAATCACTCATCGACGGGAAAAAAATATGAGTACCGTCGGAGTTATCTGCATGTGCGGCGAGTAACCCAGGTGCATACGGCTGCCAGGGGAAAATGGATTAACACGCAAAATTCAGTTCCTAGTCTTTAGGGACTTCGTCAGAGGTAAAGCTGGTGAATGAAAAAAAAAACAGGATACAAAGAAAACAGAAGTTATGAGGACCAACTGACGTAAAGGTAAAGTATGAGACTTGAATCTGTGTTTTAGAACGCGAGTTGTCACCCATGTGTGCTCTGCCGCCTACCCAGAGGTGTTCGGAGACTTCTGGATAGTGTCGCTTCAAGCATCGAAACTCACGATGCGATGCGGCATTTCTCACTTTCCCAGAGTACTGCCCTGGTACACATTTCTGCCAGCGGCTGAGTCGACCGCAGGGGTATATTTTTTTTTTCCAACCACGAGTACAACTCACACTGCTAAAATCGAACACTCAATATCCGAACGTCAGTAGCTCAGTCGGGTGGTTTTCCCAACTAGGCTACCGAGGGCCCCCCACTGACGCCTCTCACCCAAGACAGAAAATACCTTACAGGAAAAAAAAAAATTAATGGATACTTTCTTTGACCCCCCTCCCCGCCTCCGTGCCTTTGACTCTGTATAGACGGGTGGTCTGATGCTGAAGATCCTACAAGCTGGAGTCACACAAAACATGTTCTTCTGAATCTGTTCCAAAGCACAATCAGAGTGAAAACAAATAATCTCAGCAAGTCAGCCACATTTCTTTTTTCCAACATTAGACAATAATTTGTTACATAGGATGTTCTTTTTTTTATTTGATGGAATTCTGTCTTTGCTTGTTTTATACTGCTTCTAATTTCTGAAGTGCATCTGCTATTTTATGTTATTATTGATCTCTGGTATTTGAGTCTATGCACTGGTTTCCGGATTTCTCCATGCCATACGCATAAATTATTTTTTTGTTTATTATAACAGCACTTAACAATATATTACTTTTTTCACTATTATAACAGCTCTTAACAATACATTATTTTTTTTCAAAATTATAACAGCTCTTACCAGTTTATGCACTATCATAATGTTATAAAATAACATAACATATGTGGTTAAAACTTGTCTCCTATTCTAATTTTTGTATGATTGTTCTCTAAAAATAAATCTGTGTTTTAATTAAGTCGTTTGGCCTCTGAAGAATAATCAGCTTTTAACAGCAGCGCAAGTGACATCTTTTTTTTTTTTATACCAACATCAGAGCTTTATATAGGTTATCTCACTAGTTATCAGGGCTTTATATAAGTTGTCTCACTCGTTACAGAACAAGAACATCAGGGCTTTATACAAGTTGTCTCACTCGTTACAGAACAAGAACATCAGGGCTTTATATGTTGTCTCACTCGTTACAGAACTCAAACATCAGGGCTTTATATAAGTTGTCTCACTCGTTACAGAACTCGAACACCAGGGCTTTATATAAGTTGTCTCACTCGTTACAGAACTTGAACAACAGGGCTTTATATAAGTTGTCTCACTCGTTACAGAACTCGAACATCAGGGCTTTATATAAGTTGTCTCACTCGTTACACAACTCGAACATCAGGGCTTTATATAAGTTGTCTCACTCGTTACACAACTCGAACATCAGGGCTTTATATAAGTTGTCTCCTCGTTACAGAACTCGAACATCAGGGCTTTATATAAGTTGTCTCACTCGACACAGAACCCGGCATCTCTTTAATGGTTTTCAATCACACATGAAGAAGTTAAAAATGTAATTTGACGCGAACTTACTTCATTTTGTCAGAAATATGACAACAGCACGCTGAAAGTGACTACCCTTTTGAGCCACATTTTGGAAAGTTCCTTGCCAGGACGTCCACTGTCTGTCTGAATTTCGCCGATGACGTTTTACTTTCAAGGAGTCTCTGACCCGTGTTTTGTTTCGGTAAACTCTCCCATTCTCACTAGAAAGAATTTAACCAGGCTGGACTTGATTGATGGGTGTCGACCTCAACACTTTTCAAGGGTACTAACATTGTATTATCTATTGTTTTTCCCATTAACTGAGAGTAATACAAAAATTCAACTCCAATGTTAAGTCAGTCCTATTATATGGCTGTGAAACATGAACAACAAAACTGACAATCATGAAGATACAGACTATCATTAATGGATGCTTATGCAGAATAAAAGGATGGAAATGACAGGACAAAATCACTAACATAGAATTATGGAAATGTACCAGTCAAATACCAGTAGATAAAGAGATACAGCGAAGAAGTTGGCGCTGGAAAGGACAACACTGCGGAAGCCAACTGAGAGTATTACACAACAGGTCCTTTTTTGGAATCCCCAGAGGAAAAGACAAAGAGGAGGACCAAAGAATTCTTGGAGAAGACAGATAGAAGCAGAGATGAAGATGATAGGGAAGACATGGAATGATCTTAAAAGAATGGCAAGAAATAGAACGTCTTGGAAAGTGTTTGTTGAAGACCTATGCTCCACAGGGAAATGAAAGGTAGAAGAATGTACACACTAGCTTTTGTAGAGTATATCTTACATTTCTTCAGCTGTGCTGTTGAACCCTCTTGTATACATCAAAACTCACGAACAACAGCCGTATTGTGTAGACCCCTTCTGCCAAATTGGCAGAAGTAGGTCAGACATGCCTGGTGGCACGCTATCTCGCGCGGCAGCAATTGGACATCACATACATACACGCACATACAGACACTGCAAACACATTCATGTTCATTTTACTCACAACGAGCATACTTCTGTTGTGTCGAGGGACACTCCCTGTGTAGCAATGAGGTATCTTCTTGACTTTCCAACCATGGATGACAGAATCAAGATCTGGAGAGCGCGAGCATACCTGAAGATTAGTACAGAGCATCCATTGCACCACGTGCTCATCACAGAGAAAGGTACCAGGCTAAAAAGAGGCAAATCATGGGTGGGCCGAGCAGATGTTATCAAACAGGTCTGTGGGCTTACCAATATCAGCGTTGGTGAGGAGTGGATACCGGTGCCTACGTCATTCAAGGGGACTTTCTCATGTATTGTCACACTCGACAGGAAAAGTAGGGAACAGAACCCGGTCGTGGTTAATGCTGAGGTCAACGGTTTCATCTGCGATAACACCGATGAGAAAGATGCAGTCATCTATACAGACGGATCTGTAAGACGACACGAAAGAAGTGCATGGGCATTTACAGCACGCTCGGCAGGCAGAATAGCCAAGGAAGACAGTGGTGCATACGCCATGACCACGAGTAGCATGACAATGGAGGTGATGGCAGTGACCAAGGCATTCAAATGGTTAGAGTCACAAGACTACATCCACGCATGTATACTGAGTGATTCGATGAGCATGATAAAAAAAAGTGGAGGCGGGCTTTCTACGTATGCGATGGGTAGAGTCGTTGCAGAAATCCAAAATACGTAAGGTCACCTTTGTCTATGTCCCTGGACATGCGGGAGTACGGGGAAATGAGAGAGCGGACAGGTTGGCTAGCTGCGCTGTCGTTGAGGACGGGCAACCGATGGATCGGGCGGACATCATCAGTGCACTCCGAGATGTGGGAAGAGCACAGGACTTCGACAAACACAGATCAACGTCGCTTCTTCGGATGATGGAAATTGGAGTTAAGATGGGCACAGCCAGAAATGAGAAACTTGGTGGCCGTGTAAGAAGACTTATCAACCAACATAGAACTGGAGTCGTCAGTCGATGGACACTGAGGGAATTGCTGAGGAGGGGATCTGAGCACCTATGGACATGTTCGGAGTGCAATGATGATGACCCGCAAATAACTCAATAACTCAAGACTTCTGTTCAAAATATTTGTTGTAATATCTAAATTAGTGTGTGTGTGTGTGTGTGTTGTAATATCTACATTAGTGTGTGTGTGTTTTGTAATATCTACATTAGTGGCGATTTGATTGAGGGCGTGTGTGCGTGTGTTGTAATATCTACATTAGTGTCGGTTTAATTGAGGGCGTGTGTGCGTGTGTTGTAATATCTACATTAGTGTCGGTTTGATTGAGGGCGTGTGTGTGCGTATTGTAATATCTACATTAGCGTCGGTATGATTGAGGGAGTGTGTGTGCGTGTTGTAATATCTACATTAGCGTCGGTATGATTGAGGGAGTGTGTGTGCATGTTGTAATATCTACATTAGTGTCAGTATTATTGTTTGTTTGTGCTTGTTGTAATATCTACATTAGTGTCAGTATTATTGTTTGTTTGTGCTTGTTGTAATATCTACATGAGTGTCAGTATTATTGTTTGTTTGTGCTGGTTGTAATATCTACATTCGTGTCAGTATTATTGAGTGTGTTTGTGCTTGTTGTAATATCTACATTAGTGTCAGTATTATTGAGTGTTTGTGCTTGTTGTAATATCTACATTAGTGTCAGTACTATTGAGTGTGTTTGTGCTTGTTGTAATATCTACATTAGTGTCAGTATTATTGTTTGTTTGTGCTTGTTGTAATATCTACATTCGTGTCAGTATTATTGAGTGTGTTTGTGCTTGTTGTAATATCTATATTAATGTCAGTATTAATGTTTGTTTGTGCTTGTTGTAATATCTACATTCGTGTCAGTATTATTGAGTGTGTTTGTGCTTGCTGTAATATCTACATTCGTGTCAGTATTATTGACTGTGTTTGTGCTTGTTGTAATATCTACATTAGTGTTAGTATTATTGAGTGTGTTTGTGCTTGTTGTAATATCTACATTAGTGTCAGTATTATTGAGTGTGTTTGTGCTTGTTGTAATATCTACATTCGTGTCAGTATTATTGAGTGCGAGTGTGTGTGTTTTTTGTAATATCTACATTAGTATCAGTATTATTGAGGGAGTGTGTGTTTGTTGTAATATCTACATTAGTGCCAGTATTATTGAGAGAATGCGTGTGGTATTTATAACTGATATTTTGTGATGACTTGTTTCATGGTATTTATATATAACAGACTGACTGAAAGACAGAATGCGTGAAAGTACAATTGAAATAAAACTTAGTTTTTTGTTCATCATTCAATTAGTTTATTTCTCCGCAATCAAACACTTCGATTATCAATCATATTTTGATGTTACCCTGTGATCAATAAATACAAAGGTAACCTTTCGATCTTTTGTTTATTTTTCCCAATTAGAAGTCTCAAGGTGGACAGCCCAAGGAAACGTAACCGTCCTCCACGTTAAAAGACAGCTCAGATTTATCAATGACGGAGCAGACAGCATCAAATCACAGCTACTACATACCAGACGGAAATTGTCATCAATGAGATCATTCAAGAACGTACAAAACTTTCCCAAAGTTGGGGAAATCCCACCAAGACAGAAATATCTGGGTTCATCAATAAAACTGCGAGGATTTGACAATTCTATTGTCCGGCTTGTCGTAGTAACGGATAAGATCATCTGCTCCGACCACTGACATTCAGTAACATAAGAAATGTAGTCATGTGCTCATTTATATTTTATTGAAGAAAAAAAAACCAAACGAAACACTGATGTATGGTAAACTACTTCCTTCTTTGATGCCAGACAAAATAAACATCACATTTTTAAGCGTCTTAGAACATTTTGTGTTTATTGTTGAGTACAAATATTTATTGTTATAGATTTTATACATCTGTTAATGAGTTAGAGTTATTTGCGCGCCCGAAAATCATTGCACTCCGAACATGTCCATGGGTGCTCAGATCCCCTCCTCAGCAAGTCTTGCAGTGTCCAGCGACTGACGACTCCAGTTCTGTGTTGGTGGATAAGTCTTCTTATACGCTCACTAAGTTTCTCGTTTCTGGCTGTGCCCATCATAGATCCTATCTCTTTCATCCGGAGGAGTGAGGTGCAGTGCCTATATCACGGAGGGCACTGATATTTGCACTATCCATTCGTTTCCTGTCTTCAACCACGGCATAGTTAACCAACCTGTCCCCTCTTTCATCTCCTCGTACTCCCGAATGCCCAGGGACGTAGACCAAGGTGACTCTACGTATTTTTGACTTCAGCAATACCTCTACCCATTGCCTACGTACAGAGCTCGCCTCCACTTTTCTTATTATGCTCATCGAATCACTTAGTATACAGGTATGGGTGTAGTCTTGTGACTCTAGCCAGATGGATGCCTTGGTCACCGCCATCACTTCCATCGTCATGCTACTCGTGGTCATAACGTAGACACCACTTTCGTCTGTGACTATTCTGCCTGCCGAGCATGCTGTAAATCGCATTCCCTTGGTGTCGTATTAAGGATTCGTCTGTACATATGACTGCATCTGTGTTATCCCATGTGAGACCGTTGACCTTCGTATTGACCACGACTGAGTTTTGCTCCATAAATTTTGTGCCGAGTGTTATGATACACGAGAATGTCCCGCTGATTAACGTAGGCACCGAATATCCACTCCTCGCCAGCGTTATTTGTAAGCCTACAGACCTGTTTGATGAATCTTCTGCTGGGTACACCCATGATTTGTCTCTTTTTAGTCTGACACCTTTCCCTGTGTTGAGCTCGTTGTGCAATGGATGCTCCCTATCCGTACTTATCTTCAGGTATGCTCGTGCCCTCCAGATCTTGATCCTGTCATCCATGGTTGGAAAATGAAAGAAACCTCATTGCTACACAGGTAGAGTCCCTCGTACACCCTAAGATAATGCGCATAGCTTCATTCTGTATTTCCTCTAGCCTGTCAATTTGCTTCGTACTGACAGTAAGAATTGCTAGGGCATACTCGAATAATGCAGGGCCCAGTCCCTGGAACAGAATGGTAAGTAGCCTCTGCTCAATGTTGGCAGGTACCATGATCTTCCAGGGGGCTAATTCTTGGCGGGCCTTTGTTATCACATGGTCGACGTTGTCCCGAAAGCACAGGATGCGTTCGAACTTGACTCATAAGTAGGTCATGAACCTGTCCCTGGTAATCTCATCAGCTCCCATTCGTACCACCGGTGTTAACGATATGATTGTTAATGGAGAACCATGCAACTGATGCTTTATTAGGATTAACCAATGCACCTGATACTCCACACCAGGAAGAGATGCGATCGAGTTCGTTTTGCAGTGTGGGATGCTTCTGTTACTGCTAGTTAGTAAGAAAATATTTTGTAAACTAAGCCTGGATGGCAAGCAATGAGGCCATGTTTGCGTCGAGTGTTGACCTAACGATGGTGAAAGCCTTATGCTGAGACTCTAAAAGCTTTGATGTATCAAAGCAGCATTCAATGAGGGCAAGTAGTTGAGCTCCAAACTCCGTTCGACCAACTTCTAATTTAACGCACCCTTGAATATGTTCCTGGGTTTTCTTTGCTCGACAGAAAGACGATCCTGTAACCATATCAAGTCAAAGATTATATTTTGGGAGTCTAGATCATGGACAGTTTCTCATCCCTTTCTTATTCGTCTTTTTCATTTCTCGATTTCTTTACAGTCATTACCACTGCTTGTTCTATGAAGGTTTCATGATTTCTCTTCTCTGTGTAGTTTTTAAGACTCCGTTTCTACTTTCCCTGTGGGTTCCATGACAAGTCCTGTCTAACTATGCTGTCATCAAATTGTGTTACTGTGCGTCACATCCATTGTAATTTGCTATCCATATTCTGTTCCGGTATATTTAATTTCTACTCTTGACCGCACCATCTGATGTTCATAGATTTTCTTTTGGCAGATGCTAATAAATGTATGTACTCTTATTATTTATCCTCCAGGAGCCATATAACACTCTTTCAGTTTGCATTTAATAATCTTGTTTTAACGGGGGTTTCTTTTTCTAGCTAATGTTTTGTTTACCGGAATTACAGTTTTTCCTATCATTGTATTCTCTGTACACCACTTCTCTCAATTTGTCCACATGCGTAATACTGCTAATGTATGATAGGAAACTCGACATATATTCTTTTCTTCCTCCTTTCCTCATTTTCTTCTCTTTTTCTTCTCTTTTTCTTATTCCTTTATTCTCTTTTTCTTAAATCTTTATTCTCTTTTTCTTAGTCTTTTATTCTCATTTTCTTAGTCTTTTATTCTCTTTTTCTTATTCTTTTATTCTACTTTTGTTCTTTCTTTTCTTGTTTTTCTTGTTTTTTTTTCTATTTTTCTGTTTTTTTTTCTTTTTTTTTTGTTTTTTCCTTATTTTTCTTTTCCTTTTTACTTTTTTTTCTCTTTTTCATTCATTTCCTTTTTCTTTTTTTTCTCTTTTCTTTTCCTTTTTCTTTTTTTCTCTTTCTTTTTTCTTTTCTTTTTTCTCTTTTTTCTTTTTTCTCTTTTTTTCTTTTTTCTTTTTTCTTTTCTTTTTTCTTTTTCATTTCTTTTTCTTTTACTTGTTCTTTTTTTCTTCTTTTTCTTTCTTTTTTTTTCCTGTTTCTTTTTCTCTTTTTCTTTTTTTTTTCTTTCTCTTTTTCTTTCTCTTTTTCTTTCTCTTTTTCTTTCTCTTTCTTTCTCTTTTTTCTTTCTCTTTCTTTCTCTTTTTCTTTCTCTTTCTTTCTTTTTCTCTTTTTCTTTCTCTTTTTCTTTCTTCTTTCTCTTTTTCTTTCTCTTTTTCTTTCTCTTTTTCTTTCTCTTTTTCTTTCTCTTTTTCTTTCTCTTTTTCTTTCTCTTCTTTCTTTCTTCTTTCTTTCTCTTCTTTTTTTCTTTTCTTTTTTTTTTTTTCCTTTCTCTTCTCTTTTTCTTTCTCTTCTTTCTTTCTTTCTTTTCTTTCTTTCTTTCTTTCTTTCTTTCTTTCTTTCTTTCTTTCTTTCTCTTCTTCTGTCTTTCTTTCCCTTCTCTCTTTCTTTCTTTCTCTTCTTTCTATTTCTTTCTTTCTTTTCTTTTCTTTTTTTTTTTTTCTTTCTTTTCTTTTTTTTTCTTTCTTTTCTTTTTTTTTTCTCTTCTTTCTTCCTTTCTCTTCTTCTTTCTTTCTCTTCTTTCTTTCTCTTCTTTTTTCTCTTCTTTCTTTCTCTTTCTTTCACTTCTTTCTTTCTCTTCTTCTTTCTTTCTCTTCTTCATTTCTCTTCTTCCTTTATCTTCTTCCTTTCTCTTCTTCCTTTCTCTTCTTCCTTTCTCTTCTTTCTTTCTCTTCTTTCTTTCTCTTCTTTCTTTCTCTCCTTTCTTTCTCTCCTTTCTTTCTCTTCTTCATTCTTTCTTTCTCTTCTAACTTTCTTTCTCTTCTTTCTTTCTTTCTCTTCTATCTTTCTTTCTCTTCTCTTTCTTTCTCTTCTTTTTCTTTCTCTACTCTTCTTCTTTCTTTCTTTCTCTTCTTCTTTCTTTCTTTCTCTTCTTCTTTCTTTCTTTCTCTTCTTCTTTCTTTCTTTCTATTCTTCTTTCTTTCTTTCTATTCTTCTTTCTTTCTTTCTATTCTTTCTTTTTTTCTTTCTTTCTATTCTTTCTTTTTTTCTTTCTTTCTCTTCTTTCTTTCTTTCTATTCTTCTTTCTTTCTCTTCTCTCTTTCTTTCTCTTCTCTCTTTCTTTCTCTTCTCTCTTTCTTTCTCTTCTTATTTCTTTCTATTCTTTCTTTCTTTCTCTTCTTCTTTCTTTCTTTCTCTTCTCTTTCTTTCTTTCTCTTCTCTTTCTTTCTCTTCATCTTTCTCTTCTTTCTTTCTCTTCTTCTCTTTCTTTCTCTTTTTTCTTTCTTTTCTTTCTTTCTCTTTCTTCTTTCTTTCTCTTCTTTCTATCTCTTCTTACTTTCTCTTCTTTCTTTCTCTTCCTCTTCTTTCTTTCTCTTCCTCTTCTTTCTTTCTATTCCTCTTCTTTCTCTCTCTTCTGTCTCTTCTTTCTTTCTCTTCTTTCTTTCTCTTCTTTCTTTCTATGCTTTTTTCTTTCTATGCTTCTTTCTTTCTATGCTTCTTTCTTTCTATGCTTCTTTCTTTCTATGCTTCTTTCTTTCTCTTCTTTCTCTTCTTTCTTTCTCTTCTTTCTTTCTCTTCTTTCTTTCTCTCTCTCTCTCTTCTCTTTCTTTCTTTCTCTTCTCTGTCTTTCTCTTCATATTTCTCTTCTTTCTTTATCTTCTTCTCTTTCTTTCTCTTCTTTCTTTCTCTTCTTTCTTTCTCTTCTTTCTTTCTCTTCTTTCTTTCTCTTTCTTCTTTCTTTATTTTCTTTCTTTCTCTTCTTCCTTTCTCTTCTTTATTTCTCATCCTCTTCTTTCTATCTCTTCTGTCTCTTCTTTCTTTCTCTTCTTTCTTTCTCCTCTTCTTTCTTTCTATGCTTCTTTCTTTCTATGCTTCTTTCTTTCTATGCTTCTTTCTTTCTTTTTTTCTTTCTCTTCTTTCTTTCTCTTCTTTTTTTCTCTTCTTTCTCTTTTTCTTTCTTTCTCTTCTTCTTTCTTTCTCTTCTTCTTTCTTTCTCTTCTTCTTTCTTTCTCTTCTTTCTTTCTCTTCGTTCTTTCTCTTCCTTCTTTCTCTTCGTTCTTTCTTTCTCTTCTTTCTTTCTCTTTTTTTTCTCTTCTTTCTTTCTCTTCTTTCTTTCTTTTCGTCTTTCTTTTCTCTCTTTCTTTCTTTTCTCTCTTTTTTTCTCTTCTCTTTCTTTCTCTTCTTTCTTTCTTTCTCTTCTTCTTTCTCTTCTTCTTTCTCTTCTTCTTTCTTTTTTCTCTTCTTTCTTTCTTTCTCTTCTTCTTTCTTTCTCTTCTTCTTTCTTTCTCTTCAACTTTCTTTCTTTCTCTTCTTCTTCCTTTCTTTCTCTTCTTCTTCCTTTCTTTCTGTTCTTCTTTTCTTTCTCTTCTTCTTCCTTTCTTTCTCTTCTTCCTTTCTTTCTCTTCTTCTTCCTTTCTTTCTCTTCTTCTTCCTTTCTTTCTCTTCTTCTTCCTTTCTTTCTCTTCTTCTTCCTTTCTTTCTCTTCTTCTTCCTTTCTTTCTCTTCTTCCTTTCTTTCTCTTCTTCTTCCTTTCTTTCTCTTCTTTCTTTCTCTTCTTCTTTCTTTCTCTTCTTCTTTCTTTCTCTTCTTCTTTCTTTCTCTTCTTTCTTTCTCTTCTTTCTTTCTCTTCTTTCTTTCTCTTCTTTCTTTCTTTCTCTTATTTCTTTCTTTCTCTTATTTCTTTCTTTCTCCTTATTTCTTTCTCTTCATTCTTTCTCTTCTTTCTTTCTCTTCTTTCTTTCTTTCTCTTCTTTCTTTCTCTTCTTTCTTTCTTTCTCTTCTTTTTTTTTTCTCTTCTTTTTTCTTTCTCTTCTTTTTTTCTCCTCTTCTTTGTTTCTTTCTCTTCTTCTTTTCTTTCTCTTCTTTTTCTTTCTCTTCTTCTTTCTTTTTCTCTTCTTTCTTTCTTTCTCTTCTTTCTTTCATTCTTTCTTTCTTTCTTTTTCTTCTTTCTTTCTCTTCTTTCTTTCTCTTCATTCTTTCTCTTCATTCTTTCTCTTCTTTCTTTCTCTCCTTCATTCTTTCTCTTCTTTCTTTCTCTTCTTCTTTCTTTCTCTTCTTCTTTCTTTTCTTCTCTCTTTCTCTTCTTCTCTCTTTCTCTTCTTCTCTCTTTCTCTTCTTCTCTCTTTCTCTTCTTCTCTCTTTCTCTTCTTCTCTCTTTCTCTTCTTCTCTCTTTCTCTTCTTATCTCTTTCTCTTCTTCTCTCTTTCTCTTCTTCTCTCTTTCTCCTCTTCTCTGTTTCTCCTCTTCTTTCTTTCTCCTCTTCTTTCTTTCTCCTCTTCTTTCTTTCTCTTCTTTCTTTCTCTTCTTTCTTTCTCTTCTTCTTTCTCTTCTTCTTTCTCTTCTTCTTTCTTTCTCTTCTTTCTTTCTCTTCTTCTTTCTCTTCTTTTTTCTTTTCTTCTTTCTTTCTCTTCTTCTTTCTCTTCTTCTTTCTTTCTCTTCTTCCTCCTTTCTTTACCTTTATCCTTTTGCTTCGTATGCGATCATGGCTCATTCAGACTAGGACTCTGGTCTCTCTTATGAAGTGGCCGTCTCAGTGATTCGGTTGCCTCGTAGAATTTCTCTTCCAGGCAGGTGGGTATGGACCCTTGTCCTCCTCGGTTCTATGTGCAGGGGGCAATCCTGTAGAGCCTGTTTTGTTGTCCAGGGTGCATTGACTGGTAGTTCATACTTTGAGTTTGGTGAACATGTGGTTCTGGCTGTAAATCGTCATTGTACCATATTTTCATTTTAACACATGTTGTGGCCAGTGCCTAGACGAAGAATGCTGACTTTATCCCTCCTAACTCCTTATATAAAGATGTGCAGCAACAATTGTCCTCAATTTAGGCTCCTAGGTGTAAAATTTGTTTCCCCTATGTACCGTATTTTGACTCGTCTTCTTGGGGTAATTTTGGGGGGGCATAGTTTTAGACAACACCGGTTGATAGACTCCACTATCGATCATTGAGTAACATTACACTTTATTCTATGGTTCTCTAATCTGTCATTTTTGTAGAGAAAAGGGAAATAATTCGAGGGTACAGTAGTCCCTACCTTAAACCCAAACTCTAATCATCATTGAGTGCCTTCTCCGCATCGAAGGTTGGCTACCATGGAGCGCCATTCCACCCTGTCTCTTGCTTTGATGGTGCAGATTGTCATAGGCTGACTTATCCATCTTTTGATGTTACTCATCCATATTAGTCTTGGTCTGCCTCTTTTACCTTGTATTTTCCCCTCTAATATTACTTTTATTAGACTTGTTTCTTTTAACATGACCAAAAAATTTCATTTGTCTTGCTCTAATTGGGTTTAGTAGTTCTTTTTTTACCCTTAGTCGTTCTAAAACTTCCTCGTTTCTTTTCTTTCCATCCAATTCTACCTATTCTTCTGTAAATCCACATTTCAAAGGCCTCAGTTTTCTGTTCTGTTTTCTGGTCTAATGTCCATGTTTCTGCATCATACAGGAATATTGAGAAGATGTAACATTTTGCTATTCTTAGTTTTAGCCCTGTTATTTGTTTTGATGTTAGTTTATTTTTCATGGTATTGAAATTACTTTTTGCCATACCTATTCTTTTTTTTTTTTCAGTTGTACATTTTACTCTATATATATTTTTTTAAAAGAACACAGTAGTTACCACCAAGAAAGAGGAGATAATAGTTTCTCTGAAACATCTTTGTATGCAATTCTCATCCGTTAATTTTATTTTAGTTTTTTTCATGTTCAACCGCTATTTTTCAATCACCCTTTTTTTTTTTTTTTTTTTTTGAAAGAAGAAAATATTGAAAAGGAAATTCACTGACACTCACACAGTGAAGGGTACAAACTCTAAACATAGAGAAAACTAAGACAATGTCCTATCTGCGATCTGTAGTAAATAACAATGGAAACTGCCAGAAAGAGACGAACAGATTATCCATAGCAACACAAAAATTAAATGTCATGAACATCATATGGCACAGCAACAAGGTAGTACAATGAAAATTACTATTTTCTCGATAGCAACATGGTTGTGAATCATGGACAATCTCCCAAGCAGCAAGAAAGAAAATGTTACAGAAAAAAATCCTTAACGTTATGTGGGAGATTGGCTAGAGACATAGATTCTTTCACACAGGCTGTGGTGCATACAACGTTATGTGTGAGATCTGGGTAAAGACATAGATTCTTTCACACAGGCTGTGGTGCATGCAACGTTATGTGGGAGATCTGGCTAGAGACATAGATTCTTTCACACAGGCTGTGGTGCATGCAACGTTATGTGGGAGATCTGGCTAGAGACATAGATTCTTTCACACAGGCTGTGGTGCATGCAACGTTATGCAAAAGATATAGAACCTGATGATGGTAAAAGGTTTCAATAAATTATTTTAATGAATGGGGTCCTTAAGAATATTCAACTTCTCTTCTACTTCATCCTAGAATCCTGGGTGTAGTTAGGAACATCTGCGTTTCTCTTTATCTTCATTTATTTTTGGTGATTCTGCAAAGTTGATGCCTGTCAATTTTTTTTTATTATTGTTATCTTCTCATGTCTTTCTTTGCATACCTCGCCATTTTGTTCCTTTCAGAATCTTCTTGCAGGATGGTATTTCCTAGGCCAGATGATCAAGATACACGCATACATTACATGAGAAGGGTTCAAAGTCCATCACAGGCATTTTTTTTTCAAAAGTAGAAATAATGAATCCGTGGTTTCCTTGTGGGTTTCCCCCTTGATCTCGGGGTAGTGGGATCTGATATCTAGACCTTTTCGGATAACCGCAATGAACAGGGGGTCCCCTTTTCATTCACGCGCGCTAATGACAATTGCACAGTTAAAATAAAAAAAGAATAGGTCATCAGTGTGGTCGCTGCGCAGGCATGATTAAAGATTTTTAAAAAAAACCTCCCCCACGTTGTTGATTTCAGGCCCTGCTACAGATTTATTGTACGTGGGTCAATGTTCTCCTCGGATTTTCTCGAAATTATCGACTGAAATATCAGAGCACCTATGGATGCATCCGGTGTGCAGTGATCATCATTAAAAAGAAAGTAAAGTACCCGTCACGCCAAGTGGCGTATAGGGAACATGGTGTTAGTGACCATAAATTTTACAGACTTTTGGCACATGTTTTTTTGGGTAATGTGGTCGGTATTACGCCCGTGCCGCTTTACTTTTCCAGAAAAAAATCCGGTACCCATTAAAGGCTGGGTGAACCCGGAAGCCGTCGGTTGGGATCGAACACTATATCTTGCTCTTTGTAGTCCAGTTCACTAACCACTGAGCTATCGCGGCTACCAAGTCGTAACAAGACAATTATTTATCTATTTCAAAATTAACCTTGTTTCTATTGGGAAACATTCGCTCAGTCCTTCCTCTGTTCGAACTGCACACGTGTAACCATCATACATGTCTTTAATAATATTTATGATTTTTTATGGTAAGCCGTATTTCTTCAGAATTTTCCACAAAGAATCTCTATAAATACTGTCAAATGCTTTTTTGAAGTCGATGAAGTTAAGTACAAAAGGTTTTTGCTTTTCAATGTGTTCCTCCAATATAAGTCGTAGAGTGAAAATGTGGTCAAGGCAGCTTCTCTCTTTTCTAAACCCTGCCTGTTCTTCACACATTACTGTATCTATTGAATCCTTTATTCTATTTAGGATGATTTTGCAGAATAACTTTGAGGCAACTGACAAAAGTGTCACGCCTCTCCAGTTGTTACAACCTCTAATATTGCCCTTTTTTGGAATCTTAACAATGATTCCTTTTTTCCATTTATGAGGCGTCTTCTCTGCTTTCCAAATGATGTTGAACATTTTCTGGAGATGTATTAAATTATGGCTATTAATTGCCTTGAGGATCTCAGCTGTTAATGTGTCCTCTCCAGCAGCCTTGTTATTGGTCATAAGATTTAAGGTGGTTTCTATTTCGCTCAAGGAGAAGTCATCTAAATTTACATCTAATTCTGCTGCTGGTGTTTCAGCTTCAAAATTCATTAAACTGTGAGGTAGTGGAAGGTTAAGAATTTCGTTGAAGTGTTCCGCCCAACGGGCTTTTATGTCTGCGCTTGTTGTTATAGCTTGTTTCATAACTCGTGCCCAGCTTTTAAAATCGATAGCTTTTTAACCGCTTGTTGTAAGTTGTTCAAAATTTGCATGTAAAGTTATAATGATTAGAACCCAACAGGGAATTAATTTCATTTAAAAAAAACATTTGGTTATTATTGTTGCTTATTTGATTTATATAAATTTATAACGACCCATTGATGTAGTCAAAACTTAATGTTTACAGTATTTTAAGTTAAAAATAGCGAGTAAAAATCCATACACGGTAAAATTGACGTGTTTGCACGCTTTCGCCGTGGTTTTTTTGACACAATTAGACACTTGAGAAATTGTGTGTTCCATTTCCGTTCATTCATAGGTGTAGACGTGGAACGATAACATTTATCATGAGTCTTAAAATGAAATTCTGCAGTTTACAAAACATCGCAATAAAAATGTATGACTATTTTTGCAAAGAGGTTAAACGAGGAAGATTATTTCATTCTTTAGAAAACCCTGAGAATAGGACAAGACACATTTTGGATTTATCTAAACGGTCATTTAATCGCTGGATTCAAGCATGTGACCGTCAATATTCAAAATATACAAAATCACAAGGAAGAGCAAAAATGTTGGATAATTTCGACAGTGAACTTATTAGAAGTGAAATTCGCAAAATGTTTGGTATGAATGAAACTGTTACAATAAGAAAATTAAAAATTTCGCTGAAAAAGAACAACAGTATTGAAATATCAAAGTCTACATTATGGAGGAATGTGAGAGCTGCAGGCTTTACATTCAGAAAGTATTCCAATGGACGAAACATCATCTGTGAGAAGCCACATATAGTAGTCATGAGAAGCAAGTACTTACGTGAAGTAAAAGAGGTGCGCAGGCAAGGTTATGATATTGTGTACTTGGATGAAACATGGATCAATGCTCACCACACTAACCAAAGGGAATGGCAGTCATCAGATGGAAAGATTAAGAGATTAATACCTAGCAGCAAAGGACAGCGCTTGATAATTGCTCATGCAGGTAGTCGACAACATGGACTAATACAGAATGCAGAACTCATTTTTCTTTCAAAATCCATAGACAATCGGGATTATCACTCTGAGATGAATGGTCACACATTTAGACATTGGATTGAAAATTCTGTTCTCCCATCACTAGATCGACCAACTTGCCTAATAATGGACAATGCAGCGTACCACAACATTGTTGCACTTGAAGATAAAGTCCCGACGTCATCCAGTACAAAAGATGCTATTCAGATATGGCTCACAAAGGAGCACATACAATGTAATAACATGTACTTAAAACCTGAATTACTATCTCTAGTAAAGCAAAAACAAAGGACAAAGATTTTTCAAATAGATAAGATTATCCAAGAGCACGGTCATATAAGTTTGAGGCTGCCACCTTACCATGCTCATTTAAATCCAATAGAACTAATCTGGGCAAAATTAAAAGGACAAGTGGCAGATGAAAATACAACATTCAAAATATGCGATGTAAAGACTCTTGCTAATCTCGCTTTATTAAATATAGACAAAGATTATTGGGCTAAATGTGAAGACCACGTCTTAAAACAGGAAGAGGAATATTGGAAAAATGATGGTTTGTGGAATGTTCAACCCCAAACAGTTATTAATCTTTTAGACTCGTCTGATTCAGAATGAAAGTATATAGCTCCCACAATGTTGGCCCCTATATTACTTTAAATTAGTTCAACAAACGGTCCTTTTCAGGACCACACAGCTATGAAAATTGGACATACAGGTATACCTTGATATTATCGTCCGTCCTCGAACTGAGAAGACAATAATTCTCCTGGTATTTCCCCATTACGGCCACGCCTTTACCTAGTGAAAATTAATCATAGACCAGCAACTACGGTAATTTCTATTATTTAGGGGTTCACAATTTACAATTTTGACAAACATCAAAGAAATTCGCCGGTTTAAGAAAACTGCAGCTGCAAGATATTTGATAAATATACATTTAAAGGGTCTTTTGCATTCTAATAACATTTGGAAAATTTCATCAGTTTTTAACAAACGGTTACTGAGCAATAGCGTTTTGAAGTTGGGCAACTGATTTGAAACGAGCTATGGCATGAATCCACATTTGTCTAGAATAGGTGTTCCACTGGATGTATAGGTGTTTGTCAGCATCTTTTGTACAGTATAAAGAGTTCTGCTGTCTCCTGTAATTGCAGCTGTCTCTGCTTTCTCTGCCAAATTGTCTATATAAGCTCTTGTATCTCTTCTTGCTGAACTTTTCACTTTGTTGTCTAATTCTTTATATGTTGCTTTTGCCAGGACCTTTCCAAGATCTGTCTTTACATTAGTCATGGCTCTCTTCGCTTCTCTTCTTTCTTTGATGTATTTCCATGTGGTGTCTGAGATCCAAGCTCGTTTTTCCATTTTCTTCAGCCCGGCACTTGCTTCTGCTGCTGGCATTAGTATTTTTCTCTGTGAGTCCCACATTTCATTGATATCTAAGTCTATTTCACCGAGTGCTGTATAACAATTACTTAGCTTTATGTTAAATTTTTCCTTTATGGCTTCATCTTTTAGTTTATGAATATAAATTTTATGTGTCATTGACCTCTTCTGTTGGTTTCTAAATTTTAATCTTATTTTCTCAATGCACAGGTTGTGGTCACTATTAACATCAGCACCTCTGTATGCTCGTATATCTATTAATGATGATCTGAATTGTTGTTTAATACATAGGTGGTCAATTTGATTTGAGATTCTATCATCAGGAGATATATATCTTTGTAGTAAAGTAAAGAGCCCCCGTCAAGCCATGTGGTGTATAGGGAATATGGTGTTAGTGACCATAAATTTTACAGACCTTCGGCACATGATTTTTGAGGTAATGTGGTCGGTATTACGCCCGTGCCGCTTTACTTTCCCAGAAAAAAAATCCGGTACCCATTAAAGGTTGGGTCAACCTGGAAGCCGTCGGTAGGAATCGAACCCTACCTCTTGTCCTTTGTAGTCCAGTTCACTAACCATTGAGCTATCGCGGCTCCCATATATCTTTGTACTGATAGTTATATCTTTGTACTGATAGTTATATCTTTGTACTGATAATTATATATTTGTAATGATAGTTATATCTTTGTACTGATAGTTATATCTTTATATTGATAGTTATATCTTTGTACTGATAGTTATATCTTTATATTGATAGTTATATCTTTGTATTGATAGTTATATCTTTGTACTGATAATTATATCTTTGTACTGATAGTTATATCTTTGTAATGATAGTTATATCTTTATATTGATAGTTATATCTTTGTAATGATAGTTATATCTTTGTAATGATAGTTATATCTTTGTAATGATAGTTATATCTTTGTACTGATAGTTATATCTTTATATTGATAGTTATATCTTTATAATGATAGTTATATCTTTGTACTGATAGTTATATCTTTATATTGATAGTTATATCTTTATAATGATAGTTATATCTTTGTACTGATAGTTATATCTTTATATTGATAGTTATATCTTTATAATGATAGTTATATCTTTGTACTGATAGTTATATCTTTGCACTAATAGTTAAATATTTGTATTGATAGTTATATCTTTATAATGATAGTTATTGTTTTGTGTATTGAGTACAAATATAGCTGTCCCGAAATTTTGTTGTGCCTTACAATACGATAACAAAAGATATTTAAATACCAGAGAATTGAATTTATTCTTTTTGAGCCTGACTGACAAGAGTTCCAATGTGAGAAATTGTTAAACAGGACGTGAACAAATTATTTAAATGAAACAACGCTCTTAAATCCCGCGTCCCTGTCTTTTACGAGATTTAAAGTGATTCTAATATTTCTAAACGGCGTGAAAATGTGGAACGTTCAAAGAGTTAAGTTACCATACAATGGGTCTCCCGGATTGCAAGAGTTAAACGATCTTATTGACTTTTATCCGGATCTGAGGGTAATGTTACACTTGTTCCTTCTCAACAAGAGGCGCTGGATAGAACAACCCCACCTTCAACGGTTAGTCTGTCACCACCAGCAGGGGCGCTGCCAATTAGACGTGCTGGCTGTTCAATAACCTTTACAATATTTTAAACACAATTTTGTATGTAATTTTATGAATAAAACTAATGTAGTATTTTGTTGACACTGTGACCTTCCAGGCATGTCGTAAGAGGCGACTAAGGAGGTTGATCGATGGCTTGACAAGCTGTCATTGTAAAAAGCATTGTTATGGAAACAGAACCATAGATTTTAGAGCAGTGATCTCTGCAATATGTGCCATTTTGGCACGCAAGGTTTCTGTTTTTGAGATTGTGGTTCTGCCCTATGTGCCGTCTTCGGCTCGAAAGGACAATAGATAGATAGATGGTATTTTGTTAGTTAAAATAATCTACTTCATGACACTTCGGGCAGATCCAAAGGTGCTGAGAAGTATTCAATATGATGTTTTCCGCAAATTAAAATTTATCAAACTATTGGTCGTTTTAAATTGTCTTGCACCTGCCTACCTCCACGGGCCTAACTCGTGATTTTTCTATTTTTATAATCTCTCTCTCTTTCTTTCTCTCTCTGTCTCTCTCTGTCTCTCTGTCTCTCTCTCTATTTCTTTCTCTCTCTCTGTCTTTCTCTTTTTCTCTCTCTCTTTCTTTCTCTCTCTCTTTCTCTCTCTGTCTCTCTCTGCCTCTCTTTTTTCTCTCTCTGTCTCTCTCTCTGTCTCTCTCTCGTTCTCTCTCTTTCTTTCTCTCTATGTCTTTCTCTTTTTTCTCTCTCTCTTTCTTTCTCTCTCTCTGTCTTTCTCTTTCTCTCTCTTTCTGTCTCTGTCTTTCTCTTTCTCTCTCTCTCTTACTTTCTCTCTCTCTGTCTTTCTCTTTTTCCCTCTCTCTTTCTTTCTCTCTCTCTTTCTTTCTGTCTCTGTCTTTCTCTTTCTCTCTCTGTCTTTCTCTTTCTCTCTCTGTCTCTATCTCTCTTTCTTTCTCTCTCTGTTTCTTTCTTTCTTTCTCTTTATCTCACTCTCTCTCTCTCTTTCTTTCTTTCTCTATCTCTCTCTCTTTCTCTCTCTCTTTCTCTCTCTCTCTTTCTCTCTCTCTCTTTCTCCTTAACATCGTGCTCTCTTTTTTTCCTGTCTGTCCCTCAACCTCAACGTCGTTAAGGTAGCACTGACATCAGCAACCAGCCCTCTGTATCGCTACACTGCCTGCGGATTCTCGTTTTGAACTAACGAAGTCAAGACTTATGCATTCACTGATGTTACTAATGGTACTGATGTAGCTGTGGTCGCTGACAACTTCCAGCTCTGCTGCTGTGAGGTGCGTCTTCGCCTCCTTTATTTTTTTAACAGGGGCAGCAGCCATTTTGGGTAACACTTTTCTACTTTTAATTGCCAATGATTCTTTAACGTGCGTGAGTGCACACGAGATCTGTTTCTCGCCGTTATCCAAAAGACTAGACATGGGATCTCACTACTCAGTGAGAGAGAGAGAGAGAGAGGACTAGACATGAGATCTCATTACCCAAAGAGAGAGAGAGAGGGAGAGAGAGAGAGGACTAGCCATCGGATCTAACTACCCAGAGAGAGAGGACTAGACATGGGATTTCACTACTCAGAGAGAGAGAGAGAGGACTAGACATGGGATCTCACTACTCAGTGAGAGAGAGAGAGAGAGAGAGAGAGAGAGAGGACTAGACATGAGATCTCATTACCCAAAGAGAGAGGACTAGCCATCGGATCTAACTACCCAGAGAGAGAGGACTAGACATGGGATCTCACTCCACAGTGAGATAGAACTAGACATGGGATCTCACTACCCAGAGAGAGAGAGAGAGAGAGAGAGGACTTGACATGGGATCTCACTACCCAGAGAGAGAGAGAGAAAGAGAGAGGACTAGACATGGGATTTCACTACCTTAGAGAGAGAGAGAGGACTAGACATCGGATCTAACTACCCAGAGATAGAGGTCTGGACAAGAGATCTCACTACCCAGAGAGAGAGAGAGAGAGAGTACTTGATATGGGATCTCACTACCCAGAGAGCGAGAGAGAGAGAGACAGGACTAGACATCGGATCTAACTACCCAGAGATAGAGGTCTAGACATGGGATCTCACTACCCAGAGAGAGAGAGAGAGAGAGAGAGAGAGAGAGAGAGGACTAGACATAGAGATCTAAACATGGGATCTTACTACCCAGAGAAAGAGAGAGAGAGAGAGAGAGAGAGAGAGAGAGAGAGAGAGAGAGGGGGGGACTAGACATCGGATCTAACTACCCAGAGATAGAGGTCTAAACATGGGATCTCACTATCCAGAGAGAGAGAGAGAGAGAGAGAGAGAGAGAGAGAGAGCTAGACATCGGATCTAACTACCCAGAGATAGAGGTCTAGACATGGGATCTTACTACCCAGAGAGAGAGAGAGAGAACAAGACATGGGATCTCTCTACCCACATAATCAGGAGATAGTTCAGTCACGGAGAAAGCACGGATTGGAAGTAATAAAGTCCCACCGCCTATCATTGGATTCAAACCTGGTGCCTTCCTGTCCAAATGTCGACGGTCTACTGAGTTTTTAACTCGAATCCTACAAACTTTGCTTCATTTATAGATGAAGACAGTCCGAGTTTGCTACATTCCACGTATTACTAGAAGTGATATTTTATAGGAATGCAGTGTGTCTAATTTCCAACACCACGCCCAGGTGAGTATTCTTCAACTTAAATAATTATTGTATTAATATTGAGTTATTGAGTTATTTGCGGGTCATCATCACTGCACTCCGAACATGTCCATAGATGCTCAGATCCCTCCTCAGCAAGTCCCGTCCAGCGACTGACGACTCCAGTTCTGTGTTGGTTGATAAGTCTTCTTATAAGCCCATTAAGTTTCTCGTTTCTGGCTGTGCCCATCTTGACTCCATCTCTTCCATCCGAAGGAGTGACGTGGACTCATGGTTGTCGAAGTCATGTGCTCTTTCCACAACTCGGAGGGCATTGGTGTATGCACTGATTGTAAAGATGAGAACAATAAAACGAGTTAACAATGTGTACAGTATTTATAATAATAATTATTAACTTACGATGTTTAATACAAAATAAAATAATTTGGCCACGCATCTCGATCAACGGTTGTTGAGAGACATTCTTTTTCAAGCAGTTGTGAAAGGAAGTATACCGAGAAAGATACGCGAAGATAACATTATAGAATGAACATCATCATCCTCATCATCATCGCGTGCCTTCTCCGCAACGAAGGTTGGCTACCATGGATCGCCATTCTACTCTGTTTCTTGCTTTGATGGTGCAGGCTGACATAGATTGACTTGTCCATCTTTTGATGTTACTCGTCCATGTTAGTCTTGGTCTGCCTCTGCCTCTTTTGCCTTGTATTTTTCCTTACAATATTACTTTTAGTAGGCTGTTGTGTCTTTTAACATGCCCCAAAAATTTCATTTGTCTTGTCTTATTCGTATTTAGTAGTTCTCTTTTTATTTTCAGTTGTTTTAAAACTTCATCGTTTGTTATCTTTTGTTTCCGTCCAATTCTACCTATTCTTCTATAAATCCACATTTCAAAGGCTTCAATTTTCTGTTCTGTTTTCTTGTCTAATATCCATGTTTCTGCACCATACAGGAATATTGAGAAGACGTAACATTTTGCCATTCTTAGTTTCAGCCCTGCTGATATTTGTTTTGTTGTTAGTATATTTTTCATGGCATTAAAAGATGGCATTAGATATGGCAATAGAATGAACAGATGTGGAAAACACTGTAAACTGAAGCAAAATAAATGTAATTTTGATCTTCATGTCAATATATTTAAATTGGCCTTTTTGGCAATGAACAAAAAGTAGTCGTTTGGCAGTGAATTAAAACTGGTCTTTTAAAGTAAGTAAATGTTCCCTACACGCCATGCTAGGCTTAAGAGGAATATGGCGTTCAACATCATCTTGTGTCATACCTGTTGGCGTAGGCGATCATGTTCTTCCACAATCTTCTATCTACAGTGCATCGTATCAGTTCTGTTGTTGACTGTTTTCCATGTAATGACACCAAGATATCCAGTATTTTCTCTCTTTTTCGTCCGCAATCTCTCTTTCCTTTTATTTTGCCAAGTTGTAACCAAGTATTCCAACTTTCCTCTTCTCATGATGTGCCCAGAAAATGTTGATTGCTTCTTTCTGATGTTTTTTAGGAGCTGCCTTTTTGTGTTGGCCTCTTTGAGAACTTCCTCATTGGTCTTTTTAGCTGTCCAGGGAGCTTTCATCATTCTTCTGAGAAATCCCATCTCTGTGGCCTGTAATCGTCTAATATGGTGTTAGAGACCATATTTTTTATATAACCACGGCACATTTTTGGGTGATTTGGTCGGTATCACGCCAGGCCGCCTTTACTTTCCAGAAAAATCTCTAGTACCAATTTTTAGAGGCTGGGTGAACCCTGGAGCCTTGTCGTTCCAAAAAATAATCCGCTTTTTTTTGGGGATCGAACCGGGAACCTTCTGGTCAGGAAGCAAGCACACTAACCACAACAGCCACCAAGAATCTCTTTTGGGAATAGATTAAATCCAATTTTTATATTTGTCAAGAGAATAAAACGATTTTTTTGGGGGAGGTCAAAGGATAAAAACTGTTTTTTTTTTTTGGGGGGGTGAGGGTTATTAGAATTTGTTTTGGAAATAGATAAAAGAGAGTATGTTTAGCCAGTCATGGGACCATCGACCCGTCTTTAAGAAGAGTCAATGACTTATCATTTGTAAAGAGTCAATGATTTTGTCTTTCTAAAGGGGGTGGAATAAAAAACCGTTAATGCATTTGTGATTCAGCTCAGCGTGTGGTCCTAGTTCCCAGCCGCACAGTCAACCTACCATGCAAAGTTAGTGCCACATATACATGTACATACATATACATATATCGATTAATTCCTCCGAAGTTGTGTTCTGAAAAATTACTGTAAAATGCATCAATTGAGGAGAGAGAGAGCGAAAGAGAGAGCGAAAGAGAGAGAAAGAGAGCTAAATTCCGTTCTAAAAACATAATTAAGAGACGCCCATGTAAGCAGGTGGGGGGGTCTAGACGTCTATAAGACATTATACTTGTCGTTTTTTAGGAGAAGACATAAAGTTTTAATAGATTGTCGAAACAGCATTTTAGTTTGATTTGTGACGGGATTATTGTTGTGTATCGGGGGTTTAAGCCCTCGTACAGGCCTCCTGCAATGAATGAGGAAATATAGTTAACAGTAAATTGTGGAAGTTGCTCGGATAGCATAAGTCTCCGATGTCTGGTAGTACGGGATTAAAGTATAAACGTGTTGCCAGCTGTGGGTGACAGGTGTGAAGTAAGCTGGATAAGAAGTGTTCATTTAACTGTGTTGTAGTAGTACGTTAAGTTTTTTGTTATTTACTTCTCGTCACAAGGGCAGAGATAATAATGTTCATTATCACGAGTCGTGCGTATTTGAAAATAAATTCCCTCAGAAATAATGTACTTTTCATTTACTTGTCTCTTCATTTCTTAAATATTTTTTTCCCTTTACTTTCGTGATCATTGGTTGACAAGTTTACTGGCCGAATAGTGCTATATAGAAAAAAAAGTAAAGGGCCCCGTCACGCCAAGTGGCGTATATGATGCTAGTGACCATGATTTTTACAGACCTTCAGGGCATTATTTTTGGGATAATGTGGTCGGTATTACGCCCGTACCGCCTTACTTTACCAGAAGCAATCCAGTACATATTTAAGGCTGGGTGAACCCGGAAGCCGTCGATCTGGATCAAACCCGACCTCTTGTCCATTGAAGTTCAGTTCACTAACCACTGAGCTATTGCAGCTCCCATATTTTCATAAAGTGAAACTTTTATTATACATATTCGTTTAACATGACATTTTGATTTCTCTTATTTACTATAAGTGTCTTACTCTAACATATTAAACGTACATTCTATGATTTCTTTGTATATAATATACTTTCCAAAAAAAGGTATAATTACCAGATATTGTAGCTTTCTGTTTATTGACAGTGGTTCCTTCACTCCTTCGGATGAAAGAGATGGGAGTTAAGATGGGCACAGCCAGGAACGAGAAACTTAGTGGGCGTGTAGGAAGACTTATCAACCAACATAGAACTGGCGTCGTCAGTCCCTGGACACTGCGGGAATTGCTGAGGAGGGGATCTGAGTACCTAAGGGCATGTTTGGGGTGCAATGATGATGACCCACAAGTAACTCAATAATTAAATGCTTCCTTTTTTGGAATTGACGCCTCTATGCTAGTCTCTCCGAGAATAAAAGCGGAGCTGTCCAACAGAGCGCTCGCGGGTACCACCGCGCCATCGACTTCCTTTTCCTATCGCGCTAAGTTTTACTCATCAAACCTTAACGCTAATTAGAATGTTAACATTCTGTAAGAAAAGACACGCTTTTACCGGGTTAAGTTTACATCTTGCAATTTTAATTACCGTAATATTGCAACGAATGTTACTTTTATTATCATTATTATCATTATTATTATTATTACTACTATTATTGCTACTTTTATTATTATTATTACTATTATTACTACTTTTATTATTATTATTATTATTATTATTATTATTATTATTATTATTATTATTATTATTACTACTTTTATTATCATTATTATCATTATTATTATTACTACTATCATTACTACTTTTATTATTATTATTATTATTATTATCGCAATGGTAACTTAGTACCTGCATCTCCACGGTATCTAAAGATGCACCCCAATATATAAACACGTTGGACACGTTGCTCTATGTTGTTATCTTCAGATGATAGCGCGGATAACATGAAGGTTGTATTGTGACAAGCAACAGAGCAAGAAAAAACCTGGAACAACACGTATTGGCCTGGAATCTACCAATGTTAATTGCTCTGTCAGGTACCTATTTACACGGTAAAAACTTTAAATCTACCGAGTATGAGAGAAAAAGGCAGCAGCGATAGCCCAGTGGTAAGTAAACTGGACTACAAAGGACACGAGGTAGGGTTCGATTGCAACCGACGGCTTCCGTTTCACCCAGCCTTTAATGGGTACCGGATTTTTTTTCTGTGAAAGTAGTCGGCACGGCCGTAATACCGACCACATTACCCCAAAAATCATGAGCCGAGGGTCTGTACAATTTATGGTCACTAACACCATATTCCCTATACGTCACTTGGCGAGATGGGGGTACTTTACTTTTTTTATGACAGAAAAAGTACAGGAACATTACAGCTGTATTATTTATTACGTTCGATGCTTTTAAGAAAATGTGACGAATTTCATTAGCGTACTAACACGGCTTAATTATTCGTCCTTCCTCAGAGAACGCGGGCTAGAAATGTTTTATTGCAGAGCAGACATGGACTCCTTTCTTCGCCGTTATAAGAGAAGAAGCTAGACAAGCCATTACCTAGGAACGTTGGCAGCGAAAAGACATAAAGAAACTACGAATTTGAAGACAAAATATGTCATCGTCTGTGGTCAAATACTAGACTTTATTTCCAGAGGCTGATATCTTACCTCTAGACCACCCAGTCTATTCACAAAAATGGTAATGCTCCTGTAGTCTTCTTGTTCCTGTAGTCTTGTTCCTGTAGTCTTCATGCTCCTGAAGTCTTGTTCCTGTAGTCTTCATGCTCCTGAAGTCTTGTTCCTGTAGTCTTCTTGTTCCTGTAGTCTTCTTGTTCCTGTAATCTTGTTCCTGTAGTCTTCATGCTCCTGAAGTCTTGTTCCTGTAGTCTTGTTCATGTAGTCTTCTTGTTCCTGTAGTCTTGTTCCTGTAGTCTTCTTGTTCCTGTAGTCTTCTTGTTCCTGTAGTCTTGTTCGTGTAGTCTTCATGCCCCTGTACTCTTGTTCCTGTAGTCTTCTTGTTCCTGTAGTTTTCTTGTTCCTGTAGTCTTGTTCATGTAGTCGTCTTGTTCCTGTAGTCTTCTTGTTCCTGTAGTCTTGTTCCTGTAGTCATGCTGCTGTAGTCTTGTCCCTTTAGTCTCGTTCATGTAGTCTTGTTCCTGCAGTCTTCTTGTCTCTGTAGTCTCGTTCATGTAGTCTTGATTTCTGTAGTCTTCTTGTTCCTGTAGTCTTCTTGTCTCTGTAGTCTCGTTCATGTAGTCTTGATTTCTGTAGTCTTCTTGTTCATGTATTCGTCTTGTTCATGTAGTCTTGTTCCTGCAGTCTTCTTGTTCCTGTACTCTTGTTGTTGCTGTAGTCTTGTTCCTGTAGTCTTCTTGTTCCTGTAGTCTTCTTGTTCCTGTAGTCTTCTTGTTCATGTAGTCTCGTTCCTGTAGTCTTCTTGTTCCTGTAGTCTTGTTCCTGTGGTCTTGTTCCTGTAGTCTTCTTGTTCCTGTAGTCTTGTTCCTGTGGTCTTGTTCCTGTAGTCTTCTTGTTCCTGCAGTCTTCTTGTCCATGTAGTCTCGTTCCTGTAGTCTTCTTGTTCCTGTAGTCTTGTTCCTGTGGTCTTGTTCCTGTAGTCTTCTTGTTCCTGTAGTCTTCTTGTCCATGTAGTCTTATTCCTGTAGTCTTCTTGTTCCTGTAGTCTTCTTGTTCCTGTAATCTTGTTCCTGTAGTCTTCTTGTTCCTGTAGTCTTCTTGTTCCTGTAGTCTTCTTGTTCATGTAGTCTTGTTCCTGTAGTCTTCTTGTTCCTGTAGTCTTGTTCCTGTGGTCTTGTTCCTGTAGTCTTCTTGTTCCTGTAGTCTTCTTGTCCATGTAGTCTCGTTCCTGTAGTCTTCTTGTTCCTGTAGTCTTTTTGTTCCTGTAGTCTTCTTGTTCCTGTAGTCTTGTTCCTTTCTTTAGAAAATAATCTTCTAAGTTTTGAAGGATTTGAAGCTCTAGTTTTGAGCTTGAAGCAATTATAATCTTCCTCGGCCTGTATGTACCAATTACCTTTGAACTTCCTCTTTGGTTGGGATTTCCTCCCAAGTCTCTCTCTTTTCCCCTCCCCACCCCTCCCCCCCAGGCTTGGTCTGATATTGAGTAGAGAACTGTGCAGGTGGTGTCACATTACACTAGACCTGGGAGACAATTGAAATTGATTATTACGTGTTTGGTGCATTGTGGGTGACTGGCTCTCAATTGACAGTTATAGCTGTTACCACGCAGACTTGAATGAAAAAAATAAAATAACGGAGCTCAAAGAGCTATAAGAATGAATAGAACTTTTATTTTTTAATGTTTATTATATTTCCAGCATTGCTAGATTACTTCATATATATATATATAGTGATTATTTTATCAATTACTATGGAATGGTGGTTGCAGCAATTAATGTTTTATTTTAATATTGAAGTCATGTTGTATGCAGCTGAATGGTTTATTGAAGTCATGTTGTATGCAGTTGAATGGTTTATCTAGTCTTTATTTCGGACTGACGTCACAGCAGTTGGAGAATTTCCATATCCGCTCTGCCGACCGTTCCAGAAACCATCGAAGGATTCATTTATGACTGTTCCTGTTTAGAATTGATCGACCGTGTAAAGACCGCGAATTATTTCTCCCCTCGACGCTGAAAGGCAAATGAGGAAGGAAAGAAGAAGAAGGAGGAGGAGGAGGAGACGAAGGAGGCGAAGGAGACGAAGAAGGAGAAGGAGGAGCAGGAGGAGAAGGAAAAAGAGGAGAAGGAGAAAGAAGAGGAGGAGGAGATGGAGAAAAAGGAGGAGGAGGAGAAAGAGGAGGAGATGGGGAAAAAGGAGGAGGAGATGGAGAAAAATGAGGAGGAGGAGAAAGAGGAGGAGGAGGAGAAAGAGGAGGAGGAGGAGGAGATGGAGAAAAATGAGGAGGAGGAGAAAGAGGAGGAGGAGAATGGAGAAAAAGGAGGAGGAGGAGGAGGAGAAGTAAACCGTGTTGTTTTCTTTTCCCCTGAGGATATTTTTCCTGCTTTCGCCCTTCGTGGCGCCATGTTACACCATTTTTTAGCATGTGGATTATCCTCAACTTCCTTGTCGCCATTAGCTCAGTGGTTAGTGAACTGGACTACAAAGGACAAGGGGTAGTTTTCGATCCCAGCCTTACATGTGTACCGGATTTTTTTCTGGGAAAGTAAAGCGGCACGGGTGTAATACCGACCACATTAATAGAAAAATCATGTGCTGAAGGTGTGTAACATTTATACGCCACATGGCGTGACGGGGGCGTGAAAAAGAAGTAAAATTCTTTTTACTGTCCATGTCGCCATCCAGTGAGATGTGTTCTTTTAAAGCCCTCATAATGTCATTGCAATGGGGGGGGGGCTCGTAATGTCATTGCAATGGGGGAGGGGGCCTCGTAATGTCATTGCAATGGGGGAGGGGGCCTCGTAATGTCATTGCAATTTGAGTGGGGGCGCTCGTAATGTCATTTCAAAAGAGGGGTGGGGGGCCTCGTAATGTCATTGCAATTTGAGTGGGGGCGCTCGTAATGTCATTTCAAAAGAGGGGTGGAGGGGGCCTTGTAATGTCATTGCAATGGGGGAGGAGAAGCGGCTTCGACCTGCGGTCGCAATATCAGGGCCGTCGCACCATCAGCTGACCAAGACCTAGCAGTTCTACCTCCTGGTGGTCTCCCCCTGGTAACAGCCTGCGTCAAAACAGGCTGGCTAACAGAAGCTAGGATCGCCGTGTTCCCTGTACCTGTAGTGGTGACTGTTACTGATATAGTAGGCCTAGTATTGCAGTACCTCTGGGCTGGACTAGTAATTTCCCAGCATAGCCTGGGATAGACGAAATTTAACTTCTCCAGTAAAATCCGGGAATGTCAAGAAAGCCATTACGACCCGCCATATCAATGAGTCAAAGGGCACCCTGCCCACACCAACTAGTGGCATGACGTCAACAACAACAACAATGTTATTCATATCAAAAGTTATGTTTTTTTGAGGATGGCAGACCTCGTCAAGCTGTCAGCTGTCTCATTGCCACAAACTTGCATGTCCAGGGCCATGTATCCGAATTAGGCTGTTAACATGAGACATGTCGAGCAGGTGCCCCCCCCCACCCCACTCTCTGCGGAGTGTGTTCTAGTCAAACCGACGAAGCATGGCTTTGTGAGTCAGTGAAAATGACCGCATGTGTTGTTGGTCTCTTAACCAGCCACGGGATAGCTTCCGTTATTGCCGCAATCTCCATGCGTGTGCTGCAGATAGTTATCTTGTAGACTCCTGCACATTTTTTTTCTATCAACTTTCCATTAGAACATACAACAAAAACGCAGCTCTTTCGCACGCTCCTTGTGACCGATCCATCAGTGTAGTTAATTGGGTCTTGAGATTGAAAGTGAAGTTGCCGTATTTCCTGGACCTAGGATTCGACTGCGTTCAGAAAAGCTGGAAAAATTGTTTTGTACCATCTCAGATGATCCTTATGTTCAGTCATACAAATATCAATAAAATATCGTTTTTTAAGGACATTAAGGGTCTCAATAAATCTCCCCTTTCATAATCTCAATCAGTTCACCTGCATAGTCCTGTACCACACTTTATATAAGATATTCCTTTCTTTATTACGATCACTCGACGGCTACTAACGAAATAAATAGACCTCTCATTCATCTACCTTTAACAGGCGTTAGGTGGGTGTAGATGCTTTGTGTTGTGGTTTGCAGCTAAGCTGTGATTTGTGCACCTTTCGAACCAACACATCCGATTTCAGCCTCACACTAAGTACCGGATTGTTTCCCCTCTTTAATCCTTACTCGCTTGGAAGTTTTGCCTTTTGTACACAGATTCTTGAATCAGTTTGTCTGTTTCTTTTCCTTGAACTAGCGTGTTCAGTTTATTTAACATTTTGAAAATGGGCAACTTGTTAATTAAATTGTTTTAATGGCTAGTGACGCAGTTAGAGGTGGGATAGGCGTCCATAAGATAGGCCGCTCTTCTTTTCAAGAAAATATCTCTGTTAGCAATAATCAGAGGCTAGAAAAGTTCCGTAGCCTGTCAATCAGGGGAAAAAATAGGAGAAAACATTTGATGGAGCTGGGAATCAATGCCATCAAGAACTTAGCAGATCAGATCACAAATCACTTCGTGGCGACAGTCTGTAGAAAGACAACGAAATGTTACCATAAAATGGGACATAATTCTGAAGAAAATAAATTAACGAATAACTGGGTATACTCCCCTAGAACGTTGCCATGGTAAAGAAAAACCATGCACTCCTCTGTTGTGTTGCTGTGTAGCATAGACTTCGTAGGTTTCTGGAGAAAATGATGTCTTCCTTGAAAGATGCTTTTCGCTCTTCAGTGTTAAAGATGATGTTGTATTGATTCTTTGCTAGAATGTGTGATTTCTTCTTCTTCTTCTCATTCTTCCTGTGCCTTAGTCGCCGACTACTTCTTTCTTGATCCGTGTATCACCTTAATCCTCTTGCTTTTACGGAACATGTAAGAGGGAACGGACGTGACGTTGTTGAGCAACTCTTCCTCTCTAATCAAATCCATGCCCAAATCACATTTCCATCAAACAAATTCATGACGGCATGCACGCAGTTTACTTTCTTTTCTCGTTTGTTTTTCATCACAAAGATGTTCTTTCTGACTTGTTTTTGTGGCAACTATTTGTAACTAAATTAATCGGATTTAATTGTTTCTTTCGTCCCACGTACCAAAACCATCAGTTTATTGTTTCTGTATATCTTCTATATCTTATAACTTATCATCATCATCAAGTATCGGGCCTGCTGGCATAGATGATCATGTCTCTCCACAACTTTCGATCTCGGCAGTTATTTATCATTTCTGTTGTTGACCTTCTGCCAAGTCATTCTCTTAAGCTGTCTGGTATTTTTTCGCTTTGCTTCCCTCTATCTCTTCGTCCCTCAATTTTTCCAGTTGTTGCAATATATTCCAGCTGTTCTCTTCTCATTACATGGCCAAAAAATGATGATTGTTTCTTCCTAATTTTGGAAATTAGCTCTCTTTTTGCTTTTTGCTTTTTGCTTGTATAACTTATATCTACTACAAAGGTAACATCTGTCTTCATAGTTCTTTGCTTATAATAAATGTGACTCTCAAGCTGACTCCTTCCATGCTCCTGACACTTAAATTCAGTACTTTTTATCGAATTCACTATTCTAGAATTCAGCGTAAAGTATGATAATGATAGAGTAAGTAAGTAAAGTAGTCCCGTCACGCCAAGTGGCGGTGGTATAGGGAAATATGGTGTTAGAGACCCTATATTTTACAGACCTTCAGCACATGATTTTTGGGGTAATGCGGTCGGTATTACGTCCGTGCTGCTTTACTTTCCCAGAAAAAAATCCGGTACCCATTTAAGGCTGGGTGAACCCGGAAGCCGTCGGTTGGGATCGAACCCTATCCCTTGTCCATTGTAGTCCCGTTAACTAACCACTGAGCTATCGCAGCTCCCGATAATGATAGAGCGACATTGCAATTGATATTTTCTTCTTCTATTGTAACTTCTATGTTGACCAATAATTTATTGTTTGGTAGCTTTATAGCATTGTGTCTCTGTTCCTGCTGCTTATTTGTTGAATGTTTTAAGACCGCCTAGATATTCTAACTCGTATATTTTCTGTATTTGTTTATTACGTATCTTTATATTGATACATTTGATACTCAAATATCGGGGGCGAAATACAAACCCAGAACGGAACACGTTATGGCAACTGCTGTGGGCAAGCGGTCAGTGTTCTCCGGTCCAAAATGTCCCCCCCCCAGTCCCCAATAATAGGAAAATGATATAAAAATAGTTTTTTTTTTTTTTACATATGCACATTTTTTTAAAAAGTTGCAAATAGCAAAAATAGCATTACTAAAACATAACAACAATAACACCACTAATTGTGGCAAATAGCAACAATAGCACCACTAATTGTGACAATTAGCAACAATAATACCACTAATTGTGATAAATAGCAACAATAACACCACTAATTGTGACAAATAGCAACAATAACACCACTAATTGTGATAAATAGCAACAATAACACCACTAATTGTGATAAATAGCAACAATAGCACCACTAATTGTGACAAATAGCAACAATAGCACCACTAATTGTGACAATTAGCAATAATAACACCACTAATTGAGACAAATAGCAACAATAACACCACTAATTGTGACAAATAGCAACAATAACACCACTAATTGTGATACATAGCAACAATAACACCACTAATTGTAACGCATAGCAACAATAATACAACTAATTGTGACAAATAGCAACGATAACGCCACTAATTGTGACAAATAACAACAAGAACACAACTAATTGTGACAAATAGCAACGATAACACCACTAATTGTGACAAATAGCAACGATAACACCACTAATTGTGACAAATAGCAACAATAACACCACTAATTGTGGCAAATAGCAACAATAGCACCACTAATTGTGATAATTAGCAACAATAACACCACTAATTGAGACAAATAGCAACAATAACACCACTAATTGTGACAAATAGCAACAATAACACCACTAATTGTGATAAATAGCAACAATAACACCACTAATTGTAACAAATAGCAACAATAATACAACTAATTGTGACAAATAGCAACGATAACACCACTAATTGTGACAAATAACAACAAGAACACAACTAATTGTGACAAATAGCAACGATAACACCACTAATTGTGACAAATAGCAACGATAACACCACTAATTGTGACAAATAGCAACAATAACACAACTAATTGTGACAAATAGCAACAATAACACCACCAATTATGACAAATAGCAACAATAGCCCCACTAATTGTGACAAATAGCAACGATAACACCACTAATTGTGACAAATAGCAACAATAGCACCACTAATTGTGATAAATAGCAACAATAACACAACTAATTGTGACAAATAGCAACAATAATACAACTAATTGTGACAAATAGCAACGATAACGCCACTAATTGTGACAAATAACAACAAGAACACAACTAATTGTGACAAATAGCAACGATAACACCACTAATTGTGACAAATAGCAACGATAACACCACTAATTGTGACAAATAGTAAAAATAATACCACAAATTGTCACAAATAGCAACAATAACGCCACTAATTGTGACAAATAGCAACAATAACACCACTAATTGTCACAAATAGCAACAATAACACCACTAATTGTGATAAATAGCAACAATAACACCACTAATTGTAACAAATAGCAACAATAATACAACTAATTGTGACAAATAGCAACGATAACACCACTAATTGTGACAAATAACAACAAGAACACAACTAATTGTGACAAATAGCAACGATAACACCACTAATTGTGACAAATAGCAACGATAACACCACTAATTGTGACAAATAGCAACAATAACACAACTAATTGTGACAAATAGCAACAATAACACCACCAATTATGACAAATAGCAACAATAGCCCACTAATTGTGACAAATAGCAACAATAGCCCCACTAATTGTGACAAATAGCAACGATAACACCACTAATTGTGACAAATAGCAACAATAGCACCACTAATTGTGATAAATAGCAACAATAACACAACTAATTGTGACAAATAGCAACAATAATACAACTAATTGTGACAAATAGCAACGATAACGCCACTAATTGTGACAAATAACAACAAGAACACAACTAATTGTGACAAATAGCAACGATAACACCACTAATTGTGACAAATAGCAACGATAACACCACTAATTGTGACAAATAGTAAAAATAATACCACTAATTGTCACAAATAGCAACAATAACGCCACTAATTGTGACAAATAGCAACAATAACACCACTAATTGTCACAAATAGCAACAATAACACAACTAATTGTCACAAATAGCAACAATAACACAACTAATTGTAAGTAAATAAAACACAAATATGACCTCTAATCATGTCATTGAGTTTAAAACCAAATAAAAGATTAAGCTACAGGAATCCATCCCCCGCGTCGTGTTTGAGGTGGTCTTTCACCATTGCTGGTGTATGTCGGGGGGGCTCACGATAAAACCAGAGGGATAAAGGCCGCTTGATCAAAGCAGTCGCCACGACGTGTGAGACTCCGAATTTTTATTTCACCCCCGATAGAAAAAAACTCATTTCTGTCTACCGCGGGTTTTCGAACTCCATACGCCGGTTTTTCAACCAGCGATAAAGTGATTTACGCCGCACGGCCACTTAAATGATCACATTTGATAGAGTAGATGAAAGACTACAGGAAAGTCTACATCTCCTTTGTACACAACAAGGTTAGCAAAGGTAGCTTACAAAGTAAAAGCGACAAGGGCAGAGCAAGACTAACATGGACGAGTTCAATCAAAAGATGGACAAGTCAGCCTATGATATGCACCATCACAGCAAGAGACAGGGCGGAATGGCACCCCGTGATAGCCAATTTCCGTTGCGGAGACACGGCCCTCAATTATTAACTTTTTAATTACGCTAGATAATATTATTAAGATACACTGGGTAAAGAAAAAGAGCAACGAAGATATACTAAAAGACTTAAACATTAAAAAGGAACTGGCTTATAAACACCATTCTACAGAGAAAATTAAAATACTATGGCCACGTCAAGTGACGCTGAGGGCTGGAAAGAACAATGTAATGGAAAGTAATGGAAGACATAGTCTCTGGATTACGTTTCAGAGGCAGACCAAGAAGAAAGCGGTTTCAATACACCAAGGAAACCTTGAAGATGATGACAGAAGAAGTGATATATTTGGCTAGAGACAGAGATTCTCTCAGACGGGCTGTGATGAATGCAACGTTCTGTGTGAGATCTGCTAGAGACAGAGATTCTCTCAGACGAGCTGTGGTGAATGCAACGTTCTGTGTGAGATCTGGCTAGAGACAGAGATTCTTTCAGACGAGTTGTGGTGAATGCAACGTTCTGTGTGAGATCTGGCTAGAGACAGAGATTCTTTCAGACGAGTATGTGGTGAATGCAACGTTCTGTGGGAGATCTGGCTAGAGACAGAGATTCTCTTAGACGAGTTGTGGTGAATGCAACGTTCTGTGGGAGATCTGGTTAGAGACAGAGATTCTTTCAAAAGAGTTGCGGTGAATGCAACGTACTGTGAGAGATCTGGCTAAAGACAGAGATTCTTTCAGACGAGTTGGGGGTGAATGCAACGTTCTGTGGTAGATCTGCCTGGAGGCAGAGATTCTTTCAGACGAGTTGTGATGAATACAACGTTCTCTAAATGACAATCGACCTGATGATAATGATCTGACATTATGATATGATGTGAATCTGGTTTAGAAACAATAAAAAATATCATGATGGATTCTAACCTTGAACCGTCCTGTTGTAGTGGCCGTACCTCTAGACCAACAAGTTCCCCTGATGTTTAATAAAACTTGATACAGTGTTGATCCGGACAAGTAGAAAAGAAAACCACATATAGAAGTTAAACAGAGACTTATCTTTATCCATTCCCAAGTGTTTCAAGTGACGCTCTTTAATGTCACACACACAAAACTTCAGGGAAACAGAATATGGGATTAAAAAACATGCGATTTACTAACGTCTTAACTTTCTAAACAAATAAGTAAGGACAAACAGAAGCAGTTGCTAAAAGAGATTAATAAAAAGCAAGTACATAGACCACATCTAGTAAGCCATTCTGTCAATAAATCGTTATATAACCGGGGTTATAGTATTTGCGTGTATGTATTCAATATCAGCTTTCATATACAACATATAAAGAGATGAAGTCCACAGTTCGTCTGCCCGTATGTCTTGTTCTCACCTTTACTATCTCAACTACCATTAAACAGTCTTTTACATTTATTTATTTTATTACATTCTTTTGACATTTTATGAACCCATTTCCTTTTTGTTTTCTTTGTTCTACTTCTTCATTATCTCCTCTTCCCCTCTTTTGAGTCAAGTTTTCTTGTATTTTTCTTCTTTTTCATCTTCTTTTTCATCATCATCTTCTTGTTCTGCTTCCTCTCCTTCTTTCTCATTCATCTTGTATTCCATTACAAAAAACGCATCTATATGTGATAAAAGTTACATTATATATTTTTATGAATCATCACATTTCTCTCCCTATTTCTTAAGTTTTTCTTTCTTACTATTTTTCTTTCTATTCCTCTTCTTTTCTAATATTTCCTTTCTTCTTTCTCCTTGTCCTGCTTCTCTCCAACCTTCATTCACTGTCTCTACTCCTAATATTCTTCTTCTACCCCCTTTCCTTTATTCTTCTTATTTTGTTAATATTTCTTATATAAGTGGATATCGCTATCACAAATGACCAGATTGATCCGGGTTCAGTTTCTAGATGTGACGTATCTTTATTCAGGACGTTGCTCCTTCTGTTTCTCACATTCTATGAAAACGGGTACTGCGCAGTTTTTTTTTTTACCTCTTGGAAAATAGTACTGCATGTGAATCGTGAACGAGACATAAAAAAAGCGTGGAAGCTTGTAAAATAGAATAGTAATAAGGGTACAGAAAGGAAGACAAAAATTACACTGAAAAAGAAAGGAAACATCCTTTAGGTAAGCAGGCAGCAAATCAATTTACAAAAGGCAATAATATTGAGATTAGCTAGAGAAACGACAAGAGACCCGCTTATAGCAACAAAATAAAAGACGAGACGGAACCATGCATGAAGACATGGAAATACCCATTGCTCATAGAGAGCTTATCATCATAAATGAGTGCCGTCTCCAGGTCGAAGGTTGGCTACCATGGAGCGCCATTCCACTCTGCCTTTTGCTTTGATGGTGCAGATTGTCATAGGTTGACTTGTCCATCTTTTGATGTTACTTGTCCATGTTAGTCTTGGTCTGCCTCTGCCTCTTTTACATTGTATTTTCCCTTCCAATATTACTTTTATTAGGCTGTTGTGTCGTTTAACATGGCCCAAAAATCTTATTTGTCTTGTTCTAATTGGGTTTTGTAGTTCTCTTTTCATTTTTAGTTGTTTTAAAACTTCATCTTCTTAAAACCAGGAAAAGATGGTTCATCGACACCCAGCTATAGACCAATCAACCTTATAAGCTGTTTGTGTAAAACAATGGAACGTATAATCAGTCTCAGACTGCAGTGGTACATGGAAAGTGAAAACCTCCTTGTGCCACAGTAAGCAGGCTTTAGACAGTGTTACTCTACCACAGATCAGACAACCTATCTTTCCCAGGAAATTTAGGATGCGTTCGAAGAATAGAAATTGGTACTAGGAGCAAGGATAGACCTGAAGAAAGCATTTGATAAGGTATGGAAGGAAGGGTTTTTGAAGAAACTGAGAAATTACAGAGTAAATGGCATGATGTACAAATGGGTCAAAGCATACCTGCATAACAGGAGAGCCAGAGTGCAACTGGATGGTCTTAAGAGTAAGAAGGTCTTACTGCGCCAGGGCGTCCCACAGGGAGGGGTACTATCGCCAACACTTTTTTTAGTCTACATCAATTACCTAGTTACTGAACTACCACATGGCATCAAAGTGGCAATGTATGCAGATGACTTGGTAATGTGGTGCACAGAGAAGTATGCAACAGTGGCCTCCAATTTATTGCAAAGAGCTATGAATGCACTGAATTCATGGACAAATAGATGGTGTATCAGCATCAATACAGACAAATGCAGTACTACACTTTTCACACTCTCCCCAAAACAAAAAGCAGGAGCCATCTACATAACCAATGAGCCTGTGAAAGAAGACATACAAGCTACATATCTCGGAGTTACATTTGACAACAAACTATTTTGGAAACAGCAGGTAAATAAGGCACCAAAAAACCAAGGAGGAAGTTAAATATTCTAAGAAAGTTGTGTGGAACCACGTGGGGTGCGAGTGGGAAAATACTCAGTAAATTTTACCAACAGAGTATACACCCACATTTAGAATATGGATCATCCGCATAGTGCTCAGCATCAAACACCACATTACAAGAACTGGATAAAGTACAAAACCCGGCACTTAGGATCATCACAGGAGCAATGAAATCAACATCAATATTGGAGATGGAGAAAATGTAGAGGATACCAGCACTGAGAGAACGAAGGAACACAAAGGTGCTGATACAGGCAGAAGTGCATGCATGCCGAGACATCCAATAAAGGACCGGTAACAAAATCTTGCATTGGGACGACTTAAGAGAAGCAGTTTTATCCAATAAACCAAACGAATTTGTAGACAAACACCAGACATACCAAGAGATGTCAGCCCCCTACTGCCCATACCAGAATAGACCCCCTGGAGAGAGGAATCCGGATTGTCGATACAAATACGAACAGAAGTGAAAGGAATACATGACAAGGAGGAACAGATTAGTCAACAGCATAAAACAATCAATTAACCTCGCAAGGGAGCTGATGCATGTTTTAGTTGCCTCTCGTCTCAGTGTTCTTTACAATATTTCTCTAGTTCAGCCTCTTTTTTTTCTCTTTTACCCCCTGTTTCCCATTTGAGGGCCAGCTTTGAGATTATCTTGTTGTCCCTTCTCATCACATGGCCATCATATGACCATATTCTCTATATGTGTATGTGTTTATGTAACGATATGGTGATGAATACAAATTGATAACAGTGTTACACATACTGACGTCTCAAACCTTAGACATTGAACAATGTACAAATATCATCAATTGCGTCGTGGTGATACTTAATACGTTTCCCGCCATGCATACCTATAATAGCATGAACTGTAACAGTACTAGCTGTTACAGGACATTGGAAATCTGACCCATCGTTATAAATTGTCACCCCAGGTACGTTCCACATTATCAGAGCTGCAGGCGGCACGGTATGCGTTATTTATAGCAAGGTCATAATTTGTTCAGTTTGTAACCTTCTTTTTAACAAGCTTATGTAACATTGACTTATCTTGATTATATTACTTGACTGTCTGTTGAAAGAAAGACAAGACCTTTTCCCACAGAAGATATCTGTCTGTATTTGTACTGGGGGCCTCGGTAGCCTAGTTGGGATAACCACTTTACCGGGATCGGTCGACGTTCGGACAACCCGTGTTTGATTCCCGCTGGGAGCAGTGTGACTTGTACTTGTGGTTGGAAAAATAAAATACCCCCTCGGTCGACCCAGCCGCTGGCACAAAAAATTGGGTAGTAGTACTCTGGGAAGGTGAGGAATGCCGCCTCGCATCATGAGTTTCGATGCTTGAAGAGACTCTATCCAGAAGTCTCCGAACGCTTCTGGATTGGCGGACGAGCACATATAAGTGAAAACTCGTGTGCTAAGACACCGATTCAAGTCTCGTACTTTACCTTTATTTATATATCTGTCTATCAGTAATAACCCCGAAAAACGGAAGATCCTGTGTTCACTTTGCGCACCCCCGCGGTTGACCCAGCCGTTGGCAGAAATGGGTACCATGGTATTACCCTGGGAAGGTGAGAAATGTTGCCTCGCATCTGAGTTTCGATGTTTGAGGCGACACTATCCAGAAATCTCCGAACATTTCGCTTTCGTCAGCTTTGATCTCTGACGAAGTCCCACCCACTCAATTTTGTGGGACTGAATTTTGCGTGTAAAGTCTGTTTTATCCCATTACAGGATGCCCCTCGCCATGCAGGCAGATTTACTACGACTTCAGAGGTACTAATTTTTAGGGAATTAGTAAAACCCAGGTGTCCTCGCCAGGGTACGAACCCCGGCTGTTGCCGTGGTAAGCCAACCGCCTATCGATTACGCTAACCGGACACCCAACATATGGATGTAAACTCGTGTGCTAAGACACCGGTTCAAATCTCGTACTTTACTTTACTTTACTTTACTTTACTTTACTTTACTTTACTTTACTTTACTTTACTTTACTTTACTTTACTACTACTTTACTTTACTTTACTTTACTTTACTTTACTTTACTTTACTTTACTTTACTCACGATAAAGAACCCTTTGTCAGTTAAAAATATAAAAGAGTAAGCCAAAGTGGGAGCCGCGTTAGCTCAGTGATTAGTGAACTGGACTACAAAGGACAAGAAGTAGGGTTCGATCCCAACCGACGGCTTCAGGGTTCACCTGAAATGGGTACCGAATTTTTTCTGGGAAAGTAAAGCGGCACGGGCGTAATACCGACCACATTATCTCAAAAATCATGTGCCGAAGGTCTGGAAAATTTATGGTCACTAACAACATATACCCCATACACCACTTGGCTTGACGGAGGTACTTTACTTATTTTTTTTTTTGATTAAGCAAAAGTGGGAACTTTACAACACCAAATATTTAAGCTAAATCTACCTACACTAGCGATGGGGCGCATCAGAGCTCTGAAACCTAGTTTAGAAAACCACGACTAGGCTACCGACGTTCGAGACAATCCGTGTTTGATTCCAGCTGGAAACAGTGTGAATTGTACTTGTAGTTGGGAAAAAATACCTTCGCGGTCGACCCGGCCGTTGGCAGAAATGGGTACCAAGGTTGTACTCTGGGAAGGTGAGGAATGCCGCCTCGTATCGTGAGCTTCGATGCTTGAAACGACACTGTCCAGAAGTTTCCGAACACTTATAGGTGGCCGAGCACATATGGGTGAAAACTCGCGTGCTAAGCTTAACGCCGATTCAAGGCTCGTACTTTCTTTCACCTTTGTTGTTTTCCGACCACCCAATTCTTTTTATGTCTTATCCAGTGTAAGGTCAAGGTACCTGTAACTGTGGCACTTACCCGGGGCGGGCGCCGTGTGCTTAGACGAAATTAAAAAAATGAAAATAAATACAAATGTTTCTTTGTTTTCAATCTGACGTTTTTAAGTAAATAAATTCTTAAATATAGAAAGTGCCAAGAAAATATTTGCTGATCTAAAGGCGAAGTTGCGAGCCGCGATAGCTCAGTGGTTAGTGAACTGGACTACAAAGGACAAGAGGTAGGGTTCGATCCCAACCGACGGCTTCCGGTTCACCCAGCCTTTAATGGTTACCGGATTTTTTATTCTGGGAAAGTAAGGCGGCACGGGCGTAATACCGACTACACTACCCCAAAAAAAATCATGTGCCGAAGGTCTGTAAAATTTATGGTCACTAACACCACATTCCCTATACGCCACTTGGCGTGACGGGGGCTCTTTACTTTTTTTTTTACTTAAGTCAAAGTTGGGGTGGGGGGGGGAAGAGATAGTTTTTTTTAGGCTAATTGATCATACTGTCCAAATACTGGTCTAGATCAACGTTTTTATTGTTCATTGTTTGTTTAAAAAAAACCCAGGTAATAAACTCATTTCTATATTTGTATTATTTGTTTCCCTTGTGAAAATATTAATAATTATACTTTACAAGGGCGCCGAAATTCAGCTTGCCCGGGGCGCCAACAACCATAGGTCCGGCCTTCTTATCATAAGTGACACTGGCATGTGAGAAGACGTAAAGAACCAAAGCTAATACAACGAGTTATCAACAAACGATACGAGAATGCCAGACCAATAGGCCGACCAAGAAAAATGTGGATAAACAGAAAACTAGAAACACTAGGAGGTATAAAGGCAGAAGAGGTCAATTGGAAGAGAAAGAAGCTCTCTATTTTGATATAAATTTACATTTCTTTTGTTTTCAATTTTCTCTCCGGCTGCCTTGTTCACAGTCCATGTTTCCTCTCCATATCATCATCATCATCATCATCAAGTACAGGGCCTGCTGGCGTAGGTGATCATGTCTCTCTACAACTTTCGATCTCGAGAGTTATTTATCATTTCCATTATTGACCTTCTGCCAAGCCATTTTCTTAAGCCGTCTGGTATTTTTTCTCTTTGCTTCCCTCTATCTCTTCGTCCCTCAGTTTTTCTATTTGTTAAAATATATTCCAGTTGTTCTCTCCCCATTACATGGCCAAAAAATGATGATTGTTTTTTCCTAATATTGGAAATTAGCTCTCTTTTCGCTTTGACCTCTTTCAGAACATTTTCATTACCCTTCTTAGCTGTCCATGGTATTCTCAACATTCTTCTGTAAAACCACATTTCTACAGACTCCAGTGATTTTCTTGTCTGTTGTCCTATTGTCCATGATTCACATCTATATGTTAAAACTGGATCTACATAACATTTAAGAACTCTTTTTCTTGTTTCTATTGTCAAAAATGGATTGCATAGTTTCTTCCTCATTTTTTGGAAAGCTGCTTTTGCCTGACCCATTCTGCATCTCACCTCTTTTGCACATCTTCCGTCTGAGGTTAACAAAGTTCCCAAATATTTAAATTCATTTACCTGTTTTGATATTGTTCCACTTGCCTTTATTTTGCACTGAGGTGATGTCTTTTTCTTTGTTGTTACCATTTCTTCTGTCTTTTTGCTATTTAGGCTGAGTCCTTTATTTTTGCTTTCTTTCACTATAATGTCCAACATTTCTTGTAACTCATTTTCACTCTTAGCGATTAAGACTGTATCATCAGCATACCTTCAATTATTTATATTATGACCACCAATTGTTATTCCAGGCATGCCGCTTGTGGATCTTACTATAAATCTACTATAATCTCACTATAAATATTAAACAAATCTGGTGACAGCTCACAACCTTGTCTAACACCCTGTTTTATTTGTTGAAACATTCCCAATTGGTTTCCAGTTCTTATGGCCGCTGTTTGTTGCCAGTACATGTTCTTTATTATTCTTAGATCTTTACTGTCTACGTTTTTGCTTTCTAAAATTTTGATTATTTCTTGATGCTTTACTTTGTCAAATACTTTGGTATAATCTATGAAACATAGATATAGATCAGCCTCTATGGCTCTTCCTACTAAAGATCTTATGATATATAGGGCATTGTTCGTACCTTTACCTCCAACAAAACCACACTGTTCATCGCTAATTCCTGGACTAATTTTGTTTCGCACTCTTCGCATGATGATTATCCATATAGCAGTATTGAATAGATACAACTTTTCACAATATGTATTTCACATTTTGCTGTATGGGTTTAGATGTTTATAACATGCTTCATATTGATAACAACAGTCTCCCAATCCTCTTCTTATTCTTGTATCATATCTCCCATCACTTGATACGATTTATCCTAGCCAACGTTTCCTTCCTTTTAAATGAGTCAGAAATGTCACACAAAATATGGAGAAAGAAGTCCATAAACTCATTATAACGAAATTAATTATTTTTCCAATTAAAACCACATAGCAGATATTCTGAGTAACAGCGTTGCCGATATCTAGTTAATGTGTACTAATTCAGATAAATTATTTGCGCCAAATGTCAAAAATATTTCTACTTCAATTTGTAATCATAAATGAGCGACGATTAATAAAAACAGCGGGGAACTTGGAAATTGTAAAACTTTTATTTTCTGACACAAATTTCTGAAGCTTATAATTAAAATTCTTGCTTTTTCTTTCTTAAGAGTATAAAGCACTTCCTGCGCTTATAAATTAATTTAATAATCTTGTGAAGAATGAATAATTGTATCTTGATTTTTAACATCTGTGTTTTATTCTTAATCTCCGAGTAATATTATATTTTATTACAGATATTATTGAAGGTTTACTTCCAATCCAGTTAAAACTCGTTAAAATCATCTCCAAGACAGAAGACTAATTGAGATGTTTCCCTCTGCAATGAGCTACTACCAAAAACTATTTGCTCGAAGTCATAGGAAACATATTTATGATGACGATGGGAAGGGTGGTCTAGAGGTAAGACGTCACCCACTGGACAGGAAGGTCCCGAGTTCGATTCCACCAGTCAACTATATAGCAGAAACTGAAACCTTCAAAGTTGGTGCAAAACTGGCTATACAACACAAAAATACAATGCACAAGAAATTGGTGATACTGGCTGATGCACTGTCAGTCCTAACAGCTCTAAAAAACCCCAGGAAAGCTAGATGACTTGAGAACAACATAGACCAACTGTGCAATAACTTCCAGAGAGTGGTCATCCAGTGGATACCATCACACTGTAATATACATGGAAACGAACGCGCAGACAAATTAGCTAAAGAGGGAGGGAGATTACCACTAGAGAACCATCTAGTCAGCTATGATGAAGCCAAATCCATCATCAAAGGCCAGTATCATGAAAAATGGAAACAAGAACACCCAAAGTATAACGAGAAGGATGGATACCTCCAACTATCAAGGAGGGATCAAGTCATCATATTTCGCCTACGCACTGGCCACAACAGAATGAGAAACCACATGTTCTCCAAACTCAAATTAGGAACTACCAGCCAATGCCACTGTACATTGGATAACATGACAACAAAACATGTTCTACAGGATTGCCCCAGTACACAGACCTGAAAAGGGCAATGTGGTCTACACCCACCTCTCTGGAAGAGAAACTATATGGGACAACCGAATCACTTAAACAGACAGCTGCCTTCATGAGAGAGTCCGGAATCCTAGCTTGAATGAGCCATGATTGCAGATTACACCAGTGGGAATATTTTTTTGGCAATGTGGCCCAAACCCACCTCCCTGGAAGAGAAACTATACGGGGCAACCGAATCACTTAAACAGACAGCTGCCTTCATGAGAGAGTCCGGAATCCTAGTCTGAATGACGTCATGATCGCAGAAGATTCCACCAGTGGGAATATTCTTTCTTTACAAATAATGAACACGTGAATCCGCGGTTTCTTCGTTGCTTTACCCTCCCTTGGTCTCTGGGAAGTGAGATCCGATTCTAGCCTTCTCGGATAACGGTAAAAGCAGGAGTCCGGTGTGCACTTGCGCACGTTAAAAAACCATTCGCGGTTTAAAATCGAAAGGAGTGGGTAAAAAAATGCCGCTGCCATTATTTATTTCTGTTTGTAGCGAAGGGAACGAAGAGAATAGTAATTCTCAAATGAAGCACAATGGCTGGCTAAAGGAGCTTGACAATCACTCCATGGGAAGGGCTGTGTTAACAATACTCAGAAAAAAAATACACAAATCATCATCATTATCATCAAGTACCGGGCCTGCTGGCGTAGGTGGTCATGTCTCTCCACAACTTTCGATCTCGGCAGCTATTTATCATTTCTGTTGTTGACCTTCTGCCAAGCCATTCTCTTAAGCTGTCTGTTATTTTTTCTCTTTGCTTCCCTCTATCTTTTCGTCCCTCAATTTTTCCAGTTGTCACAATATATTCCAGTTGTTCTCTTCACATCACATGGCCAAAAAATGATGATTGTTTCTTCCTAATATTGGAAATTAGCTCTCTTTTTGCTTTGACCTATTTCAGAACATTTTCATTACTCTTCTTAACTGTCCATGGTACTCTCAATATTTTCCTGTAAAACCATATTTCTACAGGCTCCAGTGATTTTAAAACAAATAGTCAAGAGAAAAAAAAAACAAAGAACGACAGATGGTCCGAAACAGGATCAAACCCGTACTCATCGACACAGCGCTTTGCCGCGAGAACCAAACACTAAAGCACACGGCTACCTCAACTACCTTAAAAAAATAGCCATCATTGGTGATGTCTTTCACGCAGGTGTACTCATGACTATAGCATAGCGTTACGATTACAACTCGGAAATAAATTGTGTATCTGTACTTTTCAATTAAGGTCTACTTCGGAACAGGGAAGTCAAATTTCTTTTCTTTAACATATTTCGATTATTTTGTTTTGGATGTTTCATTACTAGTTTAGCTATGTAGGATTAGTTTTATTTACTTACATATCTGTGTGTGTGTTGTTTGTTTGTTCCTGCTGAAGGCCTATTGAGCCGAAACGTCGTTCAAATCTGTGTCGTCTACTAACCACGTAAAGCTTTTACCATATCATTTTTTATTTATTTTTTTTTTCAATTTCCCCCCTATTTCGGAACATCTATCTGTTGGTCTTTGTTTTTTTTTTTTCTGTTATTGATTATTTGTAATTTTTTTTCCCGTGTGCTGTAAATATACCTCTTCCACTGAAATGATTTGCTGGTCTATCGCCTCGGAAATTACTCCATAACAATATGCCTTCATTATTGTTTGTCTCCAGTATAAACCACTGGAAGCTTGTTCGTGTTGTTTCGTCCTGTGACTGTTTATCTACAACGCGAGCATTCACCCCTACCCTATCCGGGAGAAACTTGTCTTAATAGGAAAATTCAGATACGCAATTTATTCCCGAGTTGTGACCGTGACCCTATGCTACAGTCACGAGTACACCTGCGTCAAAGACACCACCATTGATGGATTTTTTTTTAGATAGCTGAGTTGCCCGTGTGCACTAGCGTTTGGTGGTTTCTTGTGGCAAGGCGCTGTCCTAAGGATTACGGGTTCGATTCTGCTTCATACCATCTATTGTTCTTCGTCTTTTTTTTCTATTATTAAATATATGTAATTTTTTTTCCTAGTGCTGTAAACATACATCTTCCCCTGGCGGTGATTCGCTGTTCTATGTCTTTCGAAATTCAACCCCCTCCCTTTTCCATAATAAATAAAAAAAAAAGTAAAAAAGTAAAGAGCCCCCATCACGGCAAGTGGCGTATAGGGAATATGGTGTTAGTGACCATATATTTTACAGACCTGTAATGTGGTCGGTATTATGCCCCTGCCGCTTTACTTTCCCATAAAAAAAAATCCGGTACCCATTAAAGGCTGGGTAAGCCCTGAAGCCGTCGGTTGGGATCGACCCCTACCTCTTTGTCCTTTGTAGTCCAGTTCACTAACCACTGAACTATCGAGGCTCCCCATAATAATATTCATTTATTAGTATTTGTCTTCAGCCTAAAATAGCTTGGCAGGTCGGTTCTGGCCCGCGGGCCGTATGTTACCCACCTCTGACCTAAGCTCCCATTTTCCATTACAATTTTGCACTAACGACATGTTTTTTTTTAAGTATATTAAGACTGCAACTGTCGAAGACTTATTACGCTCCTCATAAATCTGCTTCCTAAGTGGTTGACCATTTTACCTAATGATAAAACCAGGACCTCTTACCCGGCTGTCACTTGTGTAGCTTTCTCGATTACTTGGTCAAGACTTGAGAATCAGGTCCCTCGCCTGATCTCGGACCTCGCCAAGGGTCTCGGTATATATACACTCAAAATCCCGAGTTCTTCAGCGCGTGCAACGACCGCCTTAAGTGGTCATAAGCTTGATACAAATTGACACGGAGACTTAGTTTCGTAAGTGGTTCGTTCTCTCATGTCCCGGGACTTCTCGATAAGAGTGTTGTCCTCTTGGGGTCATAGATCAAGGTCGATGTGTGACGCTAGAAAATTCTCTAACTGAAACAGAAAAAAAAAAACAACTCTACTTTTGAGCAAGGAGTCAAAATGTTATGAAATGTACGAGTTTAGCGACATAAATTAAAGTGATCTCCTATAGTTGTAGAAAACAAGAGAAATAACGCGAGGGCAAAGTTCTTTGATTCCTAACCCTAACCCAAAAATAAGATAAAATGTGCTAGTTAAGAACATTGATGAACAAAGAGATAATTTTAAGTATTTTAAATATAATCACTATTGTTGTGTTGGTGCGCCAACTAAGGGGAGATCACTTTAATTTATGACACTAAACTCGTAAATTACCCAGATGTGAATTCTTTTTATAATTTACTATTTCTTAGTAGGGGCAGGAAAGCTGTGTGGTTTGCATAACAAAATATAACATGACGTCACCCACCCTGTAGGTTCCGATGTCTTTCCCTGGATCAGGGAGGACAGAATAGAGCCATTTAAAATCAAGAACGCGTGTCGTAAGAGTTTCATCATTTTGTTTGCGTTCGTCTGATGACTGAAGGATCAAACATCTTCGTCGTCCGCCCTTAAAAGGGCGTTAAGTGGGCGTGTCTGCGTCGTGTTGTGGTTTGCAGTAAAAACGTGATATTTGCGCCTTTCGGCCCAACGCATTCGACTTCACTATGACATCTTTGAGTACCGGGTTGTCTTTCCTCCTCGATCTCTACTCGCTTGGCCAGACTAGATAGGTTAGTCTGTATCTGGTGGTACCGCGGAAAGGTAGAGCAGGGTCATGATGGTTTTGGGTCACCGATCTTGGCGCAAGTCATCAGCTGTATCAAGTTATCAGCTGTGTCAAGGCATCAGCTGTGTCAAGTCATCAGCTGTGTCAATTTATCAGCTGTGTCAATTCATTAGCTGTGTCAAGTCATCAAACTGTGTCAAGTCATCAGCTGTGTCATGTCATCAGCTGTGTCAAGTCATCAAACTGTGTCAAGTCATCAGCTGTGTCAAGTCATCAAACTGTGTCAAGTCATCAAAATGTGTCAAGTCATCAGCTGTATCAAGTCATCAAACTGTGTCAATTCATCAGCTGTGTCAAGTCATCAAACTGTGTCAATTCATCAGATGTGTCAAGTCATCAGCTGTGTCAAGTCATCAGCTGTGTCAAGTCATCAAGCTGTGTCAAGTCATCAAGCTGTATCAAGCCATCAGCTGTATCAAGTTATCAGCTGTATCAAGCGATCAGCTGTATCAAGCCATCAGCTGTATCAAGTTATCAGCTGTATCAAGCCATCAGCTGTATCAAGCGATCAGCTGTATCAAGCCATCAACTGTATCAAGCCATCAGCTGTGTCAAGTCATCAAGCTGATAACTTCCAGCTCTGCTGCTGTGAGACATATTTGCTTCTATCGTAAGAGGTGATTAAGGAAATGTTCTTGTCGATGCAACGACGTTTGTGCATGCGAGTTGAAGCTGTCTTCAGTGCTTTCGCTGGAGCATTACGTGCATCCTTCATACAGGGGAGCTTACTGTGGAGCGGATCTAAGCACTATTGAGTTGTCCGTTGTGCAATGAAGATGATGTTTCAACTAAACTAAACTAAGCCAAACATGAAGCCACGAACGTTGAGTGGTCAGTGCTCTCGCTATTGATGAGAAGTGTCTGAGTTCAGTCCCCAAAAGTAGCGAACATTTACTGACTGACACAACTCCGTAGTTCATCTAGTATAGGAAAAGAAGTAGCAGTATTTTTTTATGGTGAGAAATATAACAGCCTGGCGTAATGCTGACCTCATCACTCATATAATTAGCTGTGCTGGCTTTTTTAAACAATATAGCCAGAAAACGCCATATTCTCCATATGCCTTAAGACATGGATGGAATATATGCCGTTGCGGGTACTTTTTTTAAGTTTCAGATTATGAATAATCATTATTCATAAATTTGTTGTCGTTATTCTTTTTCCTCATCAGAGTGGACAAACACGATATGACGACAGAACTAGCCTCTAGATTGAGGCGTAACAGAATACTGGAAACACAATTCTAGATAAATGTTTGAAAGGTTAACAAACAAACAATAAAACATCTGCGCAATTTAAATGCAGTTTCAAAATATAAGAGTCAGAAGCGCTAAATACATTGTACACAACTATTAATAGACGCTACAAAAATAGCATACGTCATCGGATTGACGGGTAACATGGTACAAGCGACCACAACTTTGGTAGAGATTTAAAAGACACACACAAAAAAAACATGGGATTTAATAAACACTCTACGTATTTTAATCGTAAGATCATATATGAGAGTCATAAACAGATAAGCATAACAGATATAATTAACAGCAACAGCTCAACACACTATAAACGTTTTGAAAAACATACAAACAGACAGTGAGTGCATCCTCAAGAAAGAAAGACAGAATACAATAATCGCTCGTAAACATAGTAGCAGTTGAGGTCAGACAGAATCAAATTGGCAAACTGTCTCTCCCCTCGACGCTGGAAAGCAGATTTTTTTTTAAAAAGCGTGGAGGGGGTTGGGGTAAGAGTGTGAGATAGAGAGAGAGAGAAAGAGAGAGAGAGAGAGAGAGAGAGAGAGAGAGAGAGAGAGAGAGAGGGGGAGAGGGAGAGAGAAGAAATTGTATAAATAGAAATAAATGTTTGGAAAATGTTTCCACATTTTGTTCAGGTTTTTAAAATTTGCTGCTGCTTTTACTATTCTGGTTCTCATCTCTTTTATCGTCTCACCTTCTTGATAAATATCCCCACCGAGATATATATATATCTTCTACCTTGGTAGTAAAAAATAATAAAAACACGAAAAACACAGTAAGCGAGAGAGAGAGAGAGAGAGAGAGCGAGCTATATAAGAGGGAGAGAGAGAGAAAGAGAGGTTAATTCTTTCTACCCGTATCCGAGACATAAACATCACAGGATGGTCAAGTTTATAGAGATCGAGAAGGGAAGACACATCCGACACAAAAACACCGTGCCATAGTCGGAGTTATCAGATGGAGAAGTCTATATACAACTAACTGATGTCAACGATGACACAGAGCAACAATGGCAACGTTTAAAGCGGTTATAGTCAACTTAAAGTTGACCGAGATCCGGATTATAGCCATGTCAAGGACCAGAGGACCAAGTAATCGTCAAAAATTACATTATGTGGTTTAGTTATAATATTAGTAATACTGATATGGGACTACAAGAAATGATAGACATAATAGTAAAAGAAAGTAACATAAAGGGTCTCCGTCTAAGTAGTAAGAAAACATAAGTAATGCTCATATCGAAGAAGCAATCATCACCATCATGCAGCATAAAAATAAACAGAACAAATCTGAAACAAGTGCAACGCGTCAAATACTTTGGCACAAAAATATCAGAAGAAAGATGCAACACAGAAGTAAAAAGCAGAATAGTTCAGGCCAAAATAGCATTTCAGAAAATGAAAAAATAGTTTATGCTACAAATCTATGTCAATAGAAGTGAGAAAGAGAGTTCATCGGTGCTATATAGAACCTACTAAACAGTCTACTAAAAGTAATATTGAAAGGGAAAATACAAGGTAAAAGAGGCAGAGGCAGACCAAGACTAACATGGACGAGTAACATCAAAAGATGGACAAGTCAATCTATGACAGCCTGCACAATCAAAGCAAGAAACAGAGTAGAATTGCGATCCATGGTAGCCAACCTTCATTGCGGAAAAGGCACTCGATGATGATGATGATGATGATGATGATGATATAGAACCAATTCTGACCTATGGAAGCGAATCATGTACAGTAGACAAACAAATGAAAAGACGATTCGAGGCCCCAAAGATGGAATTTCTCAGAAGAACGTTGAAATTTCCCTGGACAGCTAAAAAGACCAATGAGGAAATTCTCAAAGAGGCCAACACAAAAAGGGAACTCCTAAAAAACATCAGAAAGAAACAATCAACATTTTTCGGGCACATCATGAGAAGAGGAAAGTTAGAATACTTGGTAACAGCTGGCAAAATAGAAAGAAAGAAAGATCGCGGACGATAAAATGAGAAAATACTGGATAGTTTGGTATCATGGCATGGAAAACAGTCAACAACAGAACTGATACGATGCACTGCGGATAGAGAATTGTAGAAGGGCATGATCGCCTACGGCAACCGATATGGCACATGATGGTATCAATTCGCACTGACAGAAAAGTAACTTTTACAGCGCCATTTATAAACAGAGCTTCTGATTATTGTAAGCATCAATAGTTATTTGTGTGTGTGTGTGTGCGTGTGTGTGTTAATTAACTGGAATTTTTTTTTAAATTTGGTTATTTGGTTATGGAAGGCCCCGGTTATACTGCAAACGAATAAAATCCATAATTGCTCAACCGGCCGTGCCAGTGAAATCATCTGAATTACTATCTCGTCTCCCAAACAAAGATAGGAGGCTGTAGTCCCAATCATAGCAGTCTCAGCACATGCCAAAAGCCATAAGGCGAAACCGCACAGAAAGTGAACACAGGCAACACTCACCTTCTTGATCTATATCACCACCAAGATATATATATCTTCCACCTTGGTAGTAAAATATATATATTGTATATATATCTTGCCCTTTCGAGCCGAAGACGGCACATAGGGCAGAACCACAATCTCAAATACAGAAACCTTGCGTGCCAAAGTGGCACATATTGCAGAGATCACTGCTCTAAAATATATGGCGCTGCTTCCATAACAATACTTTTTACAATGACAGCTTGTCAAGCCATCGGTCATCCTCCTTATTCGCCTCTCACGACATGCCTGGAAGGTCGCAGACTCACTATTTTTACTTCCCTCATAATGAGGCCCCGATAACACACAGGAATATATATATATCGGTGGTGATATAGATCAAGAAGGTGAGTTTTTGTAATTTATAGATATTTAATATAGTAATTTCTACGAACTTGGCTTCACGGGCCAAGAAAAACAGACCGGCGGGCCGGACATGGCCCGCGGGCCGCCTTTTGACCACCACCGGTTTAGAGCAAATCAATGAAGAAAAGGAATAAAGTCGTTAAAAGAGATAACAGAAAAAGAAGAAAAAGAGGAAGAAATGAAAAAAAGAAGGAAAGAAGCAATTTGAAAAATTGTGGGCAGGGTCGCGTTTAAAGCCTGGGCTAAATAAGATAAAGATTAGGGTCTCAGAATCAGGGAGCCTCAAATTTGTTTATATCAACTGTGGTGGAGACCTTCCGGTATTCATTTTTGCTTAACAGGGCTTTTCACAGTGTTATTTTGTTTAACAGGGGGCTTTTCACAGTGTTATTTTGTTTTTAACGGGGGGGGGGGCGCTTTTCACAGTGTTATTTTGTTTTTAACGGGGGGGGGGGGGGTTCACAGTGTTATTTTGTTTTGAACGGGGGGCTTTTCACAGTGTTATTTTGTTTTTAACGGGGGGGGGGGCTTTTCACAGTGTTATTTTGTTTTTAACGGGGGGGGGGGGGGGGCTTTTCACAGTGTTATTTTGTTTTTAACGGGCGGGGGGGGGGCTTTTCACAGTGTTATTTTGTTTTTAACGGGGGGCTTTTCACAGTGTTATTTTGTTTTTAACGGGGGGGGGGGCTTTTCACAGTGTCATTTTGTTTTTAACGGGGGGGGGAGGGTTTCACAGTGTTATTTTGTTTTTAACGGGGGGCTTTTCACCGTGTTATTTTGTTTTTAACGGGGGCTTTTCACAGTGTTATTTTGTTTTTAACGAGGGGGGGGGCTTTTCACAGTGTTATTTTGTTTTTAACGGGGAGGGGGCTTTTCACAGTGTTATTTTGTTTTTAACGGGATGGGGGCTTTTCACAGTGTTATTTTGTTTTAACGTTGGGCTTTTCACAGTGTTATTTTGTTTTTAACGGGGAGGTTTTTTACAGTGTTATTTTGTTTTTAACGGGGGGGGCTTTTCACAGTGTTATTTTGTTTTTAACGGGGGGGGGGGGCTTTTCACAGTGTTATTTTATTTTGAACGGGGGCTTTTCACAGTGTTATTTTGTTTTTAACGGGGAGGTTTTTCACAGTGTTATTTTGTTTTTAACGGGGGGGGGGCTTTTCACAGTGTTATTTTGTTTTTAACAGGGGAGGGGGCTTTTCACAGTGTTATTTTGTTTTAACGGGGGGGGGGGCTTTTCACAGTGTTATTTTGTTTTTAACGTTGGGCTTTTCACAGTGTTGTTTTGTTTTTAACGGGGGGGGGGGGCTTTTCACAGTGTTATTTTGTTTTTAACGGGGGGGGGCGCTTTTCACAGTGTTATTTTGTTTTTAACGGGGGCTTTTCACAGTGTTTTTTTTTGTTTTTACCGGGGGCTTTTCACAGTGTTATTTTGTTTTTAACGGGGGGCTTTTCACAGTGTTATTTTGTTTTTAACGGGGGGCTTTTCACAGTGTTTTTTTTTGTTTTTACCGGGGGCTTTTCACAGTGTTATTTTGTTTTAACGGGAGGCTTTTCACAGTGTTATTTTGTTTTTAACGGGGGGGGGGGGCTTTTCACAGTGTTATTTTGTTTTTAACGGGGGGGGGGCTTTTCACAGTGTTATTTTGTTTTTAACGGGGGGCTTTTCACGGTGTTATTTTGTTTTTAACGGGGGCTTTTCAAAGTTTCATCTTGTATAACAGTGGACTTTTTAAGTTTTCATTTTGTTGAACAGGGGGGCTTTCCAAACTTTTATTTTGTTTAACGGGGGGCTTTTCAAAGTTTCATTTTGTTGAACAGGGGGCTTTCAAAGTTTTATTTTGTTTAACGGGGGGCTTTTCAAAGTTTCATTTTGTTGAGCAGGGGGCTTTTCAAAGTTTCATTTTGTTGAACAGGGTGCTTTTCAAAGTTTTATTTATTTAACAATTTAGGGTCTCACCAGGTCTAAATCAGGCCCGGTTTTGAGGTGTTCTCCCCAACAGTAATACAAATGTTAACATAAACATGATGAAAGAAAGAAGAAAGAAAGAAAGAAAGAAAGAAAGAAAGAAAGAAAGAAAGAAAGAAAAGAAAGAAAGAAAGAAAGAAAGAAAGAAAGAAAGAAAGAAAGAAAGAAAGAAAGAAAGAAAGACGAATAAAACAAGTAAAATGTAAACAATGGAAAGAGTAATAATCATCATCATCATCATCAAGTATCATGTCTGTTGGGGGAGGTGATCATGTCTCTCCACAACTCTCGATCTCGGCAGTTATTTATCATTTCTGTTGTTGCCCTTCTGCCAAGCCATTCTCTTAAAAGTAATACGAATAATAACATATTCAAACAAGAAAGAAAGAAAGAATGAATTAATGAAGGAATAAATGAATGAATGAATGAATGAATGAAAGAGAAAGAGAGAGAGAGAAAGAAAAAAAAAAAGAAAGAAAGAAAGAAAGAAAGAAAAAACAGAAAAGAAAAGAACGAAAGAAAGAAAGAAGATGAATGGAAAAACGAAAAGAGGAAGAATGAAGCAGAAAAAGAACACGAAGAGGAGTAAGCAGAAGAAAGGTTAAATATTTACGAAATATGTTAAAAAGTTACAAATCTGGTCAATATTTATGTATTTATTTGATTATATAACAGAAGCGTAAATACTCTACATAAATGTAATCAGTGTTTACAGCAATACTGATCTTATGTTTCCTCATATTAACGTAGCAAGAGAAACAGATCATAAATCATTAACTGTGTGGAATATACCCTGGAACTTTCCTCTGTCAAATTCAATGTTTGTGACCTAAAAAAGAAATAAATAAAGTACACGACCGGGTAGTCAACGGTGTGACTTCAGAAAGGTAATCACGGCTGTTTGTTCACATGTGAAAGTGGCGTTTTTGTTATAACCTTGGAAACTATGTAGTATTTATCGGTGAAGATAGGTCTTGAACTTAACAAGCTCAGAGGGGATTAACATTTGTTCTCTTAGAAGACGATCAGACACTAATACACGAAAAAATAGAAGACCTACATAACGAGCGTTCTCTTATAAGACGATCAGACACTAATACAAGGGAAAATAGAAGACCTACATAACGAGCGTTCTCTTATAAGACGATCAGACACTAATACAAGGGAAAATAGAAGACCTACATAACGAGCGTTCTCTTAGAAAACGATCAGGCACTAATACACGAAAAAATAGAAGACCTACATAACGAGCGTTCTCTTAGAAGACGATCAGACACTAATACAAGGGAAAATAGAAGACCTACATAACGAGCGTTCTCTTAGAAGACGATCAGACACTAATACAAGGGAAAATAGAAGACCTACATAATGAGCGTTCTCTTAGAAGACGATCAGACACTAATACAAGGGAAAATAGAAGACCTACATAACGAGCGTTCTCTTAGAAGACGATCAGACACTAATACAAGGGAAAATAGAAGACCTACATAACGAGCGTTCTCTTAGAAAACGATCAGGCACTAATACACGAAAAAATAGAAGACCTACATAACGAGCGTTCTTAGAAGACGATCAGGCACTAATGCAAGGGAAAATAGAAGACCTACATAACGAGCGTTCTCTTAGAAGACGATCAGGCACTAATACACGAAAAAATAGAAGACCTACATAACGAGCGTTCTCTTAGAAAACGATCAGGCACTAATGCAAGGGAAAATAGAAGACCTACATAACGAGCGTTCTCTTAGAAGACGATCAGACACTAATACAAGGGAAAATAGAAGACCTACATAACGAGCGTTCTCTTAGAAGACGATCAGGCACTAATGCAAGGGAAAATAGAAGACCTACATAACGAGCGTTCTCTTAGAAAACGATCAGGCACTAATGCAATGGAAAATAGAAGACCTACATAACGAGCGTTCTCTTAGAAGACGATCAGGCACTAATGCAAGGGAAAATAGAAGACCTACATAACGAGCGTTCTCTTAGAAAACGATCAGGCACTAATACAAGGGAAAATAGAAGACCTACATAACGAGCGTTCTCTTAGAAAACGATCAGGCACTAATACAAGGGAAAATAGAAGACCTACATAACGAGCGTTCTCTTAGAAGACGATCAGACACTAATACAAGGGAAAATAGAAGACCTACATAACGAGCGTTCTCTTAGAAGACGATCAGACACTAATACAAGGGAAAATATAAGACCTACAAGAACATTTAAGAAGACTTAACGACAAAGGGACTCAATTCAACATTAAAAATCAAAATCAATAAAATAGAAGTCATGAATATCGCAAGAGAGAAACATCAACATAACGATGGACAGCATATAACTAACACAGATATATATATATCCCCATCTATATATGTATATATATGTCCCCATCTATTTATATATCTATGTATATATATATATATATATCCCCATCTATATATGTATATATATGTCCCCATCTATATATGTATATAGCATCTATATATGTATATATATATGTATGTAATTCTAGTTCGAATTTATTTTGTTTTAGATACTTCATTATAAGTTATATATGTAGGGATAATTTCATTTACTTACATATCTGTGTGTGTGATGTTTATTGTTCTTGATGAAAGCTTATTGAGCCGAATTGTCGTTCAAAATTGCGTCGTCCATTGATTACCTAAAGCTTTAACCTAACCGTTTTTATTCCCATTGCTCCTTTAAGATCTAGCTCAGTGGTTAGTGAACTGGACGTCAAAGGACAAGGGGTAGGGTTCGATCCCAACCGACGGCTTCCGGGTTCACTCAGGCTTAAATGGGTACCGGATTTTTTCTGAGAAAGTAAAGCGGCACGGGCGTAATACGACCACATTACCCCAAAAATCGTGTGCCGAATGTCTGTAAATTGTATGGTCACTAACACCATATTCCCTATACGCCGCCACTTGGCGTGACGGGGGTACTTATATTTTTACTTTTTTTTTCCCCTTTAATATCAGCGTTACTGCAGCTTCGCATTTCTGTGTAATTCTTTACCTTGACCCCTTACTAGAAGTCTCAAGAAGGAAATTAAGTTCCGGGTTATTATCCCGCCATATGGGGTGGGAAGTTTTCAATTTGAACTCGTGTTTTCCAAGTGGCCCTATACTCTACTGATTTCCGGTAGTGTGATTCAATATGTAACCTTCTCGTGTTCCGTTTGCACTTGCCCACGTTAAAGAACTCTTCGTACTTAAAAGTCGAAAAGAGTAGGACAAAATGGCTGCTGCGCGGGTACATTTTTAAGCAAATCTGCTCATGCAGAAGACGGATGTATCGGGTCGAAAGATGCAGATAATGTGGCTTTGCCAAAACCTAGTGACACAAGAAATCAACTCCACTGAATCGGTGGATACGAATAAAACAAGTGAAAATACAAACGCTTGACAGTTACGACATTCCATATGATCATGCACTCGGTTGGATCAAATAAATGTAAAATAGACATAAAACGTTATGGAGAAAACTAATATAAAGACAAGACAAGCTACGACGTTTCGGCAAAAGCCTTCATCAGGAATAACAAAAAAACTATTCCAAAAAAAATTCAAGCCAGAAATACATTGATCTTTAAAAAAAAATGGCGGAAAGAGACAGTGGCCAAGTTGTACGTAGTGGGTTATTATTATAAGATTAATATACAATATGGCATGTTGGATTTCATTGAACCAAAAGGAGCCAAACAGAGAAACATTAGAAAGTGTGTCTCATAATGAAGGTGAAAACGAGAAGAATCGGGTGTTCAGACATGTGTTTTTTTGGCTTGAATTTCTTTGATTAATTGGAACAGTTTGTTTATTATACCTGATGAAAGCATTGATGTAACGTCGTAGTTATTTTGTTATCGTATTAGTTTATCTGCTCAATACCGTTTTATGTTATTGTACATGATCCCTGAAGCTCTTACTCGCGGCACCTCATACTATTATCATATTATGTATATTTAATATATACCTTGTCAGGGTGCGTAATTTTACCTGCTACTGTATGCAGTAGACAGTACAACCTGGGGCTAGCTTACTGCCTTGCATGTATGCTCGGGACAGTAAACGGCTAAGGGAGGGAACCCTAAAGTAAAACAACCCCATTTACTTGTGGGTGAGACTTTTTAGTCAAAGGCTAACGGAATCAACCGTAAATAAACCGACGAAAGACAACAGAAACTCACCGTCGTAAATTCTTTGTCTAATCATGGGTCAAATGAGAAAGATACTATGCAATCCATTTTTGACAATAGGAACAAGAAAAAGAGTTCTTAGATGTTATGTAGAGCCAGTATTAACATATGGATGTGAATCATGGACAATGGGACAACATACAAGAACATCACTGGAAGGTGCAAAAATGTGGTTTTACAGAAGATGTTGCGAATACCATGGATAGCTAAGAAGAGTTATGAAAACGTTCTGAAGGAGGCAAAGCAAAAAGAGAGCTAATTTCCAATATTATGAAGAAACATTCATAACGTTTTGTTCATGTAATGAGAAGGGAACAGCTGGAATATATTGTGACAACTGGGAAAATTAAGGGCTAAGAGATAGAGGGACGCCAAGAGAAAATGTACCAGACAGCTTAAGAGAATGGCTTGGCAGAAGATCATCCAACAGAAATAATAATTTTTAAAAAAACTGTCGAGATCAAAAGTTGTGGAGAGGCAAGATCACCTACGCCAGCAAGCATGGTACTTTGATGATGATGATGATATTTAATATATGTTCTTATCTCGGATATAAACCTTGTCAATAACATTTCAGGACTCTGCGTAAACAGAGTTTTAGGAACCATTATAATTTGTCATGTACGCTGTGTACTTTAAACAATTAACCACCTTTGGTTTTACATTTGGTGGTTTGTCATGTACGCTGTGTACTTTAAACAATTAACCACCTTTGGTTTTACATTGGTGGTTTGTCATGTACGCTGTGTACTTTAAACAATTAACCACCTTTGGTTTTACATTTGGTCGTTTCAAGCTTACTATGTGGGTAATTATGCATTTGTAACTTAATGTAGCTCCTGAAAGAAGACCTGCAGGGAGATATCAACATGACGTAGCATGTTGTGCAATCACTGCTGCGCCGGAATTATTATTATAATAATAAATTGTATCTGGTACCGTTGGAAATGTTGACCTCTGACCTGACCCATATGGCAATTAGCGTCTCTATTGCTAAACATGTCTGTTCTAAACCGAACAGTGGAATCTTGTGAATCGGAGAATTAGCGTAGGTCCAAACACACGTGACCAGGACCTCAGCTGATGTGCGTGACGACTTAAGGCCGCGTGACCTGGCGATAATGTTCGAGTGTCTTCAAGTACACGCAGTAGTTTGGATGGGTGTCCTCATTTTAGGGCTGATTTTGGGGTTCCCATAATGGGTTCAAACGCTCCCTGTAATGTTCTTATTTTTTCCCTTTTTTACCGTTCAGGGGGCGCCCGAAACTCAGATATATCGACGTGTGTAAACGTGGCATTCTTCTTCCTCTTTTCCTCCTCATTTTTCTTTCAGCGTCGAGGGGAGATATAATCTATGGTCTTTTGCTTTTCTGTTCGCCTCTGCTGCTGTTATGTTTCCTTGTGTTTCTAATATTCTCTCGATCCAACTTTTTTCGGTGGTCGGGTCCTTGGGTCTGGTATTCTGGCAATGTTTAATGCAGGATCGTTGTGTTGTGTTTTGATCTTTCTGCCTGATCACGTGGCTAAACCATTTTATCTGTTGTTCCTTAAATAATTTATGTAGTTATTTATTAACATAACTAAAATAACATTTCTAGGGGCGCTGAAAAATCCATAGTCAACTATGACTGACGGAGGCTATTACTACTACTACTACTACTACTACTACTACTACTACTACTACTACTAGTTATTTATTACTAGCTTTTTTCCTCAGTTCTTCATTTCTGATCTTATCTCTTAGGCTATTTACTGTCATTCGTCTAAAACATTTCGTCTCAATAGAGATTATTTTCTGATTGTTCTAGCATCTAGTGTCCATGACTGGCATTGGTAGCACAAGGTTGGAATGGAGATTGTAGAGTTCCCGTTTTGCCTCTACAGTTATTAAGTAAACGTGACATGAAGACTGAATGTAAACCCTGCAGCCTTGGAAGAAATAACTACAGACCGCTTGGAGACACACTCTAAAGCTTCAAACTCAAGCAAGAAACAGACAGATTTATATAATAAGAGAACACACGACAAAAGAAAAGAAAAATAAATAACATCTGCAAGTTAAAAAAAGAAAGTTTTCTCCCGCCATGTGGCGTAAAAGGAATACGGTTTTAATGACCATAATTTGTATAGACCTTCAGCACAAGATTTTTTGAGGTAATGGTTGTGGTTATGGCAAGTAGAAGGCCTGTATCACTGCAAACAAATTAAAATCCACAATTGCTCAAACCGTCCGTGCCAGTGGAAGCATCGAAATTAACATTTTATCTCATTAAAGGATCCGAACAAAGAAAGGCAGTTGCAGTCTCTATCTTAGGAAACACAGCATACGTCAAAAGACATAAGGCGTATCAGCACCGAAAGTGAACGCAGCTGAACTGTCCTTCGTCATACGATATCATCATTCATCGTAAGCAATCGGAATATTGAAACGCCATCCGAATGAAAAGCACAGCTCACGGTGTGCACAGAGCACTAAACTCAGTAGCTCCGGCAGCAAGCTGGACTCGGAATACGAGGAAACTGCAACAAGGAACACTTTTCAGACTGAGCCCCATTTCTTCTTGCCGCCTATCCGCCATATTGACCAATTTCCTTCGGATAATGTGGTCGGTATTACTCCCGTGCTGTTTTACTTTTCCATAAAAATATCCGGTACCCATTTAAGGCTGGATGAAAGTGGAAACCGTTGATCGAACTCGACCTCTTGTCCTTAGTAGTCCAGTTCTTTTCTAACTGCTGAGCTATTGCTGCTCTCAACATTTCCTAGGTGTGCTGTAAAATCCATAGGCAATCTTTAGCCAACGGAGGTTGCTATTATCTTCTAACTGCTGAGCTATCGCTGCTCTCAACATTTCCTAGGTGTGCTGTAAAATCCATAGGTAATCTTTAGCCAACGGAGGTTGCTATTATCTTCTAACTGCTGAGCTATCGCTGCTCTCAACATTTCCTAGGTGTGCTGTAAAATCCATAGACAATCTTTAGCCAACGGAGGTTGCTATTATCTTCTAACTGCTGAGCTATCGCTGCTCTCAACATTTCCTAGGTGTGCTGTAAAATCCATAGGCAATCTTTAGCCAACGGAGGTTGCTATTATCTTCTAACTGCTGAGCTATCGCTGCTCTCAACATTTCCTAGGTGTGCTGTAAAATCCATAGGCAATCTTTAGCCAACGGAGGTTGCTATTATCTTCTAACTGCTGAGCTATCGCTGCTCTCAACATTTCCTAGGTGTGCTGTAAAATCCATAGGCAATCTTTAGCCAACGGAGGTTGCTATTATCTTCTAACTGCTGAGCTATCGCTGCTCTCAACATTTCCTAGGTGTGCTGTAAAATCCATAGGCAATCTTAGCCAACGGAGGTTGCTATTATCTTCTAACTGCTGAGCTATTGCTGCTCTCAACATTTCCAAGGTGTGCTGTAAAATCCATAGGCAATCTTTAGCCAACGGAGGTTGCTATTATCTTCTAACTGCTGAGCTATCGCTGCTCTCAACATTTCCTAGGTGTGCTGTAAAATCCATAGGCAATCTTTAGCCAACGGAGGTTGCTATTATCTTCTAACTGCTGAGCTATCGCTGCTCTCAACATTTCCTAGGGGTGCTGTAAAATCCATAGGCAATCTCTTAGCCAACGGAGGTTGCTATTATCTTCTAACTGCTGAGCTATCGCTGCTCTCAACATTTCCTAGGTGTGCTGTAAAATCCATAGGCAATCTTTAGCCAACGGAGGTTGCTATTATCTTCTAACTGCTGAGCTATTGCTGCTCTCAACATTTCCAAGGTGTGCTGTAAAATCCATAGGCAATCTTTAGCCAACGGAGGTTGCTATTATCTTCTAACTGCTGAGCTATCGCTGCTCTCAACATTTCCTAGGTGTGCTGTAAAATCCATAGGCAATCTTTAGCCAACGGAGGTTGCTATTATCTTCTAACTGCTGAGCTATCGCTGCTCTCAACATTTCCTAGGTGTGCTGTAAAATCCATAGGCAATCTTTAGCCAACGGAGGTTGCTATTATCTTCTAACTGCTGAGCTATCGCTGCTCTCAACATTTCCTAGGGGTGCTGTAAAATCCATAGGCAATCTTTAGCCAACGGAGGTTGCTATTATCTTCTAACTGCTGAGCTATCGCTGCTCTCAACATTTCCTAGGTGTGCTGTAAAATCCATAGGCAATCTTTAGCCAACGGAGGTTGCTATTATCTTCTAACTGCTGAGCTATTGCTGCTCTCAACATTTCCAAGGTGTGCTGTAAAATCCATAGGCAATCTTTAGCCAACGGAGGTTGCTATTATCTTCTAACTGCTGAGCTATCGCTGCTCTCAACATTTCCTAGGGGTGCTGTAAAATCCATAGGCAATCTTTAGCCAACGGAGGTTGCTATTATCTTCTAACTGCTGAGCTATCGCTGCTCTCAACATTTCCTAGGTGTGCTGTAAAATCCATAGGCAATCTTTAGCCAACGGAGGTTGCTATTATCTTCTAACTGCTGAGCTATCGCTGCTCTCAACATTTCATAGGTGTGCTGTAAAATCCATAGGCAATCTTTAGCCAACGGAGGTTGCTATTATCTTCTAACTGCTGAGCTATCGCTGCTCTCAACATTTCCTAGGTGTGCTGTAAAATCCATAGGCAATCTTTAGCCAACGGAGGTTGCTATTATCTTCTAACTGCTGAGCTATTGCTGCTCTCAACATTTCCTAGGTGTGCTGTAAAATCCATAGGCAATCTTTAGCCAACGGAGGTTGCTATTATCTTCTAACTGCTGAGCTATCGCGCTGCTCTCAACATTTCCTAGGTGTGCTGTAAAATCCATAGGCAATCTTTAGCCAACGGAGGTTGCTATTATCTTCTAACTGCTGAGCTATTGCTGCTCTCAACATTTCCTAGGTGTGCTGTAAAATCCATAGGCAATCTTTAGCCAACGGAGGTTGCTATTATCTTCTAACTGCTGAGCTATTGCTGCTCTCAACATTTCCTAGGTGTGCTGTAAAATCCATAGGCAATCTTTAGCCAACGGAGGTTGCTATTATCTTCTAACTGCTGAGCTATCGCTGCTCTCAACATTTCCTAGGTGTGCTGTAAAATCCATAGGCAATCTTTAGCCAACGGAGGTGCTATTATCTTCTAACTGCTGAGCTATTGCTGCTCTCAACATTTCCTAGGTGTGCTGTAAAATCCATAGGCAATCTTTAGCCAACGGAGGTTGCTATATCTTCTAACTGCTGAGCTATTGCTGCTCTCAACATTCCTAGGTGTGCTGTAAAATCCATAGGCAATCTTTAGCCAACGGAGGTTGCTATTATCTTCTAACTGCTGAGCTATTGCTGCTCTCAACATTTCCTAGGTGTGCTGTAAAATCCATAGGCAATCTTTAGCCAACGGAGGTTGCTATTATCTTCTAACTGCTGAGCTATTGCTGCTCTCAACATTTCCTAGGTGTGCTGTAAAATCCATAGGCAATCTTTAGCCAACGGAGGTTGCTATTATCTTCTAACTGCTGAGCTATTGCTGCTCTCAACATTTCCTAGGTGTGCTGTAGAATCCATAGGCAATCTTTAGCCAACGGAGGTTGCTATTATCTTCTAACTGCTGAGCTATCGCTGCTCTCAACATTTCCTAGGTGTGCTGTAAAATCCATAGGCAATCTTTAGCCAACGGAGGTTGCTATTATCTTCTAACTGCTGAGCTATCGCTGCTCTCAACATTTCATAGGTGTGCTGTAAAATCCATAGGCAATCTTTAGCCAACGGAGGTTGCTATTATCTTCTAACTGCTGAGCTATCGCTGCTCTCAACATTTCCTAGGTGTGCTGTAAAATCCATAGGCAATCTTTAGCCAACGGAGGTTGCTATTATCTTCTAACTGCTGAGCTATTGCTGCTCTCAAACATTTCCTAGGTGTGCTGTAAAATCCATAGGCAATCTTTAGCCAACGGAGGTTGCTATTATCTTCTAACTGCTGAGCTATCGCTGCTCTCAAAATTTCCTAGGTGTGCTGTAAAATCCATAGGCAATCTTTAGCCAACGGAGGTTGCTATTATCTTCTAACTGCTGAGCTATTGCTGCTCTCAACATTTCCTAGGTGTGCTGTAAAATCCATAGGCAATCTTTAGCCAACGGAGGTTGCTATTATCTTCTAACTGCTGAGCTATTGCTGCTCTCAACATTTCCTAGGTGTGCTGTAAAATCCATAGGCAATCTTTAGCCAACGGAGGTTGCTATTATCTTCTAACTGCTGAGCTATCGCTGCTCTCAACATTTCCTAGGTGTGCTGTAAAATCCATAGGCAATCTTTAGCCAACGGAGGTTGCTATTATCTTCTAACTGCTGAGCTATTGCTGCTCTCAACATTTCCTAGGTGTGCTGTAAAATCCATAGGCAATCTTTAGCCAACGGAGGTTGCTATTATCTTCTAACTGCTGAGCTATTGCTGCTCTCAACATTTCCTAGGTGTGCTGTAAAATCCATAGGCAATCTTTAGCCAACGGAGGTTGCTATTATCTTCTAACTGCTGAGCTATTGCTGCTCTCAACATTTCCTAGGTGTGCTGTAAAATCCATAGGCAATCTTTAGCCAACGGAGGTTGCTATTATCTTCTAACTGCTGAGCTATCGCTGCTCTCAACATTTCCTAGGTGTGCTGTAAAATCCATAGGCAATCTTTAGCCAACGGAGGTTGCTATTATCTTCTAACTGCTGAGCTATTGCTGCTCTCAACATTTCCTAGGTGTGCTGTAAAATCCATAGGCAATCTTTAGCCAACGGAGGTTGCTATTATCTTCTAACTGCTGAGCTATTGCTGCTCTCAACATTCCTAGGTGTGCTGTAAAATCCATAGGCAATCTTTAGCCAACGGAGGTTGCTATTATCTTCTAACTGCTGAGCTATTGCTGCTCTCAACATTTCCTAGGTGTGCTGTAAAATCCATAGGCAATCTTTAGCCAACGGAGGTTGCTATTATCTTCTAACTGCTGAGCTATTGCTGCTCTCAACATTTCCTAGGTGTGCTGTAAAATCCATAGGCAATCTTTAGCCAACGGAGGTTGCTATTATCTTCTAACTGCTGAGCTATTGCTGCTCTCAACATTTCCTAGGTGTGCTGTAAAATCCATAGGCAATCTTTAGCCAACGGAGGTTGCTATTATCTTCTAACTGCTGAGCTATCGCTGCTCTCAACATTTCCTAGGTGTGCTGTAAAATCCATAGGCAATCTTTAGCCAACGGAGGTTGCTATTATCTTCTAACTGCTGAGCTATCGCTGCTCTCAACATTTCCTAGGTGTGCTGTAAAATCCATAGGCAATCTTTAGCCAACGGAGGTTGCTATTATCTTCTAACTGCTGAGCTATTGCTGCTCTCAACATTTCCTAGGTGTGCTGTAAAATCCATAGGCAATCTTTAGCCAACGGAGGTTGCTATTATCTTTCAGCGTCGCAGACACTAAACGTATTATAGCTATGTATATACTACTGAAAACTATATGTGGCCAAATGTTTTCTTCATGGAGGGTATGATTTACAAATAAAACATATAGAAATTGCTTGCTTGCGTTCGCCCGATGACTAAAGGAGTATACCTCTTCATCATCCGCCCGTACAAAGTCGTTAAGGGACGTGTCTGCGTTGTGTTGTGGTTTGCAGTATAACTGTGATATTTGCGCCTTTCGGCCCAACACATCCGACTTCAGCATGCCATTTTTGAGTACCGGGTTGTCTTTCCTCTTCAATCTCTTCTCACTTGGCCAGACTAGACTGGTTAGTCTGTTACTAGAGGCACCACGGAGAGGTGGAGCAGGGTCTGGATGGTTCTGGTTCACCGACCCTGGCACAAGCATCAGCTGTAGATCGCTGACAATTCCAGCTCTGCTGCTGTGAGGCGCGCCTTCGCCTCCACATATAGAAATAATCATTATCTCCATTTTGAAAGCTTTGATGATAATAATTCATAACTACATCTGCAGATCGTTACAGAACTAGACGAAGATCACGAGATAATTTCAAAGGAAATGTGGAGAAAGATGTGGAGTGACTCACTTGGGACGAGATTATAGAAATGTTTCCTGACAACTGTGGTGATCTCTGGTAGTGGTCCTGTATATCAAAAGACATAGTGAGGATTGATTTCTCTCCTCTATCGTTGATTATAGATTTATCTCTCTATCGTTAATTAAGATGTATCTCCTTTATCGTTAATTATAGATTTATCTCCTTTATCGTTGTTTATAGATTTATTCCTTTATCGCTTATTATAGATTATCTCCTTTATCGTTGATTATAGATTTATCTCCTCTATCGTTAATTAAGGATGTATCTCCTTTATCGTTAATTAAAGATCTATCTCATTTATCGTTAATTATAGATTTATTTCCTTTATCGTTGATTATAGATTTATTTCCTTATTGCTGATTATAGATTTATCTCCTTTATCGTTGATTATAGATTTATTTCCTTTATCGCT